>CM037853.1:11341944-11409804 GCA_021234595.1 Delia radicum | reverse complement strand
GTCTGCTATAAGTTAGCGGGCAAAAACTTTTTTGAGTAATAAATAAACATTGCACGGTTTTTTGTTTAACAAAAAACAAATGATCTTGAATAATCTTGCTCATATCATATTTTATGATAAAAGATCGAAAAATAAACTTTTGATTTTAATTTTTTAAAATTTAAAAGTAAAACAGTTATTTTATTTTATAAAAAAAATAAACAACCATTTCTTTTTTAACCCATCTTGTACCAAGCTACATAAATGATTTTATTCCTTAATGAAATTTTCATGGCAAGTTGGAAATAGGCCAAAAATGATTCTTGGATTTTTTTTTTTTTTACCTGGTATTACCTGAGAAAACGACTGGTCGAGATCTCGACTGCTGGGATAATTAGAGCAATAAATTTTCTCTCTGATATGAAAAGTTATGATGAAATATAATAAATTAAATGGTTAGTAATGCTACATATAAATAAAAAGATCGATGAATTTAGTTATTATTTTTATTTAAAAAAAATTATTTTAAATCTTTGTGGTATTCCTTGAAGCAATTACCCACATGGAATGGGCAATGTTGGTGGGCGGTCTCTGAAGTCGTCGTCACTTGCATTTTCTTCGTCAGACGAAGTTGATTCGGTGTTAGTTTCCGGTTCAGCGGATAACAACAGAGATTTTGTTATGAAGTTTTTAAAATCAATTTGACTCATGGGCATCTCCTTTTTTGTTCAGCAATCATGCAATGCAATTTCCATGCGTTGACAGTGGCGCTGTCCAAGCTGGTAACCCAAAGTGGCCACCACCACTTTTTGCCTCTGATTCCAGTTCGATAATTTGCGATAGCATTATCATGCAAGTCAACTCCGCCCATATACCTATTGTAATTAGCAATAAGGTTGGCTTGGGGTACAGCGACCCGTTTTTTTTTGTTTTCTATGGTATCGCATTACGTTTCACATCGGCTCCATTTGGTCATAGTTCGTAGCCAAAGTGACCTCTGCATTGTCTCTCCATCGAACCAATGAAATCTTATGTTCTTGGTCGAAGGCGTAATCAGTATCATGTGGAGATAATTTTGTTTTTAGGCCTGCACCTACCAGTCTGTTTGCGCGGATTGTGCCAGTTGCACAAAAACCTTTTTCTTTTAGAAGGCAACGGTGAAAAAGTTATCGAAATGAACAGTATGTTGCCTAGGATACTCACAAGCCGACATTAGTTTCATAACCACGTTAGCGCCTAGGCCAAGTTGTTTATCATATGTATCCGATGCTCCAGCATATGGTAGGAATTTAAACAGATACCCTTTTGAGGAACACAAACACCAATATTTGTATCCGAAGCGAATTGGTTTTCCCCTTATAAATATCTTGCAGCTATAATGTATGGTAGAGTAGAACACGGCTATAGCGAACACCAGTTATAACGAACTTTTTATATAACGAACCATTTTTTTTTGTCCCAACGCATTTACTACAATATGTGTACCCCCGTTTATAAAGAGTCCTACGAGTTCGTTATGATCGTGTTCCACTGTGTTTCACATTAGAAACCCAATAATTGACTCCAAAAAATATAAATTACTTTTATTGAAAAATATACCCCTTTTTTATTTATTTCTCAAAAAAAAAAAATAGTACTTATAGATAAGTATTAAAAATAAATTGAGTGCACTAATTATCCCAGCGGTCGAGATCTCGACCAGCCATGTTCAAGGCTGTCTGGCGATAAGCTAGAGTAATAGTACAAAATAGTTTGTATACATTACATTTTATTTGAACGGTTGGCTATTTAAATCATTAACCCTTTTATATTTTTTTTTTTTTTGTAACTGATAACAAGTAGTTTAAAAATATGCTATTTTTAGTATATTTTTGTGTCCCCCCAGGAGGAACTATAAAAGGTACAGTGAAATAACTCCCAAATGAAATAAGTCCCAATGGAAAAAATGAAATAAGTCCCAAAAAATGTTCCATGTAAATTGGGACTTATTTCATTATGAAATAAGTCCCAATGCGTTGGGACTTATTTCATAATTTTTGTTGGGAGTTAATTCATTATGAAATAACTCCCAAATGAAATAAGTCCCAACAGTTTTTTTGTTGGGAGTTATTTCATTTGGGAGTTACCATTGGCACTTATTTCATCGCAGTTGGGACTTATTTCATTTTAATTGCAAACACAATTTTACGATTGGGAGTTATTTCATTTTGTTGGGAGTTATTTCATTTCTCTTAAAATTGCATTTTAGTAAATTCTGATGGTTTTGTAACGGTTCTTAAAACTGCCTTAAAACAAGTAGTTTCAAAGCAATCAGGTGCAATAAAGCCTTTATTTTGCCGCGTCCCATGGAGGAGAAAACCCCTAAGAGCGGCCGCAGGCCGCC
The DNA here is from genome assembly GCA_021234595.1 of Delia radicum. Classification (NCBI taxonomy): domain Eukaryota; kingdom Metazoa; phylum Arthropoda; class Insecta; order Diptera; family Anthomyiidae; genus Delia; species Delia radicum. The sequence goes on along the minus strand of CM037853.1, from coordinate 11,407,442 downwards.
ACGCAGAAAAACTTTATAAAGCAAAGATTTTCAATATTGTTGCAGTTAAATTTTTTGTTGAATTATTAATGTTCTATTAATTTTTGTTAATATGAAATTTTTTTATAATTGTTCAATAAAATATAAGAAGAATAAGAATAAGAAATTTAATTGCTTCATTTAAAAAAAAATTTAAGTGAAATAAGGCCTTTACGGCTTTATTTCACTTTCAAAGTGCAATAAAGCCTTTTTGCAAATAAAGGCCTTATTTCTCAATTGAAAGTGAAATAAAGCCTTAAAGGCCTTATTTCGTAAGGCATTATTGCATTCCACCTATGCTTACATATACTTATGAAAGAAAAAGTGTTCTCTAACAGAAAAACAAAACAAACAAAAATTGGGAGTTAATTCATTTTTGTTGGGACTTATTTCATTGGGAGTTAATTCATTTTTTTTTGGGATTTATTTTTAAATTTTGAAATAACTCCCAAAAATTGGGACTTATTTCATTTTTCTCATTGGGAGATATTTCATTTTTTTACATTGGGTGTTATTTCATTTTTGATGGGACTTATTTCATTGGGAGTTATTTCATTGGGACTTATTTCATTTGGGAGTTATTTCACTGTACCCTATAAAAGGGGCGGGGGGAGGTAAAAAAATTCAGGTCGGAAAGCCAATACATGAAACTTAATTATAAATTAAAAAAAAATAATAAATTCCATTACCAAATATTTTTAATTATTTAATGAAAAATAGCAAAAGCTTGTGGTCGAGATCTCGACCAATGGTACAAAATGGGTTAATAACCTTATTTAAACAATTCCGTATTGAGCAAAATTTTTTTTATATATGCTTGCCAAAACGTTTTTGGAACCTAAAACTGTCCAGGTAAAAGATTGAGTAATAATGTCCGATGGCAATTTGTAAGGAAGGGTTGGGGCAACAACAATGTGGAGTGTGGTAAATCTCTATCTGTTTCCACTTACCCGTTAGGAGGTCTCAAAGTTGAAAAATCCTATATTTTAGAGCCAAAACAGTATAAAAATGAGGATCAAGGAGGGGCTTATGAATCCAATTTGTGGCATAGTAACTCTTATTTAGTTGTAGATCACGAAATTAAAAAAAAATAAAAATTCCTTCAGACAAAATTCCGTGATCGGCAAATAGCAGTTTAAAAATTTTATCGAATTCGGTCAAATTAAAAAAATTGTAGCACCAATTAAAATAGTTTGTAGCTTTCTAATTAATTTCAGTTTCATTAAAGTATCAATTAAATATTGTTTTCAATTTAAAACAAAATTTTAATAAATACTATAAAACTATGCCAAAAGCAAAAAAAAAATACAATATTTACTTACAAGAAATATAATCGATAACGTTTCGAAGATTTAAATAAAAGATATGTTTATCATTCAATTCAATGCAAAAGGAATTCAGTTATAATGTTTTTTATGTATTAAAGATATAATGAAGTTTTCTTATTATTTGCAAAATAGGAGCATATCAATAATAATATATTCAAACTATATGAGAATATTTAATAACATGAAATAATCTTCGATTATAAGTAACCCATAAAAGTTAAATCTTTACTAAAAACAGATTTCGAAGCAAGAAATAACAAAAAAAACAAACATTTGTTTTTAATAAATACAAAGAAATCGGGGTCAATAGTTTATTAAAAATAACATTTAAAAAAATAAAAAAACAAAACTCAACAATAAAAAAGAAAAGAATTAATTCAAGTAAATTCGATTAAAATAAAAATTCATAACTAACAAAACAGTTTAAATTAGTAATTTGTGGTTTCCACTTGAGGCAAATCTTGCAAGTACAGCATCTGGATCAATTTCTATTTTATTATGTATATGCATCATAGCTAAACCATTCAGTCTGTCCTCCGTCATGGTTGATCTCAGCCATGTTTTTATTCGACGAAGGCTTGAGAACGACCTTTCAGCTGTGGCGTTGCTGACAGGCATAGAGGCAAATATTTGAAATATTTTTCTTAAGTTGGGATATATATCTACATCACAGCTTACTAGTGCGGTTATTGTATTATCTGGAAGCTCTTCTGAGTTCTTCCATTTATAATGCCAATGTAATAGTTCAGCCTCTAGTTTCAATGTCAGGATTTTTTGATCTGTTCCATAAAATTTAAGAAAATCCTCTACCAGTTGTGGGATTAAAAGTTTAATTTCCGAAATTGAACTTGTGGCTATATTCTTAGGTAGCAGTTTCGGTATATTTAATAAATACAGGACGTCTTTCGAAAATCTTGATTTTAAATCTACTAAAATCGATTCTATCAGTGGAATGTAGCAGACAACCCTGAAATACTCCTCGACATCATTTATCGGATGTTTTCTTTCGAATCTAGATTTTTCAATTGGAATTTCCAATTCAACACAAATAGCTTTTGCTTTCTCAAAAATTGTTTTAAACTCAATTTCTGCTTCTTGTCTTTTATCCTCAAGACAGGTAATTAAATTTGTTATAAGATCTGATCCTTTTTGTAGGTCTATATCTTGTTTTTGTAGAATCACACTAAGGGGATGTGTAATAGAAAGCATATTACATAAAATGCACAGGCCACATATAAACTCAAAAGTGCTAAGTGAATTTCTTAATAATAAAGCTTTTCATTTCCATGCTGACTTATTGCTATGCGCATGTAGATGGCATATGCATATGCAATCGTTTGGGCAAATAAGTATGTTAAATGGCTAAAAATACAGTTTTAATTTAGTTTTATGTATCCAACGATATTTTTCTAAACCAAAATTCTAGAAAATAATCTACAAAGTTTGTTTGTACATGTTTAAAAAAAAAAAAAAGTCATTTTGGGGGGGGGGGGGGGGGGGGGGGGAGAAGAGGATATCTCTGGATCCGCGCCTGGACATACACATACACTCACCAACTTGCTCACTGGTCATTAATGTTTAAATTTTTTCATGATGTGGAATAAAATTTTAATTAAGTTTTATGGAAACAGTTTAAAACAAAATAGAAAAAGTCAACAAAGAAAGCCATTATAAATGGTTTCGTTCGACAGACAAACCAACTCAGCAACAGTTGAGTTATAGCATATCAGGATATTTTTTATTTGCTGAACATTGTGTTTACTTTTCCACAGAAAAATATAACTATAAAATAATTTTATGTTTGGCTTGGTATGTAATATTTAGTAATTTTTTATTTTCATCAATTCTTTATTGATTTTTTAAACATCAAATGTATAAATATTTTATCGATAGTAACATAACAGCAGCCCTCTCTACCCACAGACTCAACATGTAAAGTCAGCGCTCAGTGACTAAATCGTCCACTAGATAGTTGTATAACTGTTGCAGAACTCAAAATTTTTTCTTCCAAATAAAATTAAATTTGGATAAAAAATCCAAGTATAATGGCAGTTTAACAACAATTGGTGTCAAAAGTAATTGCATTGCTTGTTATTCATGTGTCAATAACAAATATTTTAAAATATAAATAAAAGGACACTCAAAAAAAAAGTCCGTAATGTTAGCAAAAAAGTTAGTTGTGTCACAAAAATGATTGCTGGGATGAGCCCTGCAGAAAAATTGCTAATATCTGTAAAAGTTTTTTGCTGAAAATCACTATCATTTCTCTATCCAAAACTTGTTCCAGGATCCGTGCCTGAGTATACAAAAGAACAAACTAAAACGAACGAAATCAAGCGTATTTGCATTTTGTCATTTTGTAAGTAATGGTTCTGTTTGTTTGTGGCTTTTCGTTTTTCTCTACTTCGTCCAAACTAGCTGCGACATCTACATCTCGTCTTTTTACATGTTCTCCATGCTATAAATAAATTTATCAGCACAATTTTGGTAGCAACGTAAATAAGTTAAACAATAGTTCAAATTTATTTGTTTTTTATTTTTGTAAAAGTGTTTAATTTAATGAAAATGAAAAAATTTAATGAAAATGCAATTACTGAACGTAAGACAAATATTTTGAATAGACGTTTAACAAACTATTCACCTAACTTTTTTTTTTTGAGTGTATGTATGACGAAATTCTACATTTTTCAAATGAAGATAACTTCTAAAATACAAAAAAGAAATATAATTATGATAAAAACTACTAATCTTTATAAAGCAAAAGGGAATATAAAAATATTTAATTTGCATTTTTTACTACCTACTGTACACCACGGAGTATATTTGTTTTTTCTGCCTGAGTCTGTTGTCTTCGTAAGGGGCAATTCACATGCTTTCCGCCCATATCTACTATTTCTCATTATTTGTGATACGAATTGTCAAATTATTGCAAATTATCTTTTGGTAATGTCAAAATACTAGGTAATAGTAGATATTGGTGGACAAAGGTGGTAAGCGTGTGAATCAAGCTTGATTCTTTATAAAGGGTGTCCCAAGAAGAACGCAATTTTTAAATCTGGCAACATTCGAAGTGTCATTGTTTGACATTTGAACAATTGTTATTGTTTGCTAGTAGAAGGTACGAGGTTAGTAAAAATGGAGCCAGCTGACCATGGACACCGAAGGGAGTTCGTTAATTGCGTATTGGAGAGACAACATGAAAATGCTGATTTTGCCGATAAAATCATCTTCAGTGACGAGACCCATTTTCATCTTGATGGCTTCGTCAATAGGCAGAATTGTCGCATTTGGGGGTGAGCGCAAACAGTCAATGGTGTTCGGTATCGTTAAATGATAACCAGTTTTTTCTTGCCTAGAATTGAAGAAATGAATGTGGAGGGCATGTGGTTCCAACAAGACGGCGCCACATGTCATACAGCCAGAGAAACAATTCAATTGCTGCATCAGTCATTTCCCGGTCGTGTTATTTCGCGTTTTTGAGATCAGAATTGGCCGCCTAGCTCGTGCGATTTAACACCATTAGATTTTTCTTTGGGGTTTTTTGAAGTCGATGGTTTACGCGAATAAGCCGACGACGACTCAAGCCTTAAAAGAGGAAATTGGACGCTGCATTAATGAAATACCGCAGTATTCATGCAAAACGGTCATTGAAAATTTCATTAAAAGATCGCGTGCATGCCAGCAAAGCCGCGGCGGCCATCTGCACGATATATTGTTCCATACATAACCTCATTCTGTCTACTTTACGATATAATAAAGTTTCACGATTTTTTTTTAAATATCTGTGTTTTATTTAAAATTAAAAAACTGCGCTCTTCTTGGGACACCCTTTATTATTCCATTATTGTTTATTGGAACATAATCATTAATTTAGTAAGTTTTTTTAAATTAGTCTATTTAATTTATTCATTGTTTTATTTACAGTTTCATTTATATTTTTTAATATTTACAATTTTTATACTAAACATTTTTTTGGGGTGTCTTTGTTTGATGTATAGTAAGCAAAAGAAAAAAATAATGAAATCATCGCAGTTGCATTTTTTTAAAGTCTTGTAATGGTTGTATTTATTTGTATCTTTTATTTTTTCTGAACTTTGTCTACACAACCTGCGACATCTACATCTCGTATTTTTATTTGTTCTTCGTGCTCTAAATGTGTTTATCAGCACAATTTTGGTAGCACCAAAAATTAGTTCAAAATTAGTTTTTTAGTAAAGACGTTTTAATAAATTTTTTGCTGAAAATGCAAGTCCAGAAAAAAAATTGCTGTAAGTTAGTAAAATATTTTAAATAGACATTTAATACAATTTTCAACAAACTGTTTTTTGTATTGAGTGCACATTAATAAGGCAATGAAAGCTTCGTAATAAAAAAAGTCTAATTTAACAAAGAATGGTGTGAGCTTTAAGAAGGTGTCATATACTAACTAAAATGGAAAAAGAGAGCATTTAATTTAGTTATAACAAAAAAAAAAAAAAAAAAAAAAAAAAAATTGTCTTATTTGAAATAGCGTAATTAACTTGTGATATGTCATACTTATGTATGTCACTTTTCAAGCAATCGGCCCGGTTAAAGGAAAAAAAGGGGGCGATATACACAGAGAGAATTTCTTGGACGAGTTTTAATGGAATTTTAAACTAAACTAATATAAATAAAAATTTCTAAAACTTCATAAAAAAGCTTCATAGTTTTAATGAAACTTTTTCATTAGTCGTATGAAAATTTTCATTCATTTTTTAAAAAAAAAAACTGCATTCCGGTGACAGATGTAATGCAAAATTTCATAGATATCATGCAGATAATTCTCTCAGTGTCGGCATGGTTATATATTTACAAATGGCGCCATTATTTTTAGTATATTATTTATAATAATTAAATTGAATTTGGAAAATACTAGAGTGCAGAAATAAAAATTTAAAAAAATTGAAAACTTAAAGTTTATTTTAAGTTTGTCATTTGTTTTGATTAATTGTAATAATCATAACACCGCACTATGGCCGAATCGCAATTTTAGCGGCAAAAAGTCAATTTTTCAACTTTAAATTTTTACAATTTTTTTGATGGCGTTCAATACCCAACATATTGATAAGAAAAAAAAACTAAAAAAAATGTTACTGTTGGCAACCCTGTTTATGTACAAACAGCTGTTAATGTTTCCATATTTTTTAGTACTTGTTAATACAAGTGAAGCAGCTAAATTTTTATAAAATTAAAAACTGGTTTTTTAATAATATATTCTTGTAAAAAAAACTTGGTAAATTTGAGTTCTAATACTCGAGGTGAGTATTTTTACTATATACAAATGTAGTTTGCTTAATGTTTGTATTTCTTACTTATTTTGGTGGTTTAGTGTGTGTATTTTTTAGTGAAGTTCTGAAGATTTTTATCGTTTTTCGTGAAGTGAAACTAAAAATGTCATGAAGTATCACTGGAACTATTTACATGTGATTGTTTGTAGAAAACTTAAGTTTTATGTCATGGTAAAAGTGTGTGCATTTGACTGCTAATGAACCAATTTTTAATATTTTTGTAGAAACACTCAGGTTCAAAAATTCTAAAATATTTGAGTTTTGGTTGAGAAACAACTGGAATGTTTCGAATTACATAAAATGAAATATTCCATACGAAATTGACAGTGAATTAAGTAAGTTAATATGTACTAAAGCTCGGAACTTATCTAATATTATTGAACTAAAATGGGATAAACAATTCAGAAATAATAAAGCATTTGAAATATGGAATAAGCCCTTTGGAATGAAATAAGCCCTATGGAATAAGCGCTTTGAAATATGGAATAAGCCTGCATGCGTGGATTCGTAGCTTCGAGTTTGGTTTATAACTTTCATAGAAGCTATATTTGAAAAAATGGCAAGGTCGTGGAACAGATGAGCAAAGAATCCTGGCAGAAAAGAAACAAAAAATTCTAAAATTGTTTTTGCTTCAAATGGCGCTTCATTTCGATTAGCCTGAAGCAAATGGCAGCGGCAACACCAACGATGGCAACACAGCTAGAAAAGAATTTTCTCGCAAGGACTATTTAGCATCTTTTACTGGTATAAATATTGATTTTTTGAAACATTTACACACAATCTTAATTGCTCTCTCCTCCGAATTTGAAATTGATGCTCAAAGGTTTCGTGCCCATTGTATTAAAAGCAGTGAAATATATTTCCAAAACTACGAAAGGTACTCGTCTGCCACAATACACAAAATATTAGTGCATTCGTCACAAATAATTGAGGCTTCAGTAGTACCCGTATGATGCCTTGTAGAAAATGCATCTGAGGCGCGAAACAAATATTATAAAAAAGATCGAACTGGTCCCGCTCCAAAGGATTCAAGAGTGCACAACATACCTAACATGTATCATAGAGCTATGAATAGCTCTAACCCATATATTTCAAGTTTATGTTTGCAAGAACGTACAAATTGTTCAAAAAAACTTCCGTTTCCCCGAGAAGTTATTGATCTTTTTAAAATGCCTGAATTACGACCAGAACTGTTATTACCTTCAATATCTCAAGAAGCCTCCAAGTGCAATTATAGTTGTGATTCTCATGTTAGCTTAGAGTCGTTAAATAAATATTCATTGGAATTAGAAGCGGATGAAAACGAAGAAACAGACCATGATTAATTAAGAACTATATCTTTTGAGAATATGCATCCATTATTTTGTTGTCTTCAGATTACTCCATAAGGACTTACAACTTCTTTAAAATAATAAATTTATGAATTAAAAAATAAATAATAAGTATTTTTGCCGACAATTTGGGTTTTGGGTATAGGAAAAATGGGGCGCAGCTCTCCCATTTTTCTCAAGTCGCATTTTTTGTCATTAGAAGTCCGTAGAACCATTTTGGTGAAGCTAGCTTGCCAGGAAGTACGTTTTGCCACTACTTTTTTCCCAAATCGATTTGTTTATCACTAAAAGTCTAAACACCAAATTTGGTGAAGCTATCTTGTCGGGAAGTATTTTTTGCCGCTAAAATCGCGATTTCGGCCATAGTGCACCGGAAAAGTCATTGATCTTTTTAAAATGCCTGAATTACGACCAGAACTGTTATTACCTTCAAGGTTTTTGATCGTGACTGTCATGATAGACGGACGTGTAACGCAGATCAATACATTTTTTCGTTTTTGCGAAGTGCGCTTATTATTATTAAACGTATACATTTTTTACATAAAAATATTAAATAAAAAGGAGATAGAGACTCTAAAAAATATTTAAAAAAAAATATGAGTGAGCTATTTGCTCAAAACTCAAAAATAAATAATGTTAAAAACAATATAAATAATCAATCAATACAAATCAATGTAAAAAAAGACCTTAAAAGAAAAAGCAATATGAACAATAACATAATGTCTAAACAGTTAAAAAACAACTACTACGCTATTCTTGATAATGATAAAGAATGCAACCAAGATATTTTAAAAAAATTTGAAAAACATATACAAGATCATGATAATCCAAGTACATCTCGAAATTGTGCACCAAATATTTCTTCAAGTGAGAATTTCAACAATGAGAGTACAACAAACAATAAACAAAACAAAAATAAAAAAATTCCACCTCTAAATATTTTTGATGTAGAACCTAACGAACTCATTGAATTCATTAATAACGGACTTAAAATAAATGAGTTTAAAATCAAAGAATTAAACAACAAAAAAATAGCTTTGTTTATGTCAACAATGAATGATTACATTAGAGTTAAAGCATATTTACAAAAAACCAAAACAAAGTTTTTTACATTCACTCCGAAAATTGAGAAAACAAAAACTTACTTGTTAAAAGGGCTCAGTGCTAATACTGATATTAATACTATTTATGAAGAATTATGCAAAAATCAAAACGAAAATTTAAAATTTATAAAAGTTAGTAAGTTTTCAACAAAGAAATCTATAAATAATGGATACGATCTACCTATATATATTGTACAAATAAGTGGTGAAAGTAAAGTAAATGAACTAAAAGCAATAAACGGACTCCTTTAAAATTTAGTCCTAAGTAGAACTAACCAATACACAATTAATCCTAATCAAAATATGAGTTATGCTAATGTTATTAAAAATAATAATATACAAAACAATGTTAATAGTAATCCCATAACTCTTGCATTAGAAGAGTTTAAAAATTCGATGCAGAACTTATCAAATCAAATTATTAACTTACAAAAACAACTACAAATACAGGCTGCTAGAATAGATAGCATTTTTTCTATGTTAAGAAATTAAGTTAACACAATGGCTGAACGAATTGTAAAAAATCTAAATATAATTGAAATTAATGTTAATTCTCTTATAAAATTAAATAGAAGATACGACTTAAGTAGCTTTCTAAATACACATAATCCCGATATAGTTCTTCTTAATGAAACAAAACTAAATTTTAGACACAAACTTAACTTCGAACATTATCAACTTATACGAAAGGACAGAGATGGTGCTGTAAGAGGAGGGGGAACGGCAATTTTAATAAAAGATTATATAAAGTATAAACAGTACTCTAACAACAATTTAAATTCCTTAAAACTATTGGAAACGTGCATTTTAAAAATTCCATTAGTTGCAAATAAAAGCTTATTTGTAATCTCAGCATATTATCCTTCGGGTAACAATAATGTTCATTTTAAAAACGACTTATTTAAACTTTTTCAATCCTTGAACTTAGAAAATCCTAACCATTTTTATATACTAGCAGGAGATCTTAACTGCAAACACAGTGATTGGGGAAATCTCACAAATAATACAAAAGGTTATATGTTAAAAGAATGGCTAACTTCCAATGAAATAAACTTTAAATGTAATCTTTATGCCTCCACCTTACCCTCATACCCCCGTTGTGGTTCGTATTTAGACCTGTGTATTGCTGACTCGCGTTTACTTATTCATAAAGAAAATAATTCGTTAAATTGTCTCAAAACCTATGACTACGACAGTGATCATAACGCTGTTCAGATTCTTGTTCTTAACGATGAGAATGATCACCCGCTTACCTTTTTAAAGAATTGCCCAGTTCACAGTACAGCTTTGGAAAAACGAACTGGAAAAAATTCAAAGATAACATTATTAATGAACTCAAAAACAACGACCGAATCCCAAACAATAAAAATCTTACGAATTCAGAAATAGATTTTTATTTACTCCGATTAAATGAATACATTATTCATGCAATTGAAAACACTGTCCCGAAATGCAAAGTTTATGATTCCACTAAAAAATTTCTAAATCCTATTATAAGGAAATTACAATCAGAGAAAAGCAAAACTTTAACTGATATTAAAAAATACAACAGAATGGAATTGTACTTAACACCATTGCAAATTAACTTACTTAAAATAAAATTAAAACTAATTAAAAAACTTATTAAAGATAACCTTACTTTATCTGTAAATAATTATTTTCAGAAAAAACTTACATATATTGACCAAAAAAATCCATCGAATATGTTTAACGAAGTCAAAAACCAATTAAGAACAACACAGCCTGTAAATATTAGTACAATCAAAATTCCTCAAAACGAAGAATTTTTGATTAGAAATGCTAGAATTGAGCCTGATGAATTAGAAAAAGATGAGGACAATAACAAATTTATAGTTAGAGACCAAGTTCAGATACTGGATACAATAGGTGCTTTCTTAGAATCAATTCATTCTTTTAAGGAGATTGACCCTGATAACAATTTACATATTGATGTTGATCATCATTTCTCCAGATTTTTGGAAACAAAAAATGAATATGAAATAAATCACTCAAATTTATCAATATTTAACTCAACTAGAAAGGCCAATGAGCTTGAAGAGTCTCAAACAGACGATTATTTTATTAAAAACGAGTCTCTTACTTATATATTTAAAAGTCTAAGAAAAAAACTATCATCAGGCATAGATAACATTCCTAATATTATTCTAAAGAACATACCAGATGAAATCATATCGGAATACTGTACTCTTTTTAATAATATGCTCAATAATTCTTACTTTCCTCGAGCATGGAAAGTTGCAAAAGTTGTAGTATTGCCAAAGAAAGATAAAGATATCACTAATGTCAAAAATTTACGAGCAATTAGCTTATTGCCAAACATAAGTAAGGTTTTTGAAATTTGTATTAACAAAAATATCACAAAACTTTGCGAGAGAAAAAAATTAGTTAATGAAAGACAATTCGGTTTTAAATATAAACATTCTACAATTCATGCAATTCATTTTCTTGTCTCTAATATTAATTGGAACATGAATAAAAATTTATGTACAGGTGCTTGCTTGATTGATTTCGAAAAAGCCTTCGATAGTATATGGATTCCAGGATTAATATATAAACTATTAAAATACAAATTTCCCATTTATTTAATTTTCCTGATACATAATATGTTAAATAACAAATCTTTTCGTGTATACAACAAAAAACAAGTCAGTAAAAATAATTATTATATTGTTAATGGTCTTCAACAAGGCACTGTAAATTCCCCAATCCTATTTAATCTCTTTGTATACGAACTTTTAGAAAAAATTAATAATATCATTGGTTTTGCTGATGATATAATTGTCTTTCACGCTGATAACAAGATTGAAAATATTAATGATAAATTGCAAACTTATTTCAACATCGTAGAAAATTATGCCACTGACTGGAAAATGAAGATGAATGCCAATAAATGTGAAACAATACTTTTTCGTCCTCCAGTCGGAAAATGTAATTACAACATTCGAACTAAATGGAGAAATTTTGGTATAAAATCTTCTTCAAATCTAGATATTCCAAGTAAAGAAGTCGTTAAATATTTAGGTATTAACCTTGATAAATTTCTATACTTCAACAATCATATAAATATACAAATCATAAAAGCAAGAAATGCTTTCTTTATGTACAAAAAACTTTTTTACTCACAATACATTAACTCAAAGGTAAAGATAATTTTGTATCAGTCTTTGATTCGACCAATTTTGACATATGGTTGCCAAATATGGTTTAATATCTCACCATCGTATATGGAAAAAATCAGAATTTTTGAAAGAAAATGTCTACGAGCATGCACCTTACTCTATAGATCACCCGAAAGTGAATATAAGAAATACATATCTAACAAAAGATTGTACAACAAAGCTGAAATAAGTAGGATTGATAATTTTATTATTCATCTAATACGGAATCATATTATTAAATGTTTTCAATGTAATGAAAATAATCTAATTATGGCTCCCTACCATGTGAGCGGAGAATATATAGACAAAACATTACAAAACGGCTATATACCTCCAGAGGCTTTTCTGTACCTCGACAGTAAAGGGTATATTCAGAACGAAACAGGCATTCCTATATTATACCATATATATAGAAGAGCCAATAACAAAGCAATACACTGCAATGAACTCACAATCGATAATAGTAGATATAATACAAGTATATATTCAGCGGATAAAAATATAATTCGAAACTTAAACAAAAACAATATTGGTGGCTGAACTAATAACAGACGGCATCTTATTTTTACCCCTTGACTATACTTTTATCATACATTTTTTTTTATAGAAAAGTAAAGTTTTTCCATTAACTTGTTTTTCCTTTGCATAAATTTATAAACATATATATTGCACATATAAATAATAATATTTAATTCATAAAAATGTTATAAACCTATTATATAAAATGTACTCGAGAGCCCGAATATGGGACTATGTATAATAATTTATATTATAAACTATTTGTTTATTTATAGTTTAAGTATTAAATAAAAATTTTTTGTTTAAATAAACGTTGAAAAAAAAAAAAAAAAAAAAAAAAAAAAAAATGTTATTACCTTCATATCTCAAGAAGCCTCCAAGTGCAATTATAGTTGTGATTCTGATGTTAGCTTAGAGTCGTTAAATAAATATTCATTGGAATTAGAAGCGGATGAAAACGAAGAAACAGACCATGATTAATTAAGAACTATATCTTTTGAGAATATGCATCCATTATTTTGTTGTCTTCAGATTACTCCATAAGGACTTACAACTTCTTTAAAATAATAAATTTATGAATTAAAAAATAAATAATAAGTATTTTTGCCGACAATTTGGGTTTTGGGTATAGGAAAAATGGGGCGCAGCTCTCCCATTTTTCTCAAGTCGCATTTTTTGTCATTAGAAGTCCGTAGAACCATGGAAGTACGTTTTGCCACTACTTTTTTCCCAAATCGATTTGTTTATCACTAAAAGTCTAAACACCAAATTTGGTGAAGCTATCTTGTCGGGAAGTATTTTTTGCCGCTAAAATCGCGATTTCGGCCATAGTGCACCGGTCGACAAAAAACATTTTTTCTTGGGTTTATGTGTCAATGCAGAAATTCTGATTCTAGGTATCGAAAAAAACAACATATCCATTCCCAGCTTTTAAAGTTTGTTTTTACGAATTAACGTCTTAATGTAAATTTTGGAGATTTTACGATCGGCAGTGTATAGTACTTAGATCAAAAAACAAGCGTTGATAAAGAAATTATTTTTACTTTTGATAGTAACATAAAACAAACCAAAATTTGATAATTAGAGGTCAGAGCCAAAAATTGTGCCGGCCAGTTTAATTAGCGCTAAAAATTTATACATTATAAAATCTTAATACATTTTTTACAATCTAAAAAAAAAAAATATTTAAAAAAAGTAATTATAAACACATGTGAGAATAATTTAAAAAGTAACTTTATAATTATTAATAAGCAACGCAAAGAAATATTTCTTGAAAATAATATCGATACACACCGAGAACAATTTTGCATATTTCACACGGAAGTTCGGTTACTACGATTGAAATCGGTTGGTCAAAAGAAAAAAAATTGTTTTCACAATTAAATTCGGTTAATGCAACAAAATCTTATTTGGAACACACAAAATATATGGAAATCACATTTGAATATGATTGTAGTGACCAAATTTATTGGCTGTAGCAGCCAAAATACTTTTCAATTAGGTTGGCAATTTATTTTTCTGTTCGTAATTGGTTGGTTTGAGCATCAAGTAGAGTCAAAAAGCGACTCCGTTTTGAAGAGACCACACTACCCGTAAGGAACTAGTATCCGGAGTACTAGACCCACCCCGTTCGGTTAAGATAACGTATGAGATCACCGAATCCCACACGTGATATTACCGAGAGGTCGTCCAGTATATGGTCACCCAAGATCCGGAGTCGAATATTCTGCAGCGCCGGGCAATCGCAGAGAAGATGCTCCACAGTCTCCTCCTCGCCCGGTATGCCGCAGCTGCGACAATGCGAACCGCGTACAATCCAAAGTCTAATGCCACGCCTACCAATCAGCTAGTGACTGGTCAGAGCAGCCGTCAGCCTCGAGACATCCCTCCTACTCCTGCTCAGGAGAGAGTTTGTATGCCCTAGGTCGTAGTTGGGCCACGTAAGTCTCGCGGTCCTACAGGTATCCAAATTATGCCACCTGTCCCCCCGCCCTGCGAAAATAGTGCCGGAAAATTTCCCCCTTAATAGTCCCCAGCGGTGCAGCGACAGCGACCTCGCTGCACTGACCAACGAGAGCAGAGGATGTGACGTACGAGCTTAGGGACATTAAAGCCGCTTGGCTATCGGCGAAGATGCCCACTGTCCCTCGAGCCCCCCTTTCAGACAGGAGTCTGCAAGCTTTCCTGATAGCCAGAATTTCCGCCTGGAAAACAGTAGCATGATCAGGTAGCCCGAAAGAACACCGCAGGTTACACTCACCCGAGAAGACCCCGGAGCCTACACCACAACTCATCATTGAGCCGTCGGTGTATACCCTGATGTCAAACCCACATGTTGGATCCCCCATATCCCACTCCCGCCTGGAGGGAAAGCTAACCCGAAAAGGTTGGTAGAAGTCCAATCTAGGAGTAACATAGTCGGACTCAAATCCCACACGTGGATGAAGTCCATCAAGAAGCCTAGCATGTCCATAGGTCCTGGACTTCCAGGAACCTGTTGCAGCAAGCCGCGCTGCGCTGCTAGAAGAAACCGCCATTATATACAAATCAACAGGAATAATGTGAAGCATTGCATTGAGAGACTCCGAGGGACAAGTTCTTATCGCGCCCGTGACCCTAATGCAAGCATAGCGCTGCACCCTATACAGACGATCCGTAACCACCCTCTTAGCGGTAATAGTTAAGCTGGCTCACTACAACAATTTACCTAAAATAAAATTTTTCTATTGAAATTAAAATCAACTTTCCCGACTGAAATGCGTAAAGTTTTATTTTATTTTTTCTCGTAACTATTATAGCACAATAAAACAAATGTTAATTGGATAGTCATAATTACGCGTAAGAAAAAAAAATTCTCATAACACATACACAGTAATAAATTATATTTTTCTCATAAAACTTATACTACTTAGTATACCTTGAAAAAAAACTTATAAGTTATTACTGAACATTTTTGGTCTTTTTTGTTAGGAAAGGACTCCAGCCACGTGTGTTTTATTACTAAGAAAACAAGAAAGGAGAAAAATTGATGATTAATAGATTCTTTGTTAAAACTCGGCCTATTACGGAGGCTCTAGCTTTTCGAAAACGTCGGGTTCTGATGAGATCTTTAGCCAGATTAAAATAAATACTTGTATCAATCTAACTAATAAGTTTGATTTGATTTATGTTTATAATAAATTAAAAATAACATTAAAATAATCTCGTTGTATATAAACACAAAAAACAAATAAAACGATAACATTTAGAGTTGAAGTGTCGCTAATCCAAACATATAACACAAAAAACATATTTTCTAAAATATAAAAATTGCTAAAGTTATTGAATCAGTTTCAAAAGATTTAAAAATGTTTACGTAAGCACCTATAAGTTCTTTTTTAAAAAAAAGGACAAAAAAGACCATTACTTTAAGGAGTTAGAGGGTTAATATATTCTACAAAAATGTTCTCCGTAACATTTTGCATAAATTTACTAAATACACCATATACTTTAACTTAAGCTTTACTCGATTTTCTATGCCGATTAACAATACAAAATTTGCATTTGAGGAAAATTCACCTCCCCCTAAAATGAAACCCAGATGTAAGCTTTCAAAAACGCCGATACACGTGTCTTTTTTTTTTTGTCTTTTCTATCAAAATTTATAGGTCGGACCTTGTAATTTTGGAGAAATTTTGATTTTGTTGAACAGTGTTATTTTTGTTTGGAATATAGAATTTCGTTTGGCCTAAAAATCCATTTTTTTTTAATTTTGTTTACATTTTACCATTATCTACTGACAGTTTCTGACTTGCCTATTATTAACAGTTGGCAATTTCTGAGCGTACATCACTTCTTGCAAGCGTTGTCGTAGCACTTATAGCCAATTATTTGTCAGTGTTATTTTATAGACCACTGAATTTATTGGCCCACAAAAGTGCACACAATGGTTAACATTTTCTACAAAAAATTCTTCCAAGCATTTTGTTGTGAGCATCCGACCACAGAATTAAGCTAAGAGAAACTGTAAGACCATTTTTGCGTCTAATATAGTGGCAAAATAAATAAAACCTTTAAGCGACCATATTAACTTTTACTGAGTGCGCCCCGGTAGGCTAGTTGGTAGCGTGCTGGCTTATCAGTGCGGGGGCTGTGGGTTCGATTCCCACCAGAGGCACTGGTCTGTTGTCGCTACAATGCGCCGAAGGCCATAGTAGCTTGTGCTCGGTTAGGGTAATAGTAAATAATTTGTAATTATATCATTATTAATTAATAAAATTAAAAATCAAATAGAACTTTTACTGTAGCCACTCCAAAATCTCTCAATGTTTTTGTTTTTTTATTTATTTAACCTAATACATTATTCTGACATAGAATTCATCTACGCCCTGAAATAGTGTAGCAAAGCAGTAAACATTTTACAATATGACAAAAGTGATCAAATTCAATTAACCGTTTTCATGATAAATAAATTTTATATCTTTAGCAACCCATAGTAAAATTTTTCAGACGAACATATTTGCTTAACATTTTAACTCTTAAAACTCCCGTTTAATGGACTTTTCTGGCAAAACTTAAATATATCTTAAATGACCCATAAAGAGATATACGGTTAAAATGTTTTACAAAAAAAAAACCTTATTAAATTTCATTGTGGACAACCGACCTCAGAATTAAGCTCAGAAGAAACTTAATATTTAGTTTTTTATTAATTATCTTCTCTGCTTTTGTGTATTTTTGTTAGAGATAATAAATAATTTTATAGCTTTAATCGATAATTTTTTAAGCGTACCCAGTAAAATAGTAAAATTGAAATAACTGGTTGCAGAACAGCTGATACTGTATTATAACCTGTTCTAATTTCTGTTCTGCAACAGGTTTTTTTTTATATGGAGTTTGTCCTATTTGCAATATGTTCTTTACCTTCAAACAAGAACAGGTTGCTTTAGAACCGGTTCTAGAACCAGTTATAGAACTGTTTCTGGGTCAGTGACACATTATATTTCGACTCCCAGGCACCTGTTCTAGAATCGGTTCCATGTAACCGGTGGTAAAAGAACACATTCAAAAGTAATCTGCTCTAAAAAATTATGCTGGGTATTTTAGAATGTGAAAATGAGGAATCGACACCAACACCGACAGAGTGAATTGCGTTTTGTCGAATACATATCGCCTGATTGTATGAATTATTCAGTTACTTAATTACTTATGCAAGTACATTTTATAAAAAATCATTCATTATATTCATCCCCTAATGCATTAACAAATATTAGCCTTATAATTTTCATAGTCAAAATGTTTTGGTTAATAAGTGTCTTTTAAATAAATCTCATTAATTGTTGAAGAGGTGTACTTTGGTTTTATTTTCGCTAAACAACAACATTTTATTAAAATTTGCACAAAGAAGAGATACCCCAACAAGTTAAAATAATAATAATAAAAAACGGTTCTAACAAAATCTGGATTTATAATGTAAGTTAATGAATACATTTTAAAAGTGATTCAAGTTAAAGACTATCCTCACAAAAGCTTAATAAATAAGCATTTTTGTATTGAAAATTATTTAAACAAACCTCTTTTGACAGTATTCATAATATGTTAATAACAAATAACTAAAAACGAGCATGGTCATTAAGTTGTCCCTTAAATTACGAAGTGTCGAGCTTCCAAGTGGACACCTTCCGTGTTTGGTGTTATATGTAATAATTTTGAAGAAATTTTTTTTGAAAGACATATGCCAGTGCCAAATTTTGTCTGAATTTCTCAATTTTTTTTTTTTTTTAATACCCAAAACCTGTAGCAACTTTATATCAATTTATAGTAAATCGGGTTATATTTCTATATGCCTTTAAAAATTATCAAAAGAACTATTCTCTGCAATTTACTAAAATCTGTGACAAAAAGGAAACATTTAAAAGCCGGATTCGATGTCTGGACATCAAGATCTTTATATATTCCTTATCAAAATTAAGCCCCACCAATCCATATTAATGTGCGTTATTTAATATTATTAATAGATTCCATATTTTTTATGAACCAAACCATTCATTACAACTAGACACGTATATAGAGGATTTTATCTCAAGTGACCGAAATTTTGACACCGATGTCTTGGGATCGGGATGAAAAGTTGAGTCCAATTGGTTAGTAGTTAAGACACAAGTTTTGAGCGTGATCAGTTAAGTACTCTCCGACTTGGAGGATGTTAAATTTTGACAATGTTGTCAAGCAGCTTTTTCGGATACTCAGGTAGAAAATAGTAACCATACAAAAAAAAAAAAAAATGTATTGGCAAACCGCTGCTATTTTTGTAAAACCCACCGTGCTAAAAATTATCAAACGTACTAGAAAAACATTATATATTTTGCAAAGAATGTGTTTTGCCACTACCACCCTCAAAATTCTTTGCCTATATTACAATTCTTTACCTATATGACAACCAATTAGAAGCATTATCTTTTTTGTATTTTATTATACTTCACACTTGTAAATATGATGTAAATGACTAAGACGGAACCGTATTGCTGCTTGTTAAGTGTGTTCAAGTTTACAAATTTCTCAAAAATAATTAAATTTAAGATATTTTACAAGCACTAAATTTTTTGAATTACCAACGTTATGCCAACAGTGGCAAGTTACTCAAACCATCGGTTGAGCACTGTTATCACTCGCCGACGCTTTGCCAACAATGTACCGCTTGTATTTTTCTGCTTGGGTAATTTCGTATTGAAGTTTGAAAATCTTTTCCAAAATGTTTTCGATAGCTTTTTCTTCAATCTTAAAAAAAAACAAAATAAAAAAAAAAAAAAAAAATTTCCTTTTTTTAGGGTGAAAAATTTTTTGATGTAATGGAATATTTTTTTTGAGTGGTAGCCATTTTTTTGTTTTTTTGAACCATTTTCGTGATTTTTTTCCCCAGTCTTTAACATCCAAATAAATACTTTCTTTCTAAACATATAAAGTACTCATAATATTAATAAAGGCTAAAAAACGGGCTGTCTGACGATTATGTCAAAATTCAACACGCTCCAAATCGGAGAGTGCTTCACCGATCCCGCTGAAATATTGTGTCATAACTACCACCCAATATGACTTAACTTGGTGCAAGTTTCCACCCAATACCAGGACATCGGATACAAAATTTATGTGACATGAGATGGAATCCCCCATATGAATGCTTTGAAAATGAACAAGTTCTGTAAGTTTTTGAAAAACAGATTTGTTGTTTTTGTATCTACAATACATAAGTAAAAGAGGACATTAATAGTATAAGTCAAAAGCAATGTCTTTAGAAATATGATGAGTAGATAGATGATATGCAACAGTTGTGCCGAGCTTGAGTATGTTTATAAGGGTCGTTGTTATTCGATAGCAATCATCATCGTCGTTAATAGGCATAAATTCAATTAGAAAACAGAAGTTCTTGTTGTGGATGATGATTAAGTAGCATAATTATGTTACAAAGTTTTTTCTTTTGGCGAAAATGAGCTGCTGGTTAGTATTGTGAATGATTAGCGGTTAAAAGAGCTGCTTTGTATAATGAACTAGCAAGGAAACTACACAATGGTGAATATACAGATTTGAATAAAACTTGAATATATTGTAGAGTTAAAATATTAGACAAGTATTTTTTTTTATGTCCCCAATTTCAATTTTACGTTTTTTTATATTAGTTATTAAAGTTTATTCAAACTGGGTATAAAATAAAAGGTATTGCAAATACATATCCACTGGTACTTGTTAAATTTTATAAAAGCATTCATAAGTTTTCTTAATTTAACACGACCTTTATATAACCCATATTTTAAAAATTTCAAATAAGTAGCAACCCTTGGCCCATATCATTTTAGATTCCTCGAGTGCGTTAATTCTGCGTATAAAAAAATTTTTAATTTCCTTAATTTCCCAGTGTATTGCAGAAAAGCATTACCATATGAGTGGTTATAGAAGTACATATTTGGTAATGGCAAGTGCTTACAATTGTCACTATAAATCTCATTACTCTTATGTGGGAATGTCGTACGACATTATGCCATATCATTACTAAACACCTTACGAAAAGTAAAAAAATACGTACAAAAATAATGAGTCTTAAAATAAATTTTCAAAAAAAAATATTTTGTTTATTGAAAATATAATTTTAAATAAAATCTGCCCATACGGAATACAAACCCGGGTCTTCAGGTAGTCAGTCCACCGCGCTACCGTTTGAGCTACCTCGACAAGTTATACTTGATAGATACAAACATAAATGACTTGTTTGCACAAAATGTCATTACGTTCCAGCTTACAAAAAAAAAAAAATACGTAGTTACTTACTAGGGTTGAAAAATTAATGAGTCTAAAAATAGATTTTCAAAAAATTATAAGCGTGTTACTATAAATTTTAAATAATGATAAAAATAAGTCATTTTGGTTAAGGAAACTTTTGGGAAATTAACTAGTAAGTAACTCCTTTTTATTTGTTTTAAAGTAATGCAGATATTAAGCTGGTCATTACTGGTAGTCGGAATAGTAACGACATATAATTACCGCTTCTTTACTGGGTATACTCATGTGTTCATACAAAATGTTATAATTTATTAACCATTTTCAACCTCTTAACGACCGATTGCAAACCTAAAAACAAATATCTGTGTTATGTTTTGTTGTCCTCTAAGTCCTTTTTATTTGTTTTAAAGTAATGCAGATAGTGAGCTGGTGTCATTACTGGTAGTCGGGATAGTAACGACATATCATTACCGCTTCTTTACTGGGTATACTCATGTGTTCATACAAAATGTTATCATTTTTTAACCATTTTCAACCCCTTAACGACCGATTGCAAACCTAAAAAAAATATCTGTCTTATGTTTTGTTGTCCTCAACAACATATCCAAGTTCATTAAGATCGGCGTATTCACCACTGTGTGTTTTCCTTGTATGTTATTCGGAAACTTTTTTGTTGAAAAACCTTTTAAAAGCTTTTGTTTTTTTACTAAAATGTAAACATCTATTAATTTGAAAGTACATTAGAGTGTCCCGTTAGAAAAAAATTAAGTTATAGTATTCAAATGATTAGTTCTAAAGTGCTAAATACGGGGAATAAAAAGTAAACATTTTTGGAGGATACTTTTAGGCACCGATACGCGTTTTAAGATTTCAAAAATGGTACGTTTTGCTCAAAAAAAGTTGTCTTACTTTTTGTCAAAAATAGGCTAAACAATTTCGTCATGTATAGGAAATATTCATGATTTTTTTTTTTTTTTTGAATACTTTTGATCCACCACAGCATTTTCTTGTTTTCAGCAAGTATATAGTATTTTTTTTTTTTTAATTTTTCTTGTAAAGGGTGTTTTTTACACAGGTATAGAACTTTAAGTTGGCAACATTTTTTTAATTGGCAGCCTTTTTTTTAGCTGTCAAGTCATTTCTGTTTAGTTTGGTTTGGCATTTCAACATGAATAGACTGACGCCTGAACAACGTATCCAACGTATGCTTTCTGGGCTGGTGGAATCATTGGTCCGTAGTACTTCAAAAACGATGCTGGTCAGAACGTTACAGTCAATGGTGACCGCTATAAGGCCATGCTTACTGACTTTTTCGTTCATCAATTGAACAACCATGATGTGCATGAGCTGTGATTTCAACAAGACGGAGCATCATGTCACACATCTCGTGCCACAATTGATTTATTGAAGGAAACGTTTAGTAACCGCATAGTTTCACGTTTCGGACCCGTGAATTGGAATCCAAGATCGTGCGATTTAACGCCGCTAGACTATTTTCTGTGGGGATATGTGAAGTTGCTAGTCTACGCCGAAAAGCCCAAACGATTGACCACTTGAAGGTCAACATGCACCGCGTTATTGCCAATATACGGCCACATATGTTGGAAAAAGTTATCGAAAATTGGAAATCCAGATTAGACTACGTCCGAGCCAGCAGGAGCCATATTTAAATTATAAAGCCAGAAGATTGTCTTTTGAATGAAGTAAATGCCAACTCAATTTAAAAAATTCATCTTTGTTTCATTGCAAAGTTCTATACCTTTATAAGAACACCCTTTATAAACACTTACATGACACTTAATTACTGTCAACATTTCAACATAAAAAAACAATTGAAAATTTTTAAAAAATTCTTCAATCCGATATTCGATAAATAATTAAAAAATTTACCCTTTTAAAAAATATAGCCTACAATTTAAAGCTTGTTTAGAGGAAAAGTATTTTTAAAAAAATTCGTAAAGCTATTTCGCACATAATTTTTTTTAGTTTGAGATTAACCATAAAAATAATTATACAAAGTTTCTTAAAGTAGCCTTGCAACTGACTAGCAAAAAATGTAATGTTACGTGTTAGGACAAGACCTTATCCTCGTGTTTGCTTACTAAGAAGACAAGAATGGAGCAAAATTGAGATTAATATGTTTTTTGTTAAATCTCTGCCTATTCTGGAGGCTCTAGCTTTTCCAAAACTTCGGGTTCTGATGAGATCTTTAGCCAGCTTCCAATAATGGAGCACTTTCAGAAGTATGTAAGCAAATATAAAATATGTGGCTAAAAACATCCATCTCATTTGTTTCTTGCAAGCGAATTCTTCGAAGACTTTAAACCCGTTTTTTATAAGTGAAAAAATAAATAATTTTTTATTTCGTATACATTTCGTATACACCTATCCCTTGATTAACACAATAAAAACGTTTCTTAAAATATTTTGTATGTCGAAAGAAACATTTTTTGTATGCTCATTTCTCTGTCTCGTGTAAAAGCGAAATCATGTAAGAAAATTATCGTGTAAATCGAGGTGTCAACTTTCGATTTGCAAATAGTCACGACCTAGTCAGTTTTCCGTACTCAATGAAAAACTTCATAAATATAATGAAAAACTTCATTGATTTTCGAAAATTATACCTCTTGTTAAATATGATGAAGATATTTCATAAAATATGCAGTTGATGACAAGCTTCATCATATATAAGAAATGTTTGGTAAATATAAAGAAGTTTTTTATTAAATGTTTCATAAATGTAACAAGACTCTTTATAAATATGATAAATCAAATTTATATATTTTTATGAAATGAAAAAATTTATTTGGTATTTTTAAAACCCAATATAATTCAGAATATATCAATTAAAATTTAGAATTTAAAATAGAAATTCTGAAAAATATTAATGAAAAAATTAAATTAACAACTTTTTGTCAAGATTATTTGTTTGATTTTGCTTTTGTTTTATATAATTTTTAATTTTTATATAATTAATTTTTATTATGAACTTAATATTTTAATAATATTTTATATTTTTATTTCTTAATTGTTTAATAATTTCTTTTTTTTTAGTTTGAATTTTGTGATGATTTTTTTTATATTCAATCACAAATTTTATATTGAATCACATTTTATGTCATCGATTTGTTAGTGCAAATTTTGCTTAAAATGTGTATTTTTGCACATTTTTCTTTTATTGCATATGTTAATGCCAAAAGTCCTAGTTGACTTTTGTCTTTAAATCCTGAAAATTATCCAAGGAATTCCTAATTAAATTGTGTGCAAAGGCTGAATGCTCTGAAAGGTAGAAAGTTATCGACATAACCTTTTATCTCTCGTCAACATTAAAGCCTAAAGTACCTGTCAAAACATATTTCAAGTCATAGATACTTATTTCCGCTAAAATAAGTCGTATGATCAGTTTTTTTTTTTTTTTTTAATTAGCTGTCGTACTGGTAAGACCTATTTCAAACAATTGTCAAATAAATCAAATATTACAATTTCTCATTTCTTTGGTTTGTCTTTTGTTTTCATATTTGGTTTTTGGATATTTAAATTTGAGAGACAAAATCAACTTGATTTTTCTATCGGCTCAGATCTTTTAATTCTCCAGGTTCTCTTCTACACCGAAAATAATCCATGCGTTATATATACGAAAACCGACGTACATTGTACGAAATATTTCGTGGTTTCGCACCACGAAAGATTGATGTAAAATATACGAATGCGTACAAAAGTCTTTTGTAAATTTCACGAAATATATATTTTGATTTACGAAAGCTTTTCTTACATGTTACGATAAAATTTTGTTAAATGTTTAAGAACTTGTGTATATTTTACAAAATGTTTTCGTGTTTTTAGTTAATTGTTTACTGCATATTACAAATTATTTTCGGTACTTTACGAAAGTACTTCGTGTTTTGAATAAAAGATTTTCGTACATTTGCAAAAAAAACTCGTGTTTAATAATTCTTATATTTTCTTCTTCTCCAGGTAAGCTAGACATTGATTCGTCATGACTTAAATTCTTCGTTTTCCGCGAAAGGCTGCACTTCCAGTTTCTATATTTTTGGTAAATTTTTCCCAAGGGAGCAGCATTATGTCTATGGATATAATAATAAGCCTAAGGGAAAACAAATTATAAGAATTAATTGATTATATGTTTATGCCAACTACTTACCATTTCTTCGTTGGGAAATGTTTCAACAAATTGTTTAGCTAGGTTTTCTGAATTTTTTACTGTTAATGAGTGTTCATTGTCAATGCAAAAATGTAAGATGGCTTCACTAAGCAGTTTTCGGGTATTTTCATTTAGTTGTTGTTCCTTTTCAAATACATGCTTTACACTTTTTCCATATGGATTAGAATTTAAAATAGTGCCTAAACTGATTACTTCGGACAATACTTCAGAAAATTTGCTTGAAGTTGCAGTCTTATCCAGTGTTTTTTTCTATTCGCTCCACTTTATAAAGAAGTTGATTTGAACTCCTAAAGATACGTCGGTGTGAGAAAAAATGCGTAATGCCATTTTAGGAGTAAGATTTTGTAGGATATCAACATAAAGTTGTTGCTCTAAAAACAATTAGAATATTTTGTTATTTTGTCGTTTTCAAATATATTTTTTGGAATAATTATGCCGTCACTGCAATTCTGAACTGAAAATTGTGTAAAACATGTGTCACCTTTGTGTCTTTTACCACTTCTTGACGGTTGATCATCAAAAATACGCATATGGCTTCCAAAATGTTTAGTAAATGAACGCAAACTGCTACATTCCACTTCATAGGCTCCATATTTGCAAATGTACTTAGCAATGTTTTCTGAGGCGTGTGCCCACAAAAAATGCTTTGAAATATATTTTGTATCCTTAAATGCATACCACATTTAAAGCACTCCATTCTTCCACAATTGTTTACCCTTTTTACCACTTCAAATTTATATATATTTTAATAAGCATGTGCTTCTATACAATATTTAATTAATTCTTTTGTTTTTTATTGTTTTACTTTTTTATTTTAACAATATAACTATTTATTAAATTTTTACTTTTTACCACGCTGCAGCGCGTGGTAAAAGTTAAACAGAGTTGCTAAATAATGTTTTGTCATTGTGATCAACAGAGATGTTACATTTTATTTCGTAAAACTAGGCAGGAATTCTTATATTTTACGAACAAATATATTTACGAATTTATTTCGTTAGTTTCGTGAATTTACAAAAGCCCTTAAAATGTCTATTTCGTAAAATAAAAGAAATTTTCGTATATATTACGAACAAAGTAGCTACGAACGATTTCGTAAGATTCGTAAAAAAATAAAAGTCCTCACTAAATTTATTTTCGTAAAATAAACGAAACTTTCTTGTATTATACGAATGAAGTAGCTACGAAAGTTTTTTTCGTAAAATGTTGCATGGATTATTTTCGGTGTACATTCCATCACAGTATATTCCACAGAATCAGCATATTTTTACTTATTTGCCTCTAAATGCATATTTTTTTTTTTTTTTTTTTTTTTTTTATAATTTAACCAATACTCAGGAGATGCCCCCTACTCATGCAGTGCATTGTATTGATCAGGAAAATAAGGTATGGGAAGGAGGAAAGAGGGAGTAGTGTTTGTGGATATTTGAGAATACGTTTGACATACTTAACTAAAGTTGTAAAAAATTAAAAATTACTATAACTATAACTTAAAGCAGTCGAATATTTTTTTCGTTTTTCCAATTGTACTGAAAAACTTGGCTTACGATGTGGATTTTTGAATATAAAAAAATAAACCAAATTTCAAGAGCATATTTTTTTAAATTTTAAGAACATATTTTCTGTTTTTTGCAGCATTTTTTATGGGAACAAACCGGATTTTTCAGATCAAATTTATGATTGCCTTGCTGGTAATGTATAATGATCACATTTACTTGATGGTTTGGAAATGATTATAAATTAATAAAATATTAATATTGTTGGTCTAAGTTTTAACTTTATTGAAATGGATATTGTATATATTTTTTTATTTTATGGTCACTTCCATGTCAATTTAGTAAAAGGAAAATACAAGTATGTGATGTTTAATTTTCTAATATCGCCTGTCTTGTAACATCTTAAAATTAATACGATATAAAATAAATAAAAATTTTGTTGATTTTAGGGATTGATTAAAAATGGAATAATAAATAAACCATTTCTATAAATCATTCTTAAATAACACAAGGCAACAATTTTGAAAAAATTTTAGGGGCTTTGAAAACCACTATACAATTTTGATGCATTGTGGTCCCAGTAGTACAAATATGGTTCAATTTTGAAATTCTATGGAGAGGTTTTTTTTTAAAAAATTTTTAATTAAAATTATAAATTTTTTTAGACGTGTCTCCACATAATTAATGATAACTAAAAAAAAATTAGTCCGATATTATTCAAATAAATTTAGAAAAACTGAAATTTACATAGCCTTTAATCCGTTAATATATTGCGTTTCAATCGGCTCAGTAGTTTTGGAGTTATAATAAAAAATTGAGGGAAAAAATATTTTTTTTACGTGAAAATAGCAAATTTTTTTGGTTAAAAAAAATCATAAAAAATCGAAAACGGCAAAAATCGTTAAGATTTATTGCTTTATCGCAAAGCCACATGTAATAGGAACAAAATGAGATATCGATCATAAAAATCGATTGATTTTTTTCGAATTTATTCACAATTAAGTGAATTCGCTCATTTTCACCAAATTTTAGTTTTTTGTCTGATATACATAAAATTGAGTAGTTAATGTTCTTCTTTCGATTGATTGAATTTTGAAAACATTTTCCCCATGCTATGTACAAATTTTCACATCAAAAATGCATTACATAGTAACATTCGTGTATTTTTTGGCAAAACCCTACCTAGAATATACTGATTCTATTCTTCGGAAAGACATTTGTGTTGGATGAGCTTAAATGTAAATAAATAAATAAATTAAATATTAGAAAATTTATATTTTATTATTCACATTTATTATAATAAATAAAACAAGAAAATAAATAAATAAATATGTATTATAAACTACAAACTCTGAAATTTTCTTTTAGTCGATTTTCTACTATTGTTGAATAACGAAGTGAATACTCCAGCAAAAATCAGCTGAATACTCCAGCAAAAATCAGCCATCATGTATGCATCCCAGCGACCCTGGTATCGTTCCTCCATTGTCCGGATATCTTGGTGGAATCGTTCGCCCTGTTCTTCACTCAAGTCTCCTAGATTTTCAGGAAAACGATCTAAGTGACTGTGCAGGTAGTGTAATTTGATGCTCATGTTGCATCCAAGATTCTGGAAGTGAGTTAACATCTCTTCAACGTGCGCAACGTAATCATCACCCTTGTTATTTCCTAAGAAATTTGAATAACCCATACAAACGAATCCCATGCATTCTTCTCAATTTCTGACATTGAACTGCCAAATTCAGTATCGTTCACCAATTTGCGAATTTGTGGGCCATCAAATATGCTTTTTGTACTTAACAAAAATAACACTCGGATGCGTGGTTCGCTGTTTCTCTCCATAGCATAGGCTTCAAAATTTCCAAGTGTCGTCTGTAAAATGAAAAAAAAAATTGAAATCAGGAATATGAAGAATTCAAATTTTAATTAAGAAATATTGTAATTATAAAATATTCCAAATCTATTAATTTATACTTACTTTACGTTAGAAGACTTCATAGATAAATTCAATCGACATGGAATGCATATAGTACTCGGTGTCCAATGCTGACTCAAATTGTGCGGATAGATATTATAGCAATCTTGATATGACTTTTGCAATGAAGTTAAGAACCACATCCGTTTTTTCCCGGTGATATATTGACCGCACACATAACAAAATAAATCTGGATCGTTTTTACATGAAAATGTTCTGGCTTTCTGGCTCATTTTTATTAATATTTGAAAATTGTTTTTAACTTCTAAGCTGTATGACTCTAATTTTTGTGTAGGTATTAAATGATGTTTGCGTTATCGCAAACACTTCTTGAATGAAATAAAAAGGGTCAAGGAGATCTTATAAATACTGATACTATAATTTGGGATAACCCTTTGTGTGGATACAGTTTGTGTGTGCTGCAAATTTTTTATTATTCCCAAGAATCCTAAAAAACATTAAGGACTTTTATGAAAAAAAAAAAATCATCTGTTACAGGTAGCTAACGGAAAATAAGAGCACTTCAGCGTACACGCACATTTATGAGCGTTTTATTACTATCCTACCGCAATTGTAAAAATTAAACAATCTTTTGTTTATTACTTATTTTTTTTAATTATTAGAATCATAAAAATGTCATAGAGGTTTTTCCCAAAGGGGTTTTGCCAAAATGCGTGTCGTAAAATGCACCTGAGTTTTTATGTTCTGCATTTTCATTATATATAAGGTACAATTTTCTACAGTGCTTGTAAATATGCGATACCTTCAATTAATTGTAAATAAAAATGTAAAGCATGCATCGATTTTTATGATCCATATCTAGTTTAATTCGCATGATATGTAGCTTTACTACAAAAAAATAAAAAGTAATATTTTTTGCAGTTTTCGATTTTTTCCAGATTTTTGTTTTTCAAATTTTTTTTTTTTTTAGCATTTTTTTTTTTTTTTGCTAACAATTTGTTTCATAACTTTGAAACTATTGATCGCATTAAAAAAATTTGTACAGTTCTTTAAAGATATTGTAAACCTTAATTTTTGTAAATTTAATTTGACAAAATCGGACTAGTTGTTTTTGAGTTATGACAACATAAGTGGAGAAATGGCTCAAAATATTGTCAATTTTAAAAAAAAATTTTTTTAAAAAAAAATTATCCATAGAATTGAAAAATTTTACCATTTTTGTACTTAGGCAGCCATGATGCATCAAATCTATATAGTGGTTAGTCAAGCCTTTTTTTGCTGTTGTAGCTAAAAATATTTGCAACACTCAAATATATTTTTCGCGTCTCTGATATCTAAAAGTGATACTCTTTTGAACGATGTGAATATCTTAAAAATAAAACTAAGTACTTGAGTATGCAAATTTGGTTTTTCGTGATTTGAGAAAAATATTTGCACTACGCAAATATTTTTTTTTTTCGCGTTTCTGATATCTACAAGTGATTCTCTTTTCAACCATGTGCAAAACTTATATAAAAACATAGCGGTTAAGTATGCGAATTTGGTTTTTTTGCGATTTGCGAAAAAACTTTGCACTACGCAAATACATTTTTTCCACGGTTCTGATATCTATAAGTGATTCTCTTTTCAACCATGTGCAGAACTTATTAAAAAACTTAGCGATTGAGTATGCGAACTCGGTTTTTTTGCGATTTGCGAAAAATATTTGCACTACGCAAATATGTTTTTTCACGTTTCTGATATCTACAAGTAATCCTCTTTTCAACCATGTGCATAACTTGTATAAAAACTTAGCGGTTTAGTTGATGCCGCAAAATGTACTAGGCCCACCCCACTGTGCATTGTGAAGAAAAATTCTCTACTAAAATTCTCTCTGTGTAGTATTCAAATTGAAGCCAAAATTTATAAAATTTTCAAATGATAGGATAAAATACTTTAACTGTTTATGAATTTATACAATTATTTTTACTTGTTATTCGTTCCATTAATCTAGTAATTTATAAAAATTTATCGTTTTATCGTTTTAAAACATTTCATCATCCACAAAAAAAAAATGAAAATTCATTTAAATAAATAAAACAGCCGATTAAATTATTTTTATTTCTGAAATTCCTTCAACAACGAAAATGAATCAAAAATTTGTATATATTTTAAAAAAATATTTTCAATTAAATTTGAATACATATTTAATTATGATTTTAATTATATTTGAATATACATTTGATTAAAAATCAATTGATGGGATTAAAAATTGTTCAATATTGTTTACCTTTTACCTTGAACATAAATTTGATTAAAAATCAACTCATTCGATAAAAAAAAGTGATCAAAATACCTCTTCAAAAGGTCCTGAAGGGGTGTTGTTGTCATACCAAATGTATTTTTTATAAATTTGATTTTAATGTTTATAATTCGTATTTAGTTACCAGATTTATTTAGATTTGTCACAGAAATTAATTTTTTTTTCTATTGAATCGTGCACAAAAAAAAATATTTCAATACTATTTTCCATTAAATCGGTTTGTTGAAAATTTTAAAAGCTGTCAATTAAAAATTGAATCAATTAAATATTTGCTTAAATTCTGAACTTGGTTGACTTTTTTTATATTATAGCTCAAAACCAAACATCAACACATTATTGTTGTTTTTTTGTAATATTTATGTAGTTGTTTTTTTTTTATAAATGTTTATGTTTAGTGGTATAAGTAATAAATATTTTAAATTCATTTCAGTTAGATTAGATATTAATTCTTATTGCGTGAAATACTTTATTAAGTTAATTAATTTAGTTTCAGTTGCTTAAATCTGAATATCTATTTATTCTAAAACATTATCATAAAATTGATAATTTAATTTTTAAAGTTTAATTTCGTTTAATAAAAAGTTTTTTAAACAGGAAAAAAAAATGCAAAAAATAAATTAAACATTATTTCAAACAAAAAAAAATCTCTGATTTCAACCAAAAGGGCTAATTTCTACAAAGAGAAAACCCAAAAAAAAAATTGCATTGTCCATGCGCTTCAGTATAAAGAAAAAACTAATTTCTGTGTGAATTTGTTCCCATAAGTATAAATAAATAAATCTGCAAACTAAATGAGAATTTAAATTCAATGCTTTAAAGTACAAGCTTTAAAAAAACATTTGGTATGGCAACAACACTTTTATAAAAAAAAACATTTGGTATGGCAACAACAATTTTTTGTTGGTTTTTGGGAAGGTATGCAATATTGATCACTTTTTAATCAAATGAGTTATTATTTAATTGAAAAATAATTCAATTAAAGAGCTATCAATTCCTATTTGTGTTCAGGTAATACAGGTAACATGCAATGTAAAATCTAATAGGAAAACTAGGACCTAGTTTTCCTATTGTGTTTAAATACTAGTATACATGCCGGACTCCCAATTTGTTCCCAACAATGTTGAAGTAAGCAGTAGGACTGGTAACCCTGCCAAATAAAAAGCTTTAAGATTTAAAGGTGTTGGCTAAACTTGTAACAAAAGACGAAAATAACTCATGATGTTCGGGTAATACATTAACATCATCGAATTTTGGTGGTTGGTTGATATATATACCTGATCAATCCGTGAGTTTCTTGTGGGTGGTGGATGTGGTGGTGTTTATCAACAAAAATATTTTTTAGCCAAGTTTAAAGACTTAGTTATATAAAACCATTTTTTTTGATTTATACAAGGTGGAGCAAAAATAACCTTCCGATGTTTTTTGGCTGTAATTTAAAAAAAAAATGAAAAACTTTGATTCTTCTTGTGGATTATTTTTATTTGGTATTTTAATTTTTTTTTACATCAAGTCGAGAATATGATGTCATGTAAATGGCCGCCGCCACAGTTGATTGTCATTTGAGCCCTTTTTATGGCACTTTCCATCACTTTGGCCAAAACTTCCGGCAATAGTTCCTCACATTCTTGACGGATATTGTCTTTAAGAGCTGCAAGAGTCTGAGGCTTGTTGACATAAACCCGCGACTTCAAAAAGCCCCACAAAAAGAAGTCTGTAGCGGTCAAATCAGGCGATCTTGCTGGCCAGTGCAAATCGCCAAAACGGGAGATTAGGCGCCCGGGAGATGCATCCTTCAGCATGTCGGTTGTGGCACGTGCAGTGTGTGCCGTTGCACCGTCCTGTTGGAACCACATGTTTTCCAATCCCAATTCATCAAGTTGCGGCAAAAAGAACTCGTTGATCATTGCTCTGTAGCGCTCACCATTCACAGTAACCGTTTGGCCCGCGACGACTTCGAAGAAAAAAGGTCCGATGACTCCTCCAGCGAAAACAGCACACCATACAGTGACTTTGAGCGAGTGTAATGGCTCTTCGTGGGTTACACGCGTACCCGCTAAGATGGAAATGGGCCTCATCACTCATGATTATTTTTGATGAAAAATCATCTTCCACTTGGTGGTGATTAAGGATGGCTTGAGCGTATGTTACATGCGATTGGCGGTCAGCAGCTAACAGCTGATGCACCGTCTGGACTTTGTACGGAAACATCTTCAAATCTTGTACCAAAATACGCTGTAAAGACCTTCGACTGATACTCATTTGCGTGGCACGTCGTCTGGTCGATGTCGACGGCGCTTCCATGACATCCTCGGCTACAGCAGCAATATTCTCTGTAGAACGGCTACTCCGGGGTCTGCCACGCCTGGCAGCATCTCGTGTTGTGCAAGTCTTTTCGAGGCGAGCGGCTAAACGTCGCAGTGTTTCACCAGTAGGCGTTGGACGGCCAGGAAATCTGCGACGAAATTCAAATTGGTCAAATAAATAGTCACCAATATTCCGCGTTCTGGAGCAGTGTAGCGTAACATTGTTTATTAACGTGTATTTCGCATGTGTTTACTACACAAATGTCAAAACAGAACTGACATTAGGGGCCAATCGCAAAATTTATAGCATTTTCTGATAGGAGGATTACTTTTGCGCCACCTTGTATTTGGCATGGTTTTAATATCTATCCTTTATTTGACTGCTGGTAAACATGGGTTAACGATGTCCTATAAACATAATATTTCCATCTATTTACCCCCATTTAGGTGAAATACAAAAATCTTCATCCGGTAATTTATTTAAAAAACCTAATATTTTTAATCAACTTTAGCAAAAGCTCCAAATTTTCTATGTTGGGCAGTTTTGACACCGGGTCGATATCTGTTAGCAATGTTCCCGATTTATAATTTTTCTTCACTGAATACTTACAGGTCAAAGAAATTTACAAAATAAAGTTTTGGTTAATTTAGAAAACGATGAATATTTAGGTAATCAATTCATCAAATTGGTCACCAAAAACCACATGTCCTTGAAATCCGCAGTTTTAAAATTGATCCACACGATAATTCAAAATGGGGATATCTATTTTTTTTTTATATTTTTTTTCTCCAACTAATATTTAATACATCCGAAAATACCCATTTAAATTTTCAGTAAGTTTGTTTGAAACCAAATTTTAAATTTGAATTTGGAGATTTAAAAAAATATTAAATTTTAATATTATCTTTGGTACAAAATTATAATGGATTAACGATATCACAAAAAATTTTTTCTTTATATCTGAGTACCTGTGAGTAATTATAAAATAAAACTTATTTTGTCTTGGATATATTTTTTTTAATTTTTACTAAATCTTTTTTTTCTTATTAACTCATTTTGGCCCAGAAACCGAAACTTTTATCAAAAATAAGAGGTCTTAAAGTTTACAAATTTGGTTCAAATTTTCAGCATTTAATGTTTAAATGTGGTGGTCGTGAAAAAAATTTATAGCAGTAAATTGTGAGCAGCAAAAATAAAAAAGCAATATTTAAAGACAACTCTATTTTACATAAATATAAATGTGTCATTTTAATTTATAAGAAAAAAAGAAACAAATTTATTTGGAAAATAAATACACAATCATTTAAATACATTTGCCATATTTAAACATTCAGTCCATTATATAATTTGAATTATTATCATTGAAGCTTTCTGGAAATAATATATTTATGCAAACAAAGTAAGCCATATGTTGCCTGTATTAAGGACGGATGTTTGTAACATTGTTTCAGTAACTTTTGATTCTTAATGGTTATATATTATAAAACATTTCTAAAGATACGTAAATTATTTTGTTAAATATAGACATAAAAGGACAAATAAATTATTAATAATAATAATATTAATATAACTAAATGTTTGTCTGTTTGCATTTTGATGTATCTTAATTAAATGAAATAATCGAAATATTTATCAATAAATATACATAAGAAGTGACAAAATAGCTTTATTATAAATAGTTAATGTATAAGACATATATATCGTCACCTAAAATGAAATAGCTCGTAACAACACTTTTAATTTTTTTTTAAAGGATTAGCAAACAACTTTGTAGAATTAAATATATCTATACTAATCTATACTTAATATTATAAAGAGGTAATGTTTGTATGTTTGTTTGTTTGTAGAAAGTAATCTCCGTAACTAATCATACGATTTCTAAATTTTTTTTACCAATATTTAATTTGGTCCTCCAGGATGGACATAGGCTATATATATTTCAAGTGGGCGTGGCACCTCCCACATAAATTGAATAACATCATATATTTTGACGATTGTGATAGCAAGAGTTTTGAAACATTGCAGTATCCCATATATTACCGATTTGAATAATCAGGAAAAAAATGGGCGGGATCGGACCAGTGGGAGTGGTAGCTCCCATACAAAGTAAATATTTAATATCATATATCTACAGTACTATAATAACCATAGTCTTAGAAATTTGTGCACGTTGATTATTTGTTAATGTGAATAGTCATGGGAAAAATGGGCGTGATCGGACCAGTGGGCGTGTCAGCTCCCATACAAAGTAAATATTTAATATCATATATCTACAGTTCTATAATAGCCAGAGTCTTAGAAATTTGTGCACATTGATTATTTGTTAATGTGAATAGTCATGGGCAAAATGGGCATGATCGGACCAGTGGGCGTGTCAGCTCCCATACAAAGTAAATATTTAATATCATATATCTACAGTTCTATAATAGCCAGAGTCTTAGAAATTTGTGCACGTTGATTATATTATGAATAGTCATGGGAAAATTGGGCGGGATCATACCAGTGGGCGTGGCAGCTCCCATAAAAAGTGATTATTTAGCTCAAATACAAAATTAATATTAATATTAAATATCTAGGGTTCTATATAAGCTATATAGCCTTCAAATTTTGTACGAGTCCATCAATTACAAATATTAGTAGTCGTACTGAAAATGGGCGGAATGGGATAAATGGGCGTGGTACCAAAAGCAAAAAACAAATAAGCATTAAAATAAATTATCACATTCAAGGCTTTTTGCAAGCTTATTTAATAATGTTGTTCAAAAATTGTTTTAGCGTTCCTCATAGTCCTAGAATAAATAAAAAAGGTAAAGAAGTAAACAATAAATTTTATGATATGGTTTTAAGTAACAATTCATGTTTAACAGGTACACTTAACATAAAAAATATATTATTATTTGCGTAAAAGAAATTTCTTGATTTAAAGAATTAATTACAATTAAAATTTGAAGGCAAAACAAAGTTTGCCTGGTCAGCTAGTTTTATATAAACAGAAAAAATTATCAACCTAAAATATGTAATAACAGATTTGATTTGAAATAAATTTGTTTCTAAACAAATATTTAATTAAATCAATTAATATTTTAATTGTCTTTTAAATACATAAATTCATATTTGATTTAAAACAAATTATTTTTTCAAATACTGTATGTTAAATAGTAGAGTTTCAGTACACAAAAAAAATATTTCCCTATCTTTTTCAATTAAATTGGTTTGTTGAAAATTGTAAAAGCTGTCAATTAAAAAGTAATTGAATCTATTCACTATTTGCTTAAATTCTGAACTTGCTTGACATTTTTATATATTATCACTTAAAGGCAAACACCAACACATTGTTATTGTTTTTTGTAATATCATTTATATTATATTAGTAATAAATTTATTATTATTATTAATTATTTATATTATATAATATATATTTTAAATTCATTTCAATTAGAGTAGATATTAATTCTTATGAGGTTATTACTTTATTAAGTCAACTAATTTAATTTCTGTGGCTTAAATCTGAATATTTATTTATTCTAAAACGTTATCATAACATCGATAGAGTAATTTTCAAGGTTTAATTCCGATTAATAAATTTTTTTTTTTTCATACAGAAAGAAAATTCGAAAAGTGAATGAAAAATTATAATTATTTAAAATAATTTATAAAATAAGTTGAATTAAATCTGCAAACTAAAATTTTAAATATATGATGAAAAATATGAAAAATAAAAAAAATTAAGTCTTTAAAATAATTTCTTAGCTCTAAAGAAAATTTTTATTAAAGTTAGAAAAAGATAACAAAAAACCTGGGACCGGATATTATTTTTCTTGTAGGGCTTGTCGAGTAAAACACGATTCCAATAGTGAAATATGCCGGACACCTCCAAAATCCTGATTTACGGTTAAAAAACCGGGTTTTGTACCTTTGCGCACTTATAAGCCTGTAATTGTGTTGATAATGATCCGATTTTCAATTTCTTACTAGATTTCCAAAGAAAAAGAAACTGAGATCTTTCGAATGGTATATAATTTATCTAAGAAAATTTGAGAAATTTGGGTGTTATTGTTGAGCAAACACAAATTTTGTAGATTTTTTCAAAAATTGTTCAACTTTGGTGACGCTTTTATACATTATTTTATTAAGAAACTATAATACTTTTGAATTTAATCAAAAAGTACGTTTATTTACGATTACAACGCATATATGGGTTTAAAAATAGATAAGCAATTGACTGAGTTATTAAACTTTTTATGAAAATAAACTTTTAAACATTTTATACAAATTTTATTTTTGGATATTTAACTCAAAAGTGTATGCTTGACCTTTTTTTTTAAATCAGCATCATCAGTTTCTCGTTTAAGTGACCAGCAATATTCTGAAATCATTTTTATCTTATTTTTTTCTTCAAAGCGTTTTTCAATAGTTGCCATTTCCTGGTGAAAATGGTCGCCTTGTTCATGACTGAACTGGCCGAGGTTATCTGGGAAAAAGTCCAAATGCGAATGCAGAAAATGAATTTTTATGGACATGTTTCAGCCCATTTCACCATACGCGCTTAAAAACTCATTGACAACTGTGACATAGTCGTCGCTTCTGTGATTTCCAAGGAAATTATCGTATAGCGCAACAAAACTCTTTCATGCACGTCTTTCAACGGAACTTAGCTTGTTAATGAAATCTGCATCTCTCATAATTTTTCGAATTTGAGGTCCAATAAAAATACCTTAAAGTTATCAAAACAGATAAAAACGTACTAGATATGTAAACAAATTAATTAATACCTCTTTTTATTTTGGCTTCACTTAGTTTTGGGAACACCGCTTTGAGATGACAAAAAGCGTCGCGTTTACATCTAATTTTTTTTACAAATTGTTTGATGTATCCCAGTTTAAGATGCAGTGGTGGCAGAATAACGTCCTCAGCTTTAACTAATTGGTCATTTAAAATGTTTTTCCTGCCTATTCTATGTGACTCGCGAGATGGCCATACTTTGCGATCATAACGATTCGGTGCACGACTATCCCATTCACAAAGATAGCACGGATACTTTGTGTAACCACCTTGCATACCAAATAAAATTGTCAAAACCTTTAAGTCAGCGACGACTTTCCATTTATGGGTGGTATAGCTAACAAACATTAGTATATTTTTCATCACTTCGTAAGTTTCTCTTTTGTATCAGTCGCATATGCGATTGGCACTGAAGGTAATTGATTTTGGTTATGCAATAAAACAGCTTTTAAGCCTAGATATTACATTACAAATCTTAAATTAATAAAAATAAAGTCATACATTTTTATAAGAAAACTTACTTTTATTTTGCGAATTTTGATGTCTATATCGGGAAACAACGCATTAATCTGTTTGATCACAATCCGCGAAACACGTCAAATTTGAAAACGTTTGTGTACTTTAAGTTGGATATGCATCGTTATTGTCTACTTACGTTAAATTTTTAACTAACTATTAATTTTTAGTTTAATTAAATAAAAAAAGGATTATGCGGAAAACTTTTTGAAAACCGCGAAAAATAAAATTGCGTTACTTTATATTTTTATGTGCTAGTATACGTCTAGGGTAGCTAAAACTTGATAAATGTAAAAAAAGTAAAAAAGTTTCAACTTCTAATAACCCGATTAAAATTGATATGATACTTTATATAATCATACGAAATTTAATATGAGTCTTAATACAGTTTTATCCTAGAAATGGGCATAATAATTAAATAACATCCGAATAATGACGCGATACAATTTAATACGATTTTATATAGCGGTATAAATTTATATCTGAACTGATACTGATATATACAAAATAAGCTATAGTTGTATCCGGTTTTTGATTTTAAAACTTCATGAAAATCCGACATATCTATTAATCCTTATAGACTTTAGCCGCTTGCAAAAGGTTTACAACTTTATAATTTGTAACAAATTACATAGGATTTGGAAATTTTATTTAAAATAAAATTGTGTTTTTTCTTTAATCAATTTTTTAAATAAAAACCCTTTAAAATTTCTAAAAAAAATACAACATCGTTATAACACAAAGACTGGTTTAGCTGCTTGATTTGAAAATGTCGCATTTCAAGGCGCCGATAGAAATTTGTTTACATTTAGTCTAAAAAAAATTGAGAAAATTTGTGTCACATTGGACCACGTTAACACATTATGGATATCGATCAAAGTTTGAGGCTTAAATTTGTTTCAAAAAATTAAAAAAATATATGAGATATCGTAATATATATCGAAAAAAAAAATACTGAAAACTATGTTACCAGATGCGTGCGTAGCAACCAAATTTAAATAAAAATATTGCACTGTAAGTAAAGTAACGACTTTTACGGCACAATTAAACTTAATTTTGAGTCTTAGTGGTATCTCTATTTCAAAAGATTATGTCAAAATCTTTGTCAAAAAAATTTCAATTAAACTTTTGTTCGATTTCAAACTTACTTTCCATTAACTGTTTAATTGAAAATGAATTTGGTATAAAAAAAAATTTCAGTTTTTATAACGTATAATAACAACATTAAAACAAATGCAAAAATTCTAAAAAGTAGCCAAAATTAAAAAAATCATTTAAAGTAGAAAATTTGCGTTTCTTTCATTTTGGTGATTTTTTTTTTAAATTTTTTTCGAATTTTGGTGTTTATTTTGGGAGTTTTTTTATTTTGGCAATTTTTTTTTCAAATTTTGCGATTTTTTCAAATGATCTCGATTTTTTTAAATTTTGGCGATTTTTTTACAATTTTGGTGATTTTTTTAAAATTTTGTAATTTTTCCCAATAGTAAACAATATTCAATTAAATTCTTAATAGATGTGAATAAAACTATATGTAATTGAAAACAATATTAATTAAATAGATACAAATTATTTTAGTTGTTACTACAATTGCATCAACACGACCGAATTCAGTTAAACTTTTGCTGAATCAACAAATATTTTAATTAAAACTCAATTTTAGTTTTTTCTGTGTAGACATATTTAATTTTTAGTTTGCATTGTCTCAAACAATTTTTTGATTATATTTTAAGTCAAAGACTTTGATCCAAGTCAAAAATAAATATTTTCATATAAAATTTATCAATAACATTGTTACTTTCGAACGAATTGTATTAAGTTTTTAAATTTGTCAAATCATTTCGGGAGGGGGGGGGGGGGGGGGCTTTAGCCCCCAAGCCCCCCCCCCCTAGCTACGTGCCTGTACGTGTCTATGAAATTGTTTTTGACGTATAATTTCAAATAATCTGCAGGGACATCTAATTTTGCCTAGTTAGTGCATTATAATCATTAAAAAACTCGATTTTTAATTCTTTTGTCATTACGCCATTTTATATTTAAGATGACTATATGGATTTATGTACATCCGTTCTCACACCTATTTTTTATCACACGCAATTCTCACTGTTTTTGGGTAATACACCCCCGAATGATTAAGTTAAGATTAAATTATATATTTGTTTGCTTTTGGTTTCAAATAACATGTTAGTGGTCATAAGTTGACAACTCGTAACTGTCGATGAAGTTAAGGTTGACAGATTAATGTGAATTAATATGATTAACTCAAGTAGGAATTAAAGTGACAATTACGATGGAACTGTGGGTTGCTACACAAATATTTTGTAAATAAATCAGTCGTGTCTTACTAGCTCATCGGATTGACATAATGAGCCGTAAGCAACCTAATTGTAAGCTTAAGTTTTACAGAGCGGCTCGCTAGAGCCATCATAAAAAAAAATATAGAGAGTAATCCTCTTAACGAGTTGCATTGTGTATTTGTTTTAAATTTTGATAGTTCAGTATGACATTTGCTTTTTTTTAAATAAGCAGTTTTCATTAGGAACCAATTAGACTATAAATGGTACTTCATCAAATAGTTAAACATTATATCAAATGAAAAAAAAACCTACACGATTACTGTATACAACTTGTAAAGAGTTATAAAACTTTAATTGGATATTGAGTTCATGTATTGAATTATAATTCAAAGTTTTACCGTAGCCATGTTTTTTATATATTCTGATACATATAAACTTTTACAGTGAGCGAAATATCCAAAGCATACAAACTAAAAATCTATTTTTTTTACAGTATTATTTTAGTACAGTATTAAAAATAAACTGTAAAAATAGAAAAAAAGCTACTAAAAACTAGTTAAAAATGAGCTTGTTGAACTAACTGCTAAAATTAGCAGATTTTTTACTAAATGTTAGAAATATAAGATTAGCAAAAAAGAAAAATCTGTTTAATTTACAACTATTTAGTTGTATTTGAACTAAATTTAAGTTAGTTGAAAGTAACAAAACAATCCACAAAAATTAGCAAAAACATTTCTAAATATTAGTAGACAAAAAAATTATTAAAAAAATTACATCAACAATGAACAATTTTTAGCACAAATTTCAGTTAATTTTAGCAAAATAAGCTGTTATTTGCATTCTACAAAATTTGAGATAAACATAGGAAATTTTTTGTTAATATTACAGTTTTTGCTTGCTATTTTGAGTCTATAAATATTTAGTAAAATTCTCATCGAATATAACTAAAATCTTGTAAAGTTAGAAGATTTTTTTTCTGTTCTTCATATTGATATCTACACTCAAAAAAAAAAAGTTTGTAAAGTCAGCAAAAAATTTTTGCTGAGTCAGCAAAATTTTAGTCAGGAGGGTGCTAGCAACAAAATTGCTAGTGTCAGCAAAATGTTTTGCTGAAAATCAGCGAGCTGATTTTTAGCAACAAAATTAGTAGATTCAGCAAAAGTTTTGATAACACTTAGTGGATTAGAAATTAAAAAACCTTTGCTAAAATTAATAAATTTTTTGCTGAATTTTAATAGACTGAAAAAACGAAAAAAAAATTGTAAAAAAATTGTAATTTAGTTAATATATTTGCTGAAAATCATAAAACATATTTTTGTGATTCTTTTAAAAATAATTTACAATAATTATGAAATATAAAAATTTTTATTTTCCCACATTGACGACATGAATTAATTTAGTATCTGAAAATATATAGAAATAAATATATATAACATAAAAATTTTCTTTCAACTACTTACATCAATGGTAGTCTAAATGATGCTTTCTTT
Organism: Delia radicum; assembly: GCA_021234595.1. NCBI lineage: Eukaryota > Metazoa > Arthropoda > Insecta > Diptera > Anthomyiidae > Delia > Delia radicum. Next base: position 11,365,102 of record CM037853.1, on the reverse strand, counting down.
TAAAGGACGCAACTGCCGAAGATAATTATGGAAACGAAACGAAAAAAATAAACAAAAACAAACGAAACGAAAAAAACAACTCTTTTTTTTTGCAATAAGAAAAAGGAACCATAAAAATCTACCTAAGATGTGTGTCTTTGTCTTTCGCTTTACTCTGTCTACATGTCTGTATATGTTTGTTTGCAATTTGACCACAATATATTATTAATCTATTAACATTTATTATAGAAATACATATTAAATTTAAATATTTTTTTTTTGTCTTTTATTTTATTAATAGACAATTATTTTCACAAGGCGGCGACAACGCAACATTTAAGTTGTTTTAATCCTCAATTTTGTTTTATGTATGAAAAAGAGATACAAAAGTCTTCCATGGTTGATTTTTTTATATGTCTTATTAGAATTGTACTTTTTAGTATCATTTTCCTCTTCTCTACTACATCTTGACATGTCGTCCACACTATTAATGTGCTTATCAGCACAATTTTTTTTAGCAAAATTAATTAGTAAAACATTAGTATATTAGTAAAGCATTAGTATAAAACAGTTAAGTGCTGAATAAGTATAACAAAAATTTTAGCTAAAAACACGATTTTAGCAAAAAAATTTGCTAAAAAATAGTATACCTGATTTACAAGACGTTTTACTAACTTTTGTACTAACTTATTTTTTTTAATTTAGGAAAAAATTCTTGTAAATTTAGCAGTTTATTTTTAATTAATTTTTAGTAGTTCTTCTGCTCTTTTTCCATGTTTATTTCTGTGGGTGTAGAATTATCAAATTTGCAAAAATTGTATATGTACACTGAACTGAAACATGATCGAAATGCCATTTCCAGATATTTTGCATGTAATAATTGTTATTCGTGGAATAATTTATTCTTAGAACGAAATTACCAAAGCATACAGATCAAAAATTTGTTGAAACTATGACAATAAATTGCAATATCATTTAACAACGCGCAATTTATGTTATTTTATACCTCCTTTCTCCATAAGTAAAGATTATATTAACCGGCATCGTGGCAAAAATTTACGATCACAGATTTTTCCTTCCTAATCCAATACATTTTACTTCTTGCGAATTTCTAATGTCCAAACTGCATATGACTTTCAAAAGGCTCTTAATAACGAATTTATACTATACATTCCAAAGGTTTTCGCGATGTTTATATTTTAAAACAAAATAATTTTTAAGTTTTTTAAGTTCATCTTATAATTTAGTCACCAATTCCTGCAATTAATTTTAGCATATACAGTTAGATAAAATTTTAAAAAATTGATTAAAAAGTTTTTTGCGATTCTTGTCAATTTAACATATTTTGCACATAAAACTTTTTGGTATTCCAACTTAAACTTATTTATACAATTTTAAATAACAACATTATAAAAGGACTATTATGGGTACAAAATGTAATGATTTAATGGTAAAATGTATTGGAATCGAGATACAAGCTATTTTACAAAATGGCGATATTTTAAAATGTCCAGTATCTAAAAAACTAAGCGAGATAGACCAAAACGGACAAAATTTTTGCTCCACAGGAGTATTAATATACCCTTATAACATAAATAGGCTAGGTCCGAGAGAGATCCCGAGTGATCAATTTTTTAAAAAACAGTTAGGTTTTCGATTAAATAAATCTATGGTTTTTTACACATTGATTAAATAAATATTTAATACAAATATTTGTTTCAATCTGAACTCTCTACAAATATTTTTTCGTTTATTTTATTTGACACTATTTGAGAGCTGTTTAAACAAACAAAATGTGAATTAATATGATTAACTCAAGTAGGAATTAAAGTGACAATTACGATGGAACTGTGGGTTGCTACACAAATATTTTGTAAATAAATCAGTCGTGTCTTACTAGCTCATCGGATTGACATAATGAGCCGTAAGCAACCTAATTGTAAGCTTAAGTTTTACAGAGCGGCTCGCTAGAGCCATCATAAAAAAAAATATAGAGAGTAATCCTCTTAACGAGTTGCATTGTGTATTTGTTTTAAATTTTGATAGTTCAGTATGACATTTGCTTTTTTTTAAATAAGCAGTTTTCATTAGGAACCAATTAGACTATAAATGGTACTTCATCAAATAGTTAAACATTATATCAAATGAAAAAAAAACCTACACGATTACTGTATACAACTTGTAAAGAGTTATAAAACTTTAATTGGATATTGAGTTCATGTATTGAATTATAATTCAAAGTTTTACCGTAGCCATGTTTTTTATATATTCTGATACATATAAACTTTTACAGTGAGCGAAATATCCAAAGCATACAAACTAAAAATCTATTTTTTTTACAGTATTATTTTAGTACAGTATTAAAAATAAACTGTAAAAATAGAAAAAAAGCTACTAAAAACTAGTTAAAAATGAGCTTGTTGAACTAACTGCTAAAATTAGCAGATTTTTTACTAAATGTTAGAAATATAAGATTAGCAAAAAAGAAAAATCTGTTTAATTTACAACTATTTAGTTGTATTTGAACTAAATTTAAGTTAGTTGAAAGTAACAAAACAATCCACAAAAATTAGCAAAAACATTTCTAAATATTAGTAGACAAAAAAATTATTAAAAAAATTACATCAACAATGAACAATTTTTAGCACAAATTTCAGTTAATTTTAGCAAAATAAGCTGTTATTTGCATTCTACAAAATTTGAGATAAACATAGGAAATTTTTTGTTAATATTACAGTTTTTGCTTGCTATTTTGAGTCTATAAATATTTAGTAAAATTCTCATCGAATATAACTAAAATCTTGTAAAGTTAGAAGATTTTTTTTCTGTTCTTCATATTGATATCTACACTCAAAAAAAAAGTTTGTAAAGTCAGCAAAAAATTTTTGCTGAGTCAGCAAAATTTTAGTCAGGAGGGTGCTAGCAACAAAATTGCTAGTGTCAGCAAAATGTTTTGCTGAAAATCAGCGAGCTGATTTTTAGCAACAAAATTAGTAGATTCAGCAAAAGTTTTGATAACACTTAGTGGATTAGAAATTAAAAAACCTTTGCTAAAATTAATAAATTTTTTGCTGAATTTTAATAGACTGAAAAAACGAAAAAAAATTGTAAAAAAATTGTAATTTAGTTAATATATTTGCTGAAAATCATAAAACATATTTTTGTGATTCTTTTAAAAATAATTTACAATAATTATGAAATATAAAAATTTTTATTTTCCCACATTGACGACATGAATTAATTTAGTATCTGAAAATATATAGAAATAAATATATATAACATAAAAATTTTCTTTCAACTACTTACATCAATGGTAGTCTAAATGATGCTTTCTTTTAAAGGACGCAACTGCCGAAGATAATTATGGAAACGAAACGAAAAAAATAAACAAAAACAAACGAAACGAAAAAAACAACTCTTTTTTTTTGCAATAAGAAAAAGGAACCATAAAAATCTACCTAAGATGTGTGTCTTTGTCTTTCGCTTTACTCTGTCTACATGTCTGTATATGTTTGTTTGCAATTTGACCACAATATATTATTAATCTATTAACATTTATTATAGAAATACATATTAAATTTAAATATTTTTTTTTTGTCTTTTATTTTATTAATAGACAATTATTTTCACAAGGCGGCGACAACGCAACATTTAAGTTGTTTTAATCCTCAATTTTGTTTTATGTATGAAAAAGAGATACAAAAGTCTTCCATGGTTGATTTTTTTATATGTCTTATTAGAATTGTACTTTTTAGTATCATTTTCCTCTTCTCTACTACATCTTGACATGTCGTCCACACTATTAATGTGCTTATCAGCACAATTTTTTTTAGCAAAATTAATTAGTAAAACATTAGTATATTAGTAAAGCATTAGTATAAAACAGTTAAGTGCTGAATAAGTATAACAAAAATTTTAGCTAAAAACACGATTTTAGCAAAAAAATTTGCTAAAAAATAGTATACCTGATTTACAAGACGTTTTACTAACTTTTGTACTAACTTATTTTTTTTAATTTAGGAAAAAATTCTTGTAAATTTAGCAGTTTATTTTTAATTAATTTTTAGTAGTTCTTCTGCTCTTTTTCCATGTTTATTTCTGTGGGTGTAGAATTATCAAATTTGCAAAAATTGTATATGTACACTGAACTGAAACATGATCGAAATGCCATTTCCAGATATTTTGCATGTAATAATTGTTATTCGTGGAATAATTTATTCTTAGAACGAAATTACCAAAGCATACAGATCAAAAATTTGTTGAAACTATGACAATAAATTGCAATATCATTTAACAACGCGCAATTTATGTTATTTTATACCTCCTTTCTCCATAAGTAAAGATTATATTAACCGGCATCGTGGCAAAAATTTACGATCACAGATTTTTCCTTCCTAATCCAATACATTTTACTTCTTGCGAATTTCTAATGTCCAAACTGCATATGACTTTCAAAAGGCTCTTAATAACGAATTTATACTATACATTCCAAAGGTTTTCGCGATGTTTATATTTTAAAACAAAATAATTTTTAAGTTTTTTAAGTTCATCTTATAATTTAGTCACCAATTCCTGCAATTAATTTTAGCATATACAGTTAGATAAAATTTTAAAAAATTGATTAAAAAGTTTTTTGCGATTCTTGTCAATTTAACATATTTTGCACATAAAACTTTTTGGTATTCCAACTTAAACTTATTTATACAATTTTAAATAACAACATTATAAAAGGACTATTATGGGTACAAAATGTAATGATTTAATGGTAAAATGTATTGGAATCGAGATACAAGCTATTTTACAAAATGGCGATATTTTAAAATGTCCAGTATCTAAAAAACTAAGCGAGATAGACCAAAACGGACAAAATTTTTGCTCCACAGGAGTATTAATATACCCTTATAACATAAATAGGCTAGGTCCGAGAGAGATCCCGAGTGATCAATTTTTTAAAAAACAGTTAGGTTTTCGATTAAATAAATCTATGGTTTTTTACACTTTGATTAAATAAATATTTAATACAAATATTTGTTTCAATCTGAACTCTCTACAAATATTTTTTCGTTTATTTTATTTGACACTATTTGAGAGCTGTTTAAACAAACAAAAACCATCAAATATTTGACCATAGTTTGAACATAAAATAAAATAATTTTTTATTTGACACAACTGGAAGCAAATATCTAAACAAATATTTTTCTCAAATATTTGATTAATGTGAACGTACCTTTAGATTTTTGTTGTTAAAATTTTTATTTTATTTTTTTACCGCTCTACGTGCTATCTATTCAGAAAAAGTTAAATGACTAATAATTTTTTATTTCTTACTCGAAAATACCAAACACAATCGGAAATCACTTGGGGAATTTTTACAATTCGTTCATAAGCCTCGATATAAGACTTTCTGTATTACAACCTGCCTCCTCATAAGGGATTAGTTTAAGCTGCTTACAACCTGCATCATTGTTAGGGAAAACAATAAGCTCAAAATGCTTGTATGTTTAGTTTTATACGAAACGTTTTCATTTATTTTGCTGCTTCTCATTGTTATGTAATAGTAAGCACTTACATCAGCGCAATTCCTGCTTCTAAAAATACGAAAATTTTTACTGATACGTTTAATTGAAGTTATTGTTTAAGAAATGTTTGTAGAATTAACGAAAATCGTCTTAAAACGAATGAATCGTTTTTAGAATTTATGAAACAGTTTTATAAAATTTTTTAATATTAAAAAGTTTTATTGAATTAATAAATCTCTGAATGTCTTGAAAATGCATTAGTTAACGCAAAGAACAGCTTCGTATGATTTCTTAAACAACTTCATTGAAGTCTTAAATGAAAAGCTACAGTGAAATAGTACTACACTTCATAAAATATGTTGAACAATTGAGAACTAAATCTTAAAACTAAAGTTTAAAATATATGAAAATTAATGAAATTATGAAATTTTATGAAAAAATAAAATAATTCAGTTTTTCAAATAATTTCATAGCTCTAAAGAAAATGTTCTTTAAATTTTCATTGAAACTATTGGATTTTATGATAAAAAGTGTATGAAAATTTTTTTTAATATTAAAAAAATTTCTTGGATATAATGAAATTCTTCATTGAATTTACGAAAAAAATATTCAACGATTTTGTTTCATTAATATCATAAAGGATATTTCTCTCAGTGTATATAAATTTCGTATTTTAATGGCTTTTCTCAAAAGTCTGATTTGCAACTCTTCGAAATGTATCGTCCTTTAAGATTTGTTTTATAAGCAAAATAGTTGATTTGTTATCCTTCCATATTTCTTTGAATGCCAGACTGCATATACTACATGCTACAATTTTTATTTGATCATTATGACTCAAAAATAATGCATAGTACATTTTTGCATTTATATTCAATTTTGCTATTCTGGTTCATATTTTTAATAATAGTATCGAGAAAGGAGAAAAAGAAATTTTCTTTTTGTATGCTTTGGTTCTTTCGCAAACTGTATGTTTTTAATGTTAAAAAACGTGTATTTTACTTTTTTTATAATTTTTTTTTTTGGACTAATATGAACTCATCATATGTCGTAATATAACTGACATCTACAAATAAATGATATGCATTAGTGATATAACTTTTTTGTTGTGAAAAGAAATCTGGGCACCACCTTATGGACGATATTGTTCCGGTAATATAGTTTTTTAAGTCAATTCGAAGGGAAAATCTTCCGCACCGAATATTATTTTTAATCAGTCAGTTTGTCTGAACTTCTAACTCAGCATATAAAAACGTACGATTTAAATCATTAAAAAAAAATAGTATGATTCAGTAATTTATGCCCTTTCAAAAATCATTTAGGAATCTAGTTAGAGATTTGTGACTTTCAAAATCGTTTAATATTTTCATATTTTTTGGAGGGGCAAAATAAGAAATTTGTTTAGTTCTTTTAATTTTGAAATACGTCCACAACACAAGAATGGAATATGTGGTCAACCTTATTGGATTCGCATTTAGCAACTTTAAAACACCTTAGGAAGCATTTCAACCAAATCAGGCAAAATTTAAACTTAAAAACAAAATCGCATAACAAATTTAAATCCGTATCGCAATATTGGATTTACACTCAATATAGTATGTAGTTTCAATTAACTGAAAACGTAATTTAACATCAATACTAAATCACTTAAAATCCGCTCTGCTTACTTTTAATTTAAAATCATATGTTTCTTGTTATTTATTTTTAAATATTTTTTTAAATAACAAACAGAGTCGTAATAAGAAATGAATAGTAAGTTGAGAATAAATGTTCCAATTTTAACTACAGATCAATAAAAATTAATTTTCGAGTCAGTTATATAAAATTTATTTTTTTTTATTTTATTAATTAATAATCATATAATAACAAATTATATACTATTACTCTAACCTAACACTGGCAACTATATCCTTCGACGCGTTGGAGCGAAACCAGACCAGTGCGTCTGGTGGGAATCGAACCCACTACCCCCGCACAGATAAACTAACCCGCTACCAACTAGCCTACCGGGGCGTACAATATTTGAAATTATTTCAGTTTTTTTATTCTACAAAATGTGTGTATCCACCCACATGTAGTGTGTTTGAATGCTTGGCTGTAGTATATGTGGAAATTTTTCCAAATTCTTGTAATTTGAATTGAAATAATATTGTTTGTAATCAAACCATTTTAATAACAGACAGGGATTTTTGGAATATTTTCTTTGAGCAAGCAAGAAATAAAAAGTTAATCTATAACGGAAACAAATAAACTACAATATTCCGTTTTTGTAAATACATATTCCTCTATTTTTAACTCAACTGAAAACTTTTTTATTATACTGCTAAGTAGATAATATTTTGAGTGTACTAATTTAAATTAAAATTTTTTTTCAGATTCCGGCTAAGTGTACCGAAAGCCTTTATTATTGATTAGATTTAGTACAATATATTAAAAAAAAATTATGTCCGCCATATTGGATCCGCCATTTTAAATTTTAACAAAATTTTTAGGCCCATTAATAGTGTCCGAACTAACAGTTCGACCAAAAAGCATTATTTGGTCAGTTTTTCTGGCATCTAGAGGCAATGATGATACATTTTGTTATTGGAAATGTGTTTGTTAAGCCGATTTATTGCGATTTTGAGTATAAAATTTAAGGAAAAAGCCGCAGTTTAGCTAAAAAGTTAAAAGTTCGGCCCACGAACTGTTTTCGATTTGGTCAAAGTTTCGTATGCAGAACAGTGAATTAGTTGGTTAGCTTGGGACTTTTCTTTAAATTTGACACTCAAAATCGCATCAATATTCCATTCACCAAATTTGTCCATAATGCTTTAAAATACCGAGTACAGATCAAGTGCATTTTCTGGCCGAACTGTTGGGTAGAACACCATCCATTGCATTAGTTCGTTCAAAAATTCTGAAGTCCTCGAAAATATTAAGTAAAATATGAAGGTACTTTTCCAGTTATATGTCCAAATCTTGAAAGTTTATGAACAGTCGGTTACGGTCAGTAAAACTTAAGTAAAAGACATCTCGGAGAAAAAAATTGCGTTCACAGTTTTTTTTTTATATTTTCTGGAGTTTTCTGGAGCTTTTTTGGAAAAGAAGGATTTCCAACAAAATGTTCAATTCTGAGCCCTAAAAAAAATAGTAAGTTTTCTCATAAATATTTGTGAACTGGTGCAAACTACTAGTTTCTGATAACAAAAAAAAATATTCTTTAAATTATTTGTATGTAAAGGGTCCGTCATCTAACTTTTTTTTCAACTAGTGTTTATTTCGTGAATGGTAACACTTAGCTCATATCTGATTTGACAGATAATTAGTTTTATCCTTCCGCTGAACGAATATGGTCCGTATGTTCGTTATCTTGTGAAAAAAGCGAAAGAAACTGGCATCCTCATCGATAAACCAAAGCGTGAAAAGCCAAAAACCGTGCGTACACCCGAGAGTATTGCTGCTGTGGCAGAAAGTGTGCGTGAAGCGCCGTCAACATCAATTCACCGTCGTTCTCAACAATTGAAAATTTCGGAGACATCATTGAGACGAATTTTGCATAAAGACCTTGGTATGACGCAATACAAAGTCCAATTGGTTCAGGAGTTCAAAAAAAAAAGTTATTTGGCGGACCCTTTATTTCACATTTTGTTTAAATTCAACAATATTCCAAAAAGTGAAATTTTGACTTGGAACTCATATCAACGAAAAATTATTAGATCGAATGAACAAAATTTGTTTTCTATAAATAGAATATGTTTGGTCGTAAAAGCTTAGTAACGTCATGATGTTTGCTAGGAAAAGACCCTAGCCACGTAATTGATTGCTAAGAAAACAAGAGTGGAGCAAAATTGATGATTAATATCTTTAAGCTCTGCCTCTTGTTAGCTTTTCCAAAACTTCGGGTCCTGATGAGATATTTAGCCAGATCAAAATAAATGTATCAACCTAGCTAATATATTTAATTTGCTTTTTTTTTATAAATAGACGGATTTAAAAATAAATAAAAATAATAAAATAATAATCTCGATGTATATAAAAACAAAGAAAACTGTAATTAAATATTTTCTTCATATAATATTAAACATTTCTTTATTCTAAACATATATTGAAATTTTTGATTTACGTGAATGGTACTTTTGCCCAAAATATCAGAATGCTGTCAAACTATGCACTGCTACGCTATGTAATTTTGATAGTTGAAAAATATAAGAAAAGTTATAACCCTAATATGCATGGTATGTTCGCCCACATGCACATATAACCACATATCGCGCCTCAATCATAAGCATGCATCCATGAATGCAAACATATAAACATTTCATTTGCAAGAAAATATATAATTTTGTTGATAAATTCACGTAAAATATTGTTTGCGTTAGTTTATATCCAAACATTCATCATAAAATACAAATTCTACAAATATGTTAAATATTTTTTTGAGAATGTTAGATGAATATCTTTACTTTTTTTACTTTACAGAAATAACTCGCCTTTTTACTACAAAACAATATCGTAAGAATGTTTCCTTTCCTATACCTAATGTTTACGGCAACCAAAAATAAGCTAGATTTTTTTTTTTGAAGGTATAGAACTATTTAGACTAAATGCAAGTTCTGATCATGAAATTATGAATATTTTGAGCCTTATTTGTTAGAGCTTTTTATCTTATTTTTTGATTTTGGCTTATTTTGTAATTATTAGCTTTTTTAATTTTCTTGTCTAAAAATAAAGCTTATTTTAGTTTGTTTTTTTTTTAAAAATAGAGCTTTTTTTAGCAATACAGATTGCTTGAAATATTTTTGGTTTTTAATTGCAAGTTGAAAAGTCAATATTACATGGTGTTGGTTTATCAAAAAATATTTTTTATAAACCATTTTGAACTTAAAAGCTTAGGAAAAACAATTTCTCTCTTGCACCTTTACTTGACCGACGAAATGCCAATGTAAAATTTTTACACAATTTTACTTGTAGTGACGATTTTGATTTGAAATTAAATTTAACGGCATATTTTAAAATTTAACGGCTTATTTTTATATTTAGCCAGCTTATTTGATTGTTTTTCGAGTTTTTTTTTTTAATTGCTTAAAACATAGCTATTAGATCTGTTTTATTTTTGGTTGCCCTACTTTTTATACTTTGTTTTTCCTTATAAATAAGAGCATTATTGTCATAAGGTTTAAGACGCAAATGAAAAAGTGAATGGAAATAATATGATGTTAGTTTGACTTTTTTTGGTTTTGTGGAAGACATCTAAGTAATGTACAAGCTTTGGTATGTAGATGTGTAAAAGAAAATACTTGTCATAGTCATCATATTTTTTGTAGGAAATCCTTAAAAGAATGTTTTGCGAAGTATGGCATACAAAGTTATTAAAAAATATTATGTGTGTCGGTTCTTTTTTTTCAGTTGTTTTGTGGAAGAATTTGAATAAAATTATAAATATGTAAAATGAATAAAAACTAAAAGCAAGAAGAATCAACTTTGTATATTAAATATAAATTTTAAAGTCCTGACAATCCTTAAAGTCTTAACCTCAATTGTCTCCTTTTTCTGTTAAGTTTGCTCCAAAGTTTGCTTAATTTTTCTTCGCATAACGCTGATTTATAATCGACTTACGTGAATTTTAAAATTTTCTTCAGATTTGCGAACAAGTTCAATATTTTTTTTTTTTAATTTTTATTAATTGTTTTATTTTCTATTTGTAATTTTTTAAAATTTCTTTTGATTGTTGGCCATGTTTTTAATTTGATTAAGGCCTGATTACTTCCCAGTGAAATAGTAATAAAAATAGAATTTCTTAAATTTCATATAAACCCGAGTAACAAATGTATATATGGTCTTATGTTTTTCATCTAAATATATATGATAATATATGATCATATATGGTGTCATGCATGGTCATTAAGGTGGTCTTTCGTTGTATGGTCGAAAAATAAAAATGAGATTTTGACTGTACCCCCCCCCCCCCCCCCCCCTCTAAAATACTTGTTAGGGTGTCAAAATATGCCACGCAAAAAATTTGAGTTCTACCATAACGGGAAGATGTCCCGCATCGCCCTTGAAAATCGGGCCCCTTGGAAAAATGGGCATAATTTAAAAAAATTACAAATTTTTTTTCTTCAAAATTAAAAAAATATAAAATAATTTTTGTGTTGGGTTTAATCATAACTACTCAGATAAAAAATATTACTTTCCCAGAAAATCGCTAACTTACCCTAACTTTGTGTCAAAAAAATTAATAAATATTTTGGGTGTACCTCAAAGTGACTTTTTTGCATTTTTGAAAATTTTATTCAACAAAAATCAAGAACCTATTGTTTCCTGTCAAGTATTTTATTAAACACATCTCAAGTATTAAATGAGCCAAGTACTATGGGTAGCCGTTGGGAAATTTTTTTTTAGAGCATTTTGATTCTCGGGGATTTAAATGTTTTTTTTTTTATTTTTATAAATTTTTACTTTAAAGCAAGGTTTTAATAATTATTGTATATGCTCTTTAATATGATTGTAATAACTTTATTATAAAATACTATTTTATCTGTTGATAGTTAACCCATGTTAACCTGGGGTCAAATATGACCCACGTTAACAAATTAAAGGTTGTTAATGACACTGCAGAACGGGCAGTGAAGCTCATGGAGGACTACAATAAAGTATTGTCACGAAACGAGGAGGAAAAACAAGTAATACGGCAAATTGTAGCCGATTATCGGAAGCAGTACCCGGATGCAAAAAAATTTACACTATTAAATTAAAAATACGTTTTTCAAAAATACTCCTGAATATGTACAAAAAAATAAATTTAAATATGAATACAAATGTCTGAATTTATACTAAATAATTAATTTAAATTAATTTTAAAATGTAAATAAATTACAATTAGAAACATAAACAAAAATTTATTTTGTCATCTTTGCGATTTTTGACTCTTTACAATACGAGGGTCAATTTATTGTGACCCCATGAAAACACAGGTTAACTATGAACACGAAAAATTATACTTTATAATTAAGTTATTACAATTATATCAAATAGCATACACAATAACATTGATGAAATATTACAAAAATCTTGTTAAAAAAAAAGTCTATACAAATTTAAAAAAACGTTGAAATCCGCTAGAATCAAAATGCTTTAACAAAAATTTTTGCCCACGGATATCCGTAATACTTGGCTTATTTAATACTTGAGATGTGTTTAATAAAATAATTGACAGCAAACGCTAGGTTTTTGATTTTTGTTGAATAAAATTTTCAAAAATGCAAAAATGTCACTTTAAGGTACCCCCGAAATATTTATTAATTTTTTTGACACAAAGTTGGGGTAAGTTAGCGATTTTCTGGGAAAGTAATATCTTTTATCTGAGTAGTTATGATTAAACCCAACACAAAAATTATTTTATATTTTTTTAATTTTGAAGAAAAAAAAATTGTAATTTTTTTTATATTATGGCCATTTTTCCAAGGGGCCCGATTTTCAAGGGCAATGCGGGACAACTTCCCGTTATGCTAGAACTCTATTTTTTTGCATGGTGAATTTTTGTACCCAAACAAATATTTTAAGAGGGGGGCAGCCCCAAAAATCGCAAGTTGAAAAATAAGGACCACCCTAACACCACCTATATATTTCTTGTATTATATATATTATATATTATTATATATTATTATATATTGACCTTCATAAAATTAGATATTAGGCATACGATAAGATATGATAGCGCATTCTCATATGTAACACAATATGTAATCATATATGGTGACATCTAGATGTCATAAAAAAAAAATAAAAAATTTATTTGAATTCAACATTTCTAAAATTTAAATTTACAAGAACAAATATTTGTTTGCTTTTGTTGTTTTGTGTGTTTTTGTTGTTTTATGTTTATATACTAATTATGCTAGGCCTAGCCGGGAAGACAAAAATAAGTGACCATTTATTTTCAAAAGCGAAAGTTCAGTAAGAGTATGAACAGAACAAGCAAGGCAAGGCATTTTCCATATGATTGACAGAAAAAACCGGGTGACAGGCGTGAAATAAAATTTGTTCTAATTTATAAAAATAAAAACAAATATTAATCATGCCTTTAAAAATAATGATGACAGAAAGAAGACACAAATTTTATAGATGACAGTCAGTTGAAATTGTCTTCTAAACAAGAGGACGTATGATCAGATTTTTTTGTTTTTGTGTTTGTTTTTCAGAATCTGAAAGGTCTCCCAAAGACCTTTCAAACAAGGTCGGAGGGTAAAATTGCTTTTCAGAATCTGAAAGGTCTCCCAAAGATCTTTCCAATAAGTCAAACAAAAAATCCCACTACTTGTTCAGATGTTAGCAATTTTAAACGACTACCCTCCGACCACCAATCCTAAAATTTTCTAACCGCTGCCATTTCGCACCCTTGCGTTTTCGGGGATGGTCGTAGTGTGCATATTTTGATGAAATGAGCCAAGGAATATGCTGGTGTAAATCGGCGTGTCGTGACTGAATCACAACGTATGTTATGGGATTTATGTAAATCCAATTGAATCTCAAAATTTCTCATACGATCCACTAAAAATTATGTATATCTAAATTAATCCCATCCAATATATTGGGATCTATCAGGATCTTAAATTAGATAGTATTTGATCACTCAATTTTGAGATAAATTTTGAACTAACTTAATCAAGTAATTTATTTAGGGAATCTAAGCGGATATTACTGGATACCAAATTTTGAGATAAACTTGGATAAGAATAAATATCAGTCTATATAAAATGGGGTCTAATTTTGTATTTGAGATGTAACTTTTTTTATCGGCAATGCTCTCTTTTTGACCGCCGAGTTCATATGGTTGGAATTAAAAAAATAATAACGCATTGTTTTTTTTGATGCAAAAACTTTTTAATGAGTGATGATATATTTTTAACACCTGAGCTCAAGTCCATTAAACGGCGCAAAATCCCTTTAAAAATAATGCGAAAATTTAAAAATCCTGCAACTTTAGTTTCACTTGTAAATCAGCATACAACTTTTAATGAACGGTATGAAAACGACTTTTTCAGTGAATATATCTCCCTAGTCTAGTGAGTCCATTTTGTATTGGCTTGGATCTGAAAGTTAAAAACAACACTCAAAGGAAAAGCTTCAACATATTTATGAAAAACTTCCTAAATATGAGGAAAAACTTCGTTGATTTTCGTCCAACGTAACACTTCATAAATATGATGAAGCTGTTTCATAAAAGCTTAAATTGAAAACAAGCGTCATCAAATTTTGAAATGTTTGATAAGTACGAAAAAGTTTCTTGGCTTTTCGTGATATGTTTCATAAGTGTTATAAGACAATTTTTAAATATTATGAAAATAAATTCATTAGTTTTTGTGAAATGAAAAATTTTCTTTGGAGCGTACAAACACAATAAATTCTACAGCCAATGACGAAAACTTATTTTTAAAGCCCAATATTTTGCAAATGTTATTCAGAATATATCAATTAAAACTCAAAGTTTCAAATTTAAATTCAGAAAATATGAATTGATATTCATTTTAATTACAATTTAAAAAAGAATTAAATTTACATTTTGAATTTAAAGACATCAATTGTTGTTAAGAATTTTGGTTTCCACTGAAATTTATAAAAATTAGATTTATATGCACAAAACAACTGATTAGAACACATCAACTGATTACAAATTCTGACTCTCAATGTATGTTATAATAGTTTCTCAGTTTTAAAGAAAACCTAAATTACAATTTACATTTTCTTAAATTCAAAGGAAAATTCTTAGTTTCCATTGATGGCTTCTAAATTTCAAATGGAAATTCTGAATTTCAATTGATAGGAAAACAAACAAAAACACAGCGATTATGAAATGATGAAGATTTATGAAACATTTGACATACATTTCTGTGAAACTCTTCATCATATCTATGAAATCTTCATAAATGTGATGAATAATTAATGACAAACGATTTATGTAACAGTTTCATCAATATGATGCAACTTTTTTCCCTGAACGTATAATCAAAACAGGAAAATTAATGAAAAATCTTCTGTAAGCTTCAAGTATTTCATTTAAAATTTTTAATTTTTTAAATGGTCATCAATTCTTTAGATGAAGACTCTTCAACGTGAAAATTTGGACGTCCTACACTGAAAGAATTATCTGCATAATATCAATGAACTTTTGCATTAGATTTATGAATTGTCACTGGAACTCGTCAATTGAAACTTTTTATTAAATTAATGCAGTTTCCCTTAAATCTAATGAAACATTTCATATTATTTATTAAAGAATTAATGAAAAATTTCATTAAAAATTAAAAAGTTTCATTAAAAATAGTTTAATTAAAATTATGAAGCTTTTTTTAACTTAATTTGAATTTTTTTTTTTTTTAATTTAATTTTTATTAACTTAATTAACTTTATTAAGATGTTTGTCATTCCCATTCTGATGTAAACTTCATTATTTTAGTGAACAAATTTCATTTAAACCCATCCAATGAATTCTCTCTCTGTGTAGTTTTTAAGTACTGTCTACATAATAATCTCTATCGTTTATCTCAATTCAAAAAGAAATACGAGGCATCAACAGGTTCCGAAAATATTTGAAGTAGCTCATATCTACATTAAATTATATATAATTTTGTTTTCTGAGACTACATGTTGCTATATTGTTCGGGAACATTGTTTTTTTTTTGCCTTATATTGAGTTTTGCTACTCTATATAAATATGCGTAGCATCTGCATTGCAGTGTCCTAAATATATAATAGAAAATAAACTGTCAGTTAGAATTATCATTAATGATGGTATCCAGACTATAACAAGTTATCTTTTGTGTATATGAAAGATTCGCATTAACACAAACAAAAAAATGGAAAATGTGTGATAATATGTAATAATGTAAAATATGTAATAGCACTCTCCAGAAAACTCGAAATTATAGTTTTTAAATTAAAAAAATATTATAAATTGTTTTTGGAAATAAAATTACAAGTAAATTTTAGTAACATGAAGTACATACCGATATTTATTTAGTCTTAAGGAAATCTTAATTTATATACGATTCATTAGTTTTCATTGTTTTCATTATATTGTTTTCATCCCAGATGGTTCCGGGTTCGATTCCTGGTGACGACAACATCGATTTAGAAAAATAATATGTATGAGTTTTCTATCACTTTTATGTAACGCAGCGCCCATCTTCGGTGTTCCAATAGCATTTAACCCCACCGAAGTAAAATAATGAATCAGGGTTATGAGACAAAAAAGCTTCAATAAATTCACCAACTCAACATCAGGTGGGAGGCAAAAACTGTTCTAAGACTTATCATCACGCGCAATTACAGTGTTGCCATGTTTGAAGACCTTCATCTTTCACCATCTTTCATCTTTCCACTTTTTCTTTCTAAAGAAAGCAACACATAAATTAATAGGAAGCATTTTTCTCTTCTTATGGCAACTGAATACTGTGTTTATTTTAAAAAGAAATGTTTTTGTTTTTGGTCAGCAACAGATTTTTTATTTTGTTGTAATACACGTTAGAAAATGTTTAAAAATACGAAAATACTTAGAGTAGTGCGAAAAGCCTTTACAAATTAATACAACTTGGAAACCCATAAAAATTTAAAAAGTAAGAAATTATATGTACGTCTTACATTAGCAAACATCTGAGGTATCGTATTAGCCATGCGCAGCTCCAAGGGGGTTCTTACAATTTTTGTATCAGAAGGGGTAAGCTCTATTAGCACGCAACTGTAGTGAAATAGGATGAACTAATCTTCTTTCGTAACTCTATGAAAATTATAACAGCAATGGATGATTTTGGATTTATTTTATAATTTCTCAAAGCTCGAGAAATTATAATAGATGTTGGGTTGAGTGACACCAACGGCCCAAAAAGGTAGTTATTGGAATTAACGTAAAGTAAAAGACAAGTGTTAAAATATAGATATTACACAGAACTTTTCCCAACCCGGTAACCATTTAGGTAACCAGTTACTTTACTCGTTATGGGGTAAAGAGTCCACTCACTACTTTATGGCTCGTAGCTTGTAAAATTCATCAGTGAAGTAAGGGCTGCAAGCATTACAATACTAATGCTTGGTGCCCTTTACTTTACTTTACCCAATATTTGGTAATGTGTGGTTTTGCTGGGTAATTCTAGCCTTGAACCACAGTTCAATTCAAGTTCAAACATCATACAAATAATTTATTATTAGTATAGTTGAATTCAAGCCCTAAACTCAACCCATTACACCACGGCTATGATTGCTTTTAAAACACTTTAGTTATTTTTACATATTTTTTTCAACATATTTACTCATCAAAAATGTTGGTTTTGTGCTCAGGAAAACACCTATTGTGCATTATTTGTTTGCTTAACTGGTCCTTTCTTAAGAAGCATAGAAGTTTATTTAGTCTTACTGAAATAAGGCAAACAGAGCATGTTAGGGCAGATCTTAAATCCAATTGAAATCCTCTAACCTTTTGAGTATAAACCGTGTAGGATAATTCAATTTTATTTAAATCTCTTCAGAAATTTTTTTAATATGAATATTTTTTATTTTTTTAATATTGACATAATAAGAAAAATATTAAACAAATAACTTGTTTTAACTTGATTTTGTAAAACTACTTGAACTAAAGCATTATTCAAGTAAAGCTTAAAGTACTTGAATTCTTAGTTTTTCATTGATTATTGGGATATGTATATTAGGGTGTTTTTTGATTTTTAGATTTTGGGATATCATTACTTGTTAGAAGGTTTCTGCGACAATAAAAATAATGGCGTTTTTATTTTTGAAAAATTCCAACTCCTTCAATTCCCGCTCGGCGGCTAAAATCGCGAATTTTGGGTACCTTCTTTTGTAGAACAAAAACCGCTAAATATATTTAAAATCTGACTACACGAATCGATTGTACATGAAAAACTAGACTTATAAGCAGATTTTTGCGCTTTTACATTGCACCGGATTGCCATTAGAGTGGTCGGAAAAAATCGATTTTTTTATTCTTTAAATTTTTTTTTTTTTTTTTAATATACACAATTAAAGAGGATTTGGTATAAAGGGAAAATGAAATACTATACTTATTTTTATTACTACCCGTTAAAAAGTTATTAAGCCTGAAATTTTTTTGCCAGTAACAACAACATTTTTTTTGTTTTGAATTTCTATGGCAAAGTAAATTTTATTTATTAAAAACAAAGTAAACATTTTTTATTAATAAAACAATGATAATGATTATTAGAAACAATAAATAGTAATTATTTGATTAATTATCCTTTTCTCAACTGCTGATAGAGCTAAACAATTAAAATTATCTCTATTTTTTACTAAGCCAGAAGTGTTCAACCGCGAAATTTTACTAACAAGTTGTTCGGTGTAAATGATTGTTGATTGAATATTTCTGGAGGTTTCAATTGCATTTAAAAACTCTTCATCTCAGCTGCATTAAAAAGCATAAATGAGATGTTTATTCCAAAATTAACTAGATTTTTTAAACTCTAAAGAGTTATAAAATCAAACGGCGACTTAGAAAAAAAAGGAATCACTATACGTCATATTGTGCATTGCATCTACTTCAACATTATTATGCACTTGCTCAACTTCTTCGATTTCAATAAAATCATTTTCGTAAAGCATTTAATACAAAAAAAACTTTGTAGTAAAAATTTTAAAACAAAAGAAAATGAATGTGCGTCTGTAAAAATAAAAGTTTAAGGAATAATAACTTTTTAACGGGTAGTAATAGAAATAAGTACAGTATGCCTTTTTTCTCAAGCAAGAATCCTCTTTAAATGTGTATACGAAAAAATAATTAAAATGGAAGAATAAAAAAATCCAATTTTTCCGACCACCCTAATGGCTATCCGGTGCATTATAAAAGGGCAAAAAACTGCGTATAAGCCTAATTTTTCATGTAGAATCGATTCGTGAAGTCAGATTTTAAATATATTTAGCGGTTTGTGTTCTACAAAAGAAGGTACCCAAAATTCGCGATTTTAGCCGCCGAGTTGGAATTCTTCAACAATAAAAACGTCATTATTTTTATTGTCGCAAAAACCTTCTAAAAAGTTATGATATACCAAAATCAAAAACAAAAAAAAAAAACACAAATGTATATATATAGTCGGCTAGCCTACAAGTAGTGGCATGTGTTATTTTGAATTTTTTATTGTACCATTCAGAAGTTACATTGGCCATACATATATCCATTAAGCGCTTTTACGATATCGTAAGATAAAAGAAGATAGCAAAAAGTGCTATATGTAATTCATATAAAAATAAAAAAACTAAATCTTTTTTCTGTAAACGAAAAGTGTTATGTGTAGAAACTGGTATTAACATATCGCACACCTAGTTCAAAAGTGACTTAACTCAAAGTTTTAATTTTTCGGGTCATATGCACAACTATGCACAATACACTTGTTTATCTATAAAAAAAAATATCAGTGTATTTTGTTTTTGTTAACTGTTGCTAAAAACAGTTATAGAGCAATTCCATATAAAAGCGATCACCTTTTGGACGACCCCTCTCCGATTTTAAAATAAATAGTCTCAATCGATTGCCCTGCAAAAAATAAGGTACCTACATATTTTTTTTTTTTATAGTGACTGGTTTAGTGGTGGTGTGCACCACTGTCATGTGACAAAATTGAAGAATTCTTTATAAGGGACCTCATTGAAAGTTGTTTTAAAAAAAACTACTAAAGCGATTGCAACGAGTGATAGCTCGTTGGAAAGGTATTGAATCAGGCTTTGATCGAAAAATAAAATTTTCCTAATTTTTCTCAGAAATTTACCTTTTTTCCCATGAAAATTAAATTTTCCCATGAAAATTAAATTTTCCGATTTTCCACAGAAGCTCCTAAATTTTCCGGCTAATTTTATTTTTTTTGGATTCCTCATAATTTTTGCTTTAAGAATCAGCAATAAAAAAATGGGGCCCGACTCCTTGTTTGGACAGGAGAAGAGCATTTAAGAGACCACCTTGTTCTCATTGTTTTTATATTTTTTATAATTGAATTATTTTTTATTATTTAACAAGAAAAATTAGGAAAATTTTATTTTTCAATTAAAGCCTGATTTAATACCTTTCCAACGAGCTATAACTCGTTGCGATCGCTTTAGTAGTTTTTTTTAAAACAACTTTCAATGACGTCCCTTATGAAGAATTCTTCAATTTTGTCACATGACAGTGGTGCACACCACCACTAAACCAGTCACTATAAAAAAAAAAAAATATGTAGGTACGTTATTTTTTGCTGGGCAATCGATTGAGACTATTTATTTTAAAATCGGAGAGGGGTCGTCCAAAAATTTGCCAATTTTGATCGTTTTCATATGGAATTGTTCTATATCTTTCTTTATGTTTCAATTGGTATAAAGTTGAAAATATTTTTTTTTTTCGATTTCTGAAAAATTAAAATTTTGAGTTGAGTCACTTATGAACTAGGTGTGCGATATGTTCTCAATATAGTTTTCTTTAAAAAGGTGTTATGTGTAGTTTTTCTTAAAAACCAAGCATCGTCCTGTAAATCCGTATTTCTTTTAACTAATGCCATATTTTAGCAAATGAGTTCGTGAGTCCTTACGTCATATGATGTCAATAAAATATCTTAAAACGATAATTTTAGTTATTTGTTTCGAACTCCTGAAAACCTGTTAACAAACACATCGCACTACTTGCAGGCGAGCCGACAATATGTAAATAAATTTAAAAAATTTATTTTTAAATTGACTTTATTTGTATAATTTTTTATATTTATTACCAAAACAGATTTTTAGATGCCACTATATACAAAGTCTAATCCTGTTATTTATAGAGTTAACCAACCAAATATAGTCATGTTTGTAGATATACAAACAACAATGATAAATAAAGTTAATTTAAAATCTATAGAAAATTTATTTGAAAAATATTTTTTTAATTTTAGTCTTTCAAAAAAAAATTGTATTTATTTTATTGCTTTGGCTATTTTGATGGCTCTAATAAATATTGGTATGATAAATAACAAAGGGAATTTTGGAAGTTTTGTCGTGCACTTCTGAACTCAGATATTTCATTAGTGTTTTTCAATATTCGTTGCCAATTTTTTTTAAAAGTCTTCATTTCGATTGAAGTAATTACTATGGGTACCCACAAATCAAATACTTAAATTAACTACAAAATTTTTACGGTAACCCATGGTAGTATATTTTAATACAATCTGCTATTTTTATAATAACCATAAATAATAAATAAAATTTTAAAATATTTTGTTATAAACAAACAAATAATGCCTTCGCATACCGAAATGTATTAAATCTTTTTTATCATTGAAATAAATTAAGGTTTAAAAATCTTTAAATTCTTTTGCTTTTTTATATAAGTATTTTGTGTTCAAAAAAAAATTGTCCTAAAAGCGATACTGACTTTTATCATGGTTTCCTTTTTTTTTTAAATAAATTTTTTTCAAGTGGCAAACACTTAAAAAAACTTAAACAAATACTATGAAAAACAATATAACTTCAAGATATGGAAGGTCAAAAAGACAACAAAAATGTATAAAGGCAACAAAGAAGATAAGTATATATTGTGATTTGCTGAGGATTTTATGACATTGAAAAGAAAACCAAAAAAAAAAAAAAACTGACAATAAAATAACGTTTTATTGTTTATTTTTATTTTTGGTAACAAAAAATCTTTTTGGCCAATGACCTTAAACTATATTAAAAAAAAAAAAAATATACAAAATAAAAATTATAAAAAGATAAAAAAAGAAATAATAGAACAAAAGATATAAACAAATCTTTTGCTTTCATAAATAACAAAATCTTGAAAAATATTAAAATAAGAAGCAGTGAAAAAACTATGCCCCATTTTTGAAGCATTTGTTTCTGATTTCTTTTTATTTAAAGTTTTATCTCCTGCGATATCATTATCCTTTTAATTACATGAAACCATAGCAGCTCTTTAATTTTGTTATAAATTTCCATGAAAAATTTTTACATTTGAGTATATACCCAGCAAAAATAATGCGAAGTAGTTCAAAGAAACAACATTTTCATTACACACAAAGTAGCTACTACTACTGATTTTTCTGATCTAATGCTGGCCTTTTAGATCAGTTCCTAAACTTAGCATATAATGTCATCATATACAAGGCTAACTAGCAGAAATGTCACGAATGTTCGGTTACAATTCGGTATTTGACATACTCGAATGGAACCGGGAGTTTGTGTCTTTTAAGAACTATTTTTTAATCTAGATGTCGCTTTGAATTAGTGTTTTCTGACCTTTAGATTTGAAAAACAATGATTGCAAAATATCCGACTTAACAATAGTTTTCTTTCTTTTCAGTTGAACGAAAAACTATTATTTCGCTTTGTTTTTAAAGCTGAAAAGCTGTTTAAAAGTTTTTTTTTAATTATAACCGTTTAAGCACTCCTATCACTCGGTAAATAAGATGTGACTTGGCATCACACCTGAATCACTAATTAAAAATAACAAATTAAGTTCTATAAGTTCATAACCTTACACATAGTACTTTTAATAAAGTGAAGTTTGAGGAATTTGCATTACCTCCGTCCTATGACAACCTCATGTTAAAATCATGCGTGTTTTACCTCAATTTGCACTACATCTGAATCCGTATATGTGATGATTTTACTACATCTTTTTCCACTCTTTTTTCGCTTGGTAATAAGACATC
>CM037853.1:11089704-11341844 GCA_021234595.1 Delia radicum | reverse complement strand
AAAAAAATTAATTTTTGTTTGTGTATAAATCTAAAGAATTAATTAGTTCTATAAAAAGAGACTTATTGTAGTGTAACTGTAAAATCCCATTCATATTTCTCACCCACACAATGGCTTTAAATCCTTACACCATAGCAATAAGTAGTAGAAAAAGTAGTAAAAGTATCACTGCATAAGCAGTGCAACAAACTGTTTCAGTATGCAAAACAAATACATTTACAACCGAACTATTGCCATGCAACAACGATCAAAACTAATGGCTCCAACTGTGTGTTAGTGGCATATGACATCCATATACTAATACCATCATCATTTCTGACTCTACTGTAATTTTTTTCTTTTTTCTACTTTTAAAATATTTGCCACCAACAACACTATTTGAAAAATATATTACTTTGACTGGCATTTGCAGTGAACCCCTAGTGCACTTGATTTTTATGGTTGTAAACGATTTCTCAACAATTTTTTTCTTTTTATTTTTACTTCATACTTCATTGAGATCGTCTTTTTTCTTTTGTTTGCATTTGTGTGTGTAGCTTGTGGTTTATTCGTTTTAAACTGTTTTTCGTTTCCTTTAGTTTTAAAAAAAAAAATAGTGAAATTGTTTTAAAACTGCGTTAACCTACAGAGTCTAACCATCCACTACTAATACCATCACATCAACCACCCATTTGTAATTTTCAAACTCTAGCCCACATTTTATTTCTTGCAGCTTTGTTAAAGCTAATTATGTTATTTGCAGTTTTTACTCCAAAAGCCAATTTATACCACACACAGAGAAAAAAAAGTGCCAACCGAATTTAAAAGTGTATATTAATGGGAAATACTAATAAATTCAGTTATTACAACGATATTTGCATTAGAGTATTGAAAATTTTGTTAGTTGCAACTAAAATTTAGCTGAATTAGCCGAACTTTGTTGTGAAAACTAATGCTAAGTTGTGCCAACCGTCTGAAAGTCGTAATAACTCAATTTGAGTAGTAGTAACAGCATTTCAGTTGGCAAGTAGCTAAATTTTTCTCTGTGTGCATAAGTGAATGAAATGTTACCAAAAAAAATAATTAAATTAAAATAAATACCTATTTTGTTATCTTTATTAAAATATTGGTTTTCCAAGACTTGGATATGTTGTAAAAAAAATATAGAGACGGTTTGGTATTCCGAAATTGGTCAAAACACTTTAATCAGTTATGACATTAAGAAAATAAATATGATAGTAGGTCAAAATTTGTACTTGTTCCAAAAAATTAAAAATTAAGAAAATATTAAAAAAAAAAATAATTCTCACAATCATGTGACACATCATTTTGGACTTAAACATTATATTTCCGAAATTTAAATCAAACACGTAGATTTCGAAAAATTGGCAAATTTCATACAATTTATGTCAACTGCGAGGATATATCTTATCCTTTCTCAAATTACGAGGGCAGATAAATAAGTCAGTGACCTTTCGAACTTCCCTAATAGTTATATGAAATGCAATACTGCTCCCATCAAATACCACCTGTGAATAGACTACTGTCAAATTTTGAGCAAGTTCCGTCATTTACTTTGCGTTTACCATCTGTTCAAAACATACAACCTCGTGGATTTTTTTTTTAAAATGGAACAAAGTGAATTTCGAGTGCTCATTAAACATTTTTGTTCGCGAAAATAGCGTCAATCAAACCAAGAAAAAGGTGGATAAATGCTATGGGGACTCTGCAGCATCGATTTCAATGGTAAGAAAGTGTTTACTGACTTTCGTTGAGGTCGCACAAGTAAAAAAGACGTCGAACGTTCTGGACGTCCAATTGAGGGCAATACACCCGAAAATGTCTAAAAAAGCCACGATATGGTGTTGGTTGATCGAAGAGATTGTTGATGCCATAGGCATTTCATATGGCAGTCTGGTTTCAATTTTAAATGATGGGTTGGTTTTAAGAAAGCTGTCTGCAAGATGGGTGCCGCTTTTGCTCTCAATTGACCACAAACGTTATCGTGGCCAATAACGTGATGGCAACAGTTTTTTGGGAAGCACGCGGTATAATTCACATCGATTACCTTCAAAAGGGAAAAACAATAAACGGCGAATATTATGCCAACTTATTGGACCGATTTAACGAGGATTAAAAAAAAAAAACGGTCTCATATGACCAAGAAATACCTATGTTATTGACCTCGAAAAATCCTACTTTTTGAAAGGGATACAAAAATTGGAGAAACGTTGGAATAAGTGTATTGAGCTAAAAGGAGATTATGGTTGAAAACTAAGTTTTTTTTACAAAAAAAAAAAAACTGTGTTTCATTCAAAAGGTCACAGACTTATTGATCCGATCTCGTAAAAAACAAAATCATATATGATGAAAAACCTTGTAAAACCAGTTTTTGAATATCATTGTTTTTATGTAATTTTAAAAATACCGTAAAAAAACAATTTTTTGTAATCTTTAAGTAACGCAAATAATTTAAAATACACTAATTTTATAAAATTTCAATTGCAGATTTCAAATCTTCTTAAAATTAAGCCCAGATTTGAGAAATTTGTTTATATAAGGCGTAAACAAGTTGGATTATTACTTACATCTTTGCAGAAAACTAGTTGGTTTCACTAAAATATATGTTTTTGCATATTTTATTTAAGAAAATTGAGAATAATTTAAAAGTTATCTGTTTTTCAAAAATGTCTTAAATTTTGTATTAAAAATACAATAATTGTTTTTTCTATATTTAATATAAACTCCAAAATTTAATATGATATTTTCATATTAGATTTTATTTTTTGCTTTAAAAAAGCTTGCTAATTTTCATAGACAATACAATAGTTCATATGCATCACTCTAATCCTCAGTTAAAAGTTGAAGCAAAAGAAAACAACAATTGGCTTAACTCTGTTATATTGTCAATAATAGAAATGATAAAATTTTTTGCAAAGCCACACATAAAACCTTATATGACAGCATCATAGTAGATTCTGGACTTGAGGTAGGACAATATTCCAACTAAATATCTGAAAATATAGAAAGTCCGAGAAAACAATTTTTGTATATCTTGATTGTCACTCCATAACTAGAGAACGGCTGCATAAAATAAAAAAATTGTAATATCTTACAAAAATTCGCATTTCAGATATTTTGCTAGTTTTCAAGTAAAATATATTGTTATAAAAACATCCGGTTACAGATCCGAATAAACTTTTTTGTAGAGTATTGGAAAATTCAAAATGTTTTGAATAATTTGAATTTTAAAAAATAAAAAAAAAAATAAAAAAAAAAACGGTTAACCGGTTTTTAGTTACGGTTTTGGACAGTGAACCAGTAATAAAACAAATTCAAAAAATAACCGGGTATAAAAAAATTTCAAGACAAACATTTTGGATTTTCGAACTTTTAGGTTAAACTTTTAGGTTTATAATAGCTTTAAACGAATTCATATCCCCTTTTCAGCGCTTTAAAAGTGAAAACTATTATTTTAAACAGCCTTTGTGAAAATTTCACTTCCAGGAAGAGCCTGTCTATAGGCTCTCCGTTCTGAATGAATTGAGATATGGGATATCACAGAAAAAATAATCGGCAGCTAATTTTTTTAAACCGAATTATTTTTTCTTTTAATATGCTAGAACTCTTCAGTAGTGATTTTATCTGGTTTTGTGAAAAGCACAAGTGAAAAAAATATATATATTTTTTTTTTTCTTTCATTACTTGTTTTTGCCATTAATCCCACCGGGAGACTTTTCTTGTTAACGACAGCTTGTGCCTCCTTTGCTTTAAACCCTTTTATTTTTTGTGCAATTTTTTTTTGCATTTTTGTTGTCATAGTAATATTTTTTTTATTTGTTTTCTGTGTTGTAACATTCAAAGATTTAACGAGTCGTTGGTTTTAAGTAAAACAGTAAAGCAATGTTTCTTAGAAATTATCAAATATTTTATTTTAACATATCCCATAAATATTTCTTACACTCTACCAAAAGATACTACAGCAAGGAGCAAAACTTATGTTAACCTATTATTTGCTTATAAAAACCAAAAGTATTTTTAAAGATACGCTCCTGGCACCAGAGTAATTAAAAATTATTTTTTCTTAAATTATGCAAAATAATTATTTCGTTTCTAAGAAATCTTTTGTAATTTTTTATTTTATGCAGAATTAAACAGAGTATTCTTATAAATAAATATTGTAAAATTTATTTATTATTTAGCTCAATCCTTCCATAATATATGTACATTAGGGTGGGGCGATTAGTTTGGAAGAAAAAAAAAATTAATGGGCGCTTCGCGTTTCTGATTCTTGGGATTGTAGATTGTAGACCATACGTCTACGGTGAAAATCGAACTTCCAGATTTTGACTTGCAGTTTTTTCTTAGACTTTTGTCACGTTTTTTTTTGGATGTTTTGGCCTATAACAGCCAAACCATTGAGATTTTCGATCCAATACTCAGACAAAAATTGTAGCCAGGACAAAAGTTAAGAACTCTCTAGTACATCACAAAAGCATTGGAATGCTCCTTCAGTCAGGTTTGGCCTTGTGAAAGTGCAAAGGGACAGGGTTACTTTCACAAACTACGGCAAAAAGCCCTATTTTAAAATTAAAACTTAACCCCTTAAACCCCACCCACAAATATGATTGATGCCTGAATCTGCTAAAGAATCTTCCAAAGAAGAGATTGATAAGCTCCTCCTACTTCCTGAGATATGTCCATCCCACACATTGTTACTCTCACAAAATACGGCAAAAAAGCACTATTTTGAAATTAAAAATGAACCCCTTAAACCCCACCCTCAATTATGATTTATGCATTAATCTGCTAGAGAATCTTCCAAAGAAGAGATTGATACCATACTCTTGGATAAGCTCCTCCTTCTTCCTGAGATATGTCCATCCCACACTAATATGTTTAAATGAAACACTAGCTTTGGTGGTTGGCTTAAGACTAACTCTTTATTAACTATCATATAAAAGAGATGGTATACTAAGACTTACTGCTAATATTTACATATATACATAACATTTCTCCCAACTTAGCTAAAAATAATAGATATACTTAAATTTGCTTTATTGATAATAATAATAATAACAATAATAATTATAATAACAATAATAATTATAATAATAATTATAATAACAATAATAATTATAATAATAATTATAATAACAATAATAATAATTGTCAAAATTTCAACAATAATAATAATTGAAACTAATATAGTTATCATCTCTAATTGCCCTTCTTAAATGAAACGCACAGAGACTAACCATGCCCATACTTTTCCCTAAATTAAATAAGAGAGTACGATTATAAATCATTTAAATCGATTCTCTTTTGTTTCAACCTCTCAGATTTACGTAGAACACATTCTGGCTCAACGGTCTCTGATCTTTTCCTCTTCCTTGCTCCCTGCTCAATTCTTGTTCTATTACATATTGGAAAAAATGTACTACTAATTGACCTTGGTTTATCTATTCTCAATTGGGACACATGTGCTGTGCGCTGATATCCATTGACCAGAATCAAATACATTACATTTCCCAATCGTTTAATAACTGTGGCGTTCAACCATTTTGTTCCCGAATTAGATACTAGCTTATAAAAAACATGTTCTCCTATTTTTAATACCTGTAGCTTTTTATTGAAATGATTTTTGTTAGCCACAGGGATAATATCCTTATAATCAACATTTTAATTTTCCCTTCTCAAACCCTCCGATAAGAGTGTATTTCTCTTGTGTATAAAAATCAAATCATTTGGAGATTTTTCTGTTACTGTAGAGGGAGTAGATCGATATTTTAATAAGAAATTATTCAATACCAAACCAAGTGGCAACGATGCAGTTCTTGGATCAAGAAAATACTTTCTAAGATGTGCTTTTTGCGGTTTGAACTGCTCTTTCGGCAATTCCGTTTGATTCTGGGTGGTACGGAGGACTTTTCAAGCATTTAATATTATTGGCACAGCAAAACTTAACAAAACCATTGGAGCTAAATGGTGGCCCATTGTCAGATACTATTGTATTAGGTATTCCAAAGTAAGAAAAAACTTCCCTAAGCTTCGATACTAACGTTTCCAATTTAGTATTAACCATTTCCTTTATGCCCAACCATTTAGAGTATGCATCCACTAATAACAAAAAAACTTTATTTCTAAAGTAAAAAAAATCCATATGTGCCCTTTGAAAAAAATATTCAGAATTTGGCCATTTACTGTTCCCAGATGACAATGGTTTTGAAATCGTAGCCTGACATATTCTACAATTAGATATAAACTCCTCAATATCCTTTCCTATTTCTGGCCACCACACATAACAATCTCATCTTTACAATGCCAATATGAGATTCATGAAGACTACCCAAAACCAACCTCATAGTAATGGGAATAACCAACCTATGATCATACCACAAACAACCCCTTTGTACACTTAATGCCAACCTTTTGTTGTAAAATGGTTTGATATGTATCGGTATTGGATTTAACCATCCATTTAGCAGCATGCTCAAAACCTCCTTTAAGCAGTTATCTTTCTCTATTTCAGCTCTTACTTGCTCAATTGAAACATGATTAAAATTGAATTCTTCTATTAAATGTATGGTGCCCTCGCCTTCTCCTGTGGTATTATCCATTGGCAAACGAGATAACCCGTCCGCATTTGCCATCATGCTAGCCTTTTTATACTGTATGGTGTAGTTATACATACTCAAAAGTACCGACCACCGCACTAGTCTTCCTACAGTCAACATTGATGCTGGCCTGGTAGGGTTAAAAATTTCCCTTAGTGGTTGATGGTCTGATTGAATAATAAAAGGTTTCCCGTATATATATTTATGAAACTTTTTCACTCCGAAAATTATCGCTAGGGCTTCCCTATGCAGTTGGGAATAGTTCTGTTCTGCCTTTGTTAGTGTACTTGATGCAAATAATATAGGACGTTGAATACCCTCTATAACATGTGATAGAACTGCCCCCACTCCATGTGGACTGGCATCACATTGTAAAACTATTGGCTTGGTAGAATCGTATAAAACCAGAACATGATTCCGTGATAACAAATCTTTACTCCTAATGAAACTGCTCTCACAATCATCAGACCAATTAAATGCCACCCCTTTCCTCGTTAGTTCATATAAAGGACCTAGTTCGGTTGACAAATTCGGAATAAAATGTGAATAA
Source organism: Delia radicum (assembly GCA_021234595.1). Taxonomy (NCBI): domain Eukaryota; kingdom Metazoa; phylum Arthropoda; class Insecta; order Diptera; family Anthomyiidae; genus Delia; species Delia radicum. The sequence goes on along the minus strand of CM037853.1, from coordinate 11,334,698 downwards.
TAGTTCAAAAATCCTAAATACGACCTCAGTTGTGTCAAATTCCCAGGCCTAGGCGCCTTTTTAATCGCTTCCAATTTATCCATGCCAGGCATAATGTTACCTTTTAAAATTCTATGACCTAAAAACTCTATTTCCGTCTTGAACAGTTTACATTTTGCAGAATTCACCTTGACCTTATATGTTTTCAACCTCGTGAGGGCTTCATACAAATTGCGTTTACATTCGCTATACGTGGATCCTCCTATAATTATATCATCCAAATAACACTGAGTTTTGGGTACGCCATTTAAAATAGTATCCATAATGGATTGAAAAATCGCGGGAGCACTTTTAACACCGAATATTAATCTTCTGTAGCGAAAAAGGCCCTTGTGAGTATTTATGGTTAGTAACTCCTGTGATTTTTCAGAAACTTCTACCTGCTGATAAGCCCCTTCTAAATCCAATACACAAAAATAAACACAATCAGATAGCTGTGCAAAAATGTCATCACACCGGGGTAAAGGGTAATGGTCAGTATTAATATAACGATTAATCGTCACCTTACAATCGACACATATTCTTATCTGACCATTAGTCTTTTCCACGGGAACAATGGGCGAAGCCCATCTACTATACCTAACCGCATATATAATCCCATTTTTCTGTAGCCTTTCCAGTTCTTCCTCAACCCTATTCCGTAGTCCAAAAGGAACAGTATATGGCTTGCAAAAAATTGGAACAGATTTCTCTTTTAAAACAATATCTGCCTTAAATTTCGCCACAGGACCTTCGTATGTTTCACCAAACACAGAATCAAACGTTTTAAAAATCTCATGTGTATCATTATGTTCACTACTATTATGTACATTTAAAAAATTTACTTTCTCAATTAATTTACCTCTCCAATCACCAAAAAAAGCATCTAACCACGGTCGGCCAAAAAGTGGAGTAAAATTGAGATCTCCCGTTATAACATATAATAGGAGGGGTTCTTCTTTGCTATTACCATTTACTCTCACGAGAACATCCATATACCCCACTACATTAACATTTTGTCCGGAGACTACTCTAAATTGTCTCCCGGTAGATTTTAGTTGAAATTTAGAAAACATAGAATTATAAGTGTTCATATGAATAACAGATGTGCACGCACCAGAGTCTACCTCCATTCGGAGTAAAACATTGTTACAAAATACTGTTATGTATAAAGGGGAATTATTGCCACTCAATGAGTTTAAATAACCTAATTCTGTGTCTTGGTTTCTATCAAGATTCTCACTCTCATCTGCATAATATCTTGTTCCCACTTCATCAATACTGTTATTCCTATTAGTACACTGTCTAACAAAATTTCTCTTACTTGATATATTCTTATTACTATACCTTTGATTATTATATAAATTACAAAATTTTTGAATATGTCCCCAACGTCCACAATAAAAGCACTGGAGATTTCTACGTTTTGGATTTATATTAGTAGGCACCAACTCTTTTTCGTAACTTCTTCCTCCTTTCATTTTATTAACAAACATCGAATCGCGATCATGTCCCATATTTCTTATTTCTTCTTCTAACATTTCCATATTTAGGGCTGCTTCACACGTTGCTTCAAATGTTGGTTTGCTGAGATCAATTAACTTAGCTTGGAGCCTTTTATTTCGTATCCCCATTAGCAATCTATCTTTCAAGGCATCGTCTAAAAAAGATTGGTACTCACAAGTATTAGCTAAGCCTTTAATCGTTATTATGTAATCTTGTATAGTCTCCTCAGGCAGTTGATTTCTATTTAAGAACTTAAATCGTTCAGCGGTAACATTTGTTTTGCGTTGAAAATGGGTTCACAATTTTTTTACCAGATCATCGTATTTAAATTCCTCGGGTTTCTTTGGAGCTACTAAAGTTTTAGCCACTTTATACAAATCAGCACCACCTGTGCTTACCAAGAACGATATTTTGCTAGCATTATCCTCTATACTATTAAGTTTTAGCAAATGAGCCATGCGATCAATATAACACTCGAAATCATCATCGAGGTTAAAATGTTCAATTTGTCCAATAAAATTCATATTGATTTTGCTTGATTCATACAAGTTAAATAAACAAAATATTTAGACAAAATTTCAACAAGAATACAAATTGTACAGTTACTACACACACGTGGATTCTTTTTTTTTTTTTTTTATATTCGTCGCCAAAATGATATGTTTAAATGAAACACTAGCTTTGGTGGTTGGCTTAAGACTAACTCTTTATTAACTATCATATAAAAGAGATGGTATACTAAGACTTACTGCTAATATTTACATATATACATAACACCACACATTGTTACAAGTAAGTCAAAATCTGTTTGCAAGTCGAAATCTGGAAGCTCGATTTTCACCGTAGACGTATGGTCTAGTGGACTTTTTTGCTCAGTACAATCCCAAGAATCAGAAACGCGAAGCGCCCATTAAGATGTTCTAATCGCCCCACCCTAATGTACATATATTATAAATATTTAATTTAGTTTTTCTTAATCTTTTTTGTCTATTGGTTTTGGCCTATTTTCATGTCTACTTATTTTTATTACATTTTCGGTTTCTCTTTTGTTATTAGGTTTTATAATAATATTTATTAAATTTACAACAAATGATTATGTATAGTGTGACATAACTTTGTTGCAAGAGTCGTAATTATATACACAAAATTCAGAGACAAAATTTTAAAAGTTAAACAAAAAAAACTTCTGCTTTTAGTGTGTGACTTTCTTGTGTTTGGCAAACAGTCAAAAATATTTTATGAACTACAAGTGTTTTAGCATTGGAGTAATTTCTCTAGGATGTAGGAAGTCTATATAATTCTTTTGGTCCATAATTTACTGTGCAATTATTCTCTATTTGGGTTTTAAGTTTTTTGAATTGGCAAACATATCAAAACTATATATTAAAGTAAGCATTGCTGAAGTGAGTACAAGATTTGTTTGCTCTGGGTTATAATTCAGTATTGTAAGTATTTGCAAAATGAAAAAAGTTTTAAATTTTAATTTGTTATAAAACAATTTAATTAATACGAAATTATGTTACACAGAAAAACGGATGCCACCAACAATTGAATTTGCCAAATCAAACAATCTTATTTCTTAATTCAAATTTTTTGTAAAAAAATTTTTATTTTTCATATAAAACTTATTTAAAAACAAAAATTTAAAATTACAAAAAAATTAACAAAAAGGTGTTTGTTTGCATTTGCAAAATCCCATTGTTGGTGGCAATTTAAAAAACTTTTTTATTGTATTTACAAAAATGCTCTATGACACTTATTTAGTATTACAAACAATGTTTTATAATTTGTTTCTGTGTATGAGTAATTGTGATTTTAATAGAATATATTGAGCTTTAAAATAAAACTTTTATAAATGGAGTCGTCTTTTATCTCAAACAATTTTTGAGCACTATAACATGTGTATAATGAAATACAAACTCGGAAATATCGACGTCAGTTGTCATTTATACACTCAACAATAAAAGTCAGTTGAACATTTTGTTAAATGTCTATTCAAAATATTTAACTAACTTTTAGAAATTTTTTCATGACATCGCGTTTTAAGATACCATTTAAGTGAAACGCCTTTACCAAAACACTAATTTTGAACTATTGTTTAACTAATTTACGGTGCTAGCAAATTTGCACTGAGAAACACATTTATAGCATGGAAAACAAGTAAAAAGGCTAGATATATATGTCGTAGCTTGTATGGATGAAGTAGAGAAAAAACAAAAGATACAAACAAAAACAACCATTATTAGACTTACACAAAATGCAACCACGCTTCATTCCGTTCATTTTAGTTATTTCTTTTGAATAAAGAATTTGAATACAGAATTTTTATACAGAAATTTTGTATAGAGCAATTCCATATGAAAGCGATCACCTTTTGGACGACCCCTCTCCGATTTTAAAATAAATAGTCTCAATCGATTGCCCAGCAAAAATAATGTACCTACATATTTTTTTTTTTTTTTATAGTTACTGGTTTAGTGGTGGTGTGCACCACTGTCATGTGACAAAATTGAAGAATTCTTCATAAGGGACCTCATTGAAAGTTTTAAAAAAAACTACGAAAGCGATCGCAACGAGTGATAGCTCGTTGGAAAGGTATTGAATCAGGCTTTAATTGAAAAATAAAATTTTCCTAATTTTTCTTGTTAAATAATTAAAAATAATTCAATTATAAAAAATATAAAAACAATGAGAACAAGGTGGTCTCTTAAATGCTCTTCTCCTGTCCAAACAAGGAGTCGGGGCCCATTTTTTTATTGCTGATTCTTAAAGCAAAAATTATGAGGAATCCAAAAAAAAATAAAATTAGCCGGAAAATTTAGGAGCTTCTGTGGAAAATCGGAAAATTTAATTTTCATGGGAAAATTTAATTTTCATGGGAAAAAAGGTAAATTTCTGAGAAAAATTAGGAAAATTTTATTTTTCAATTAAAGCCTGATTCATTGATTTTTTAAAACAACTTTCAATGAGGTCCCTTATGAAGAATTCTTCAATTTTGTCACATGACAGTGGTGCACACCACCACTAAACCAGTCACTATAAAAAAAAAAAAAAAATATGTATGTACATTATTTTTGCTGGGCAATCGATTGAGACTATTTATTTTAATTCGGAGAGGGGTCGTCCAAAAATTTGTCAATTTTGATCGTTTTCATATGGAATTGCTCTATATAGAATTAAGACTATTATTTTATTTTAAACCATTTTTTTTTATTCTTTTTTATTTTTTATAAGCTTATCATATTGTATATTACATGTTTTGAAATTTTTGAAATTACAGAATTAATACTACTACCATTTAAAATGCTTCAAAGATAGGATGGAGAGTTTCATAAAAATTTATGTCATATGTTTAATATATCATCAAAAAAAAAAAAAATCAATTGAAATTCAAATTTTCCATTTGAAATTTAGAAATCATCAATATTAATTAAGAATTTTCATTTGAAATTCAGAAAATTTTATTTATAACATAGATTTAAAATTGAGAAATTACCAAAATAACAATTAAAATTACGATATCTTAATTAGTTGACGTGTTCTAAGTTTTGCATGGAATTTTGTAAATATAAAAATAAATTTTTATAAGTTTCAGTGGAAACGGAAATTCTTTACATCAATTAATGTTTTTAAACTCTAAATGATAATTTGTAATTTAATTTATTTTCTTTGAATTTTAATAAAAATTAATATCAATTGATATTGTCTTAATTCAAATTCAAAATTCTGAGTTTTAATTGATAAATTCTAAATTACAGTTGCAAAAATAATGGGCTTTAAAAGTAATATATTAAAAATAAGTTTTTGTCAGTGTCTGTAGCCTTTATTCTGTTTGTACGCTATGAAAGATAACTTTTTATTTCATAAAAATAATGAATTGGCACCATCATATTTATAAATCGTTTATGAAACATTTCATGAAAAGCTTTGATAGTTCATTACATTTATGAAACATTTCATAAATATGAAGAAGCTTGTCATTAATATACACTTTTATGAAGCAGTTTCATCATATTTATGAAGTGTTATATTGGACGAATATTAATGAAGTTTTTCTTAAATAACATGAATCTTTTTCCTTAAAAGTAGTTTAAGAAATATTTGGGAAAGAAAATTGACGTTATAGTTAGAAATAGCCTGTATATTCTTGTTTGTTGTTCCTAAAATAGATTAAAATATATTCTCTTAACAGGGGTGGCCAATTTTTGTTTTATTTTTTATTATTAAAATTCAATATTTTTATATAAATCAGAGTTTGCAATATCAATGAATTTTATATTTGGTATTCAATGTTTGTTTTATTAAAGGTGCGTATACTTCATATTTAAATATATCCATATAACTCATACGCACCAAATGTTCTTTTTTGAATATTTAGTACATCATGAAAATAGTTGGAGTTTCGTTCAGGATTTTAGATTTTTGTTTTTAGAGATTTAATTGTTTTTTTTTATAAATTCCAAAACTCTTTCAGATTGCAGGTTGCCACCTTGGAAGACTTGCAGTTTGCCATCACATTGGTTTATACTGATATCAACTAATTTTTTTAAACAAACTTTGCTAGATTAAACCCAAAACCGGCAAAAAGTGCACTACACTTTTAAACAGTGAAAAATTTAACGATTTTTTTACTAGTTTAATAAAAACTGTTATAAATATATATTTTTTCAAGGTCTTTTCTCAAAAATATGTTTTAGGTGTTATAAAAATAATTTTTAAGCTTTATATAATGGAGACATTTACGATTTACATTTAGATTACACTACTCGTCAAGGTTTTTATACAAACTTTCAAAAACAAAATGATTTTCATCGAATTAATTTCTGATTGTATGATATTTACTTTGTCATTTTAATTGCCTTTTAGTCGAAAAAGATATTTGTAGTGAGTTTTTCATATTTTCTACACATTTTTGTTATAAACAACCTAAAGCAGTCAAACACGAAAGGGACCACTGAATGTTCCTAATTTTGTTTCTTACACTTTCTTAAGGCTTTTAATGAAGAACAAGAGAATTCGAAAGGCAAATGTGTGGTGAAGTACGCCAAACACTATTATGGCTTGAGCATCATTGAATTACAGTAATTGGCATAACAGTTTGCTCTTAAACATAATGTCCAATATCCACTAAATGCAAACCAGCCGTTCATACTTAATGTGCCGATATGCGCTTCGGTGTTTGCAAATGACAGAATTGTGATTCTTTGACTTTTCGGAAAACAATTTCTATGCTGATTTTCACTCTTTTTATAACCCAGAAACTGCAAATAAAACTTAGTTAATTAATCTTCTTAAATTTCCTAAATCATGTGTTTAACTTGAATTTTTCCACATTTGTGTCCGGTATGTATTTGGAACGAACACTTAACGCATTTGTATTATCGCTACGTGGTGCTTCGGTCAAGCTTGTTGTCCGTTTTGCGATTAGTTTTCGAGATACAAGCCATTTTATGAAATTACGTTTTTAGCCTTTTGACTACCCATGTACACTACAGTGTACACATTTTTAAATAAATATAAAAATTTCGATTATGCAATAAATGCTTAAATTTTTTTAAATATGTTCATTAGGATATAGGTTACTGAAAAATAAATCATTATATGTATAAACTGTTCATCAGGGAAATATAATAGAATTAAACATTGGTCCAAATTGAACGACATGGAATGGAAGGAGGAACGAGTGGAATTGAAAGATCCCGAGGGATTAATTTTTTAAAAAACTGCCGCACGGTGATTATTTTTTTTATTTTATAGTATAAATTAAGATAATCCGATAAAACAAAGTTCGTTCCCAGTTCAATAAAATATTATTAATGAAAATGAAAATTATTCATGTTCGAGGCCATACTCTATATTTATTCATTAGGATATTGTACTAACAAATAATCTATAGAGTTTTTTGTTTTCAAATTCTTATGTAGTGAGTAAACTAGTGCATATGAATGTTTGATGTTTGGCATGGGATTGTTACCGCTTTCAAAACGTGTTCTGATGATGGGAACCTAGAAAATTCCCGAAATAGATCTATCAACACATTCCTGAAAGGGTCAAATAATAAATTTGAAAACAAAAAACTCTATAGATTATTTGTTAGGACAATATCCTAATGAAGAAATATAGAGTACGGCCTCGAACTTGAATAATTTTCATTTTCATTGCACAATTAAAGGTCGAAAAAAACATAATTTTTATTTTTAATAAAAATTATAACAAACTTGTAAAATATCATTACCTAAAATCAATGTTACAATTCAACTCGTTCCCTGTTAATTTCATATCTTTCAATTCCACTAAAACTCCTTTATATTAAATTTCTTTCCCAGTATTAAGTATTACAATTCCACCCATTCCCTGTTTTATTCTACATCAATTCGATTTCAAAAAAATTTAACATTCTATTCATACAATGAGATCTAAAAAAAAATGTATTTTTACTTTCCTGTCGAACCGTGTAGTTCGGTTTCATTATTAGGATTGTTTTTTGTAAACAAATTCTGTTTTTCAATTCTAATTATTTTTTATGCATTAGTGTGATTTTATTATCATTAATAACGATTTTTCTAATGCACAATATTTCATTGTCATTTTTTTCATTTGTTATTTGTATTAACTAATGGTAAATTTCCACGTATTACATTTTCATAATTTTACAATACCATTATTTTCCACTCTCACTAATTTTGCTAGATAAGGTTTGCTATGTCTTATATTAAAGAGAGTTTTCCGACAACTATGTAGATGTTTCCGTGCAATTTAAATGGTGCACTTTAAAATTGCAAAAAATTTATTATTGGAATAGAATGTTAAGTTAAAATCTCCTACAAATACAGCTCTTTTTTTGCTATAGGAAAAGGGGCTCTAAATCAACGGTTTTGGCCACCAAGTGCATATGAAAGGAATTGGAATTAAGAAAAAAATATAATTATTCTAATTTTTTATTGATGCAAAACCGTGAAGAAAGTGATGATATCCCAAAATAAAATCTTCGTGACGAATTCTATAGTTCATATTTATATTTACGAACATACATGTAAAATGTCAATTATATCTAAACTTCTGTTGCTTTGCCACTTATTACGTACGTATGAAAATATTTGTGTTTTTTTTTTTTTTTTTTGTTACTACCCAGCAAAAAATAGTGAAAATCGCTTCTTTCATCTGCGCTTAGAAGCAATAAATTTATGCGTTCTTAGGCAATGCGAACTGCTTTTTTTGTATGCATGGTATGCATTCTTTATTGCTTCATTATAAGCATTATTCACTGCTTTAAAGAAGGAATTTTGGGAAGCACAACAGAATGCCTTCCTAATTGCTATATTGTATGCAAGGCGGTGAAGCGGTATTTTGGAAGCTTTTTGGAAGGTGCTTACAAAATCAGGTTAATTTTTGCTGGGAAGTCCCACGTGTATTGTTGTCATCGTTATGATTTTTTTTTTGCCATAAACAAACACTGTTTAAATGTGTATCTTTCATTGTATGGGTGTGGGTTTCAGTGTTATTTTTTTTAGTGTTATGTCAAGTTTAACAAAAATATAAGTACACTCATAACAAAATTTAGTTTCAAAGTATGTTAGACGGGTTGCAATTAAGTTTAGATAATTTTTTCTGGTGTTATCGTTTAAAGCAGTTATTAAGTTAAATTTATTAGTTAACTTATTTTACCTCAAGAACAAATTTCATCCGTATTTGAAATAATTTTTCGACAATAAATTTGTTAATTCTCGATTTTCAATTTACAAATTTTGCTAGCTAATTTAAACCACAATTGTTTTCAAACCATTGTTTTTGTGTGTGTCCGCGTTTAGTCTCACATGTAGATGAAGCTATTTTCTCATATTTTTTTTAAATTATAATCATAAAATTTGCTGAAACTAAGCGAGACAGAGCAAAATGGCCCAAAAATCGTATTTTCGTACCTAGTAAGCACACTTTATTACTACCATTAACAAATATGAACCTGCCTCTGATCAGCTCCGGAAAGATTTTTTTAGCAGAAGTTTTCTATTGATTAATTTAACTACAACTGTCAACTCAAATTTAGTGCTTCTAAAATTTAGGTCACCGAAATTTAGCAGACTGTGATTCTTAACTTCATTGTTAATTCTGCTGTCGAAAATTCTGGTACTATATGTTGTAGTCTTAGCTGAATTTTCAACTATTTGTACGGTTTTTTTTTATGAGTGTACCATATACAATCTAATTTCTATCCGTTACGCCATATTATGTTCCTGTGTATTATTTTCTTTCTTCCGTTTATTTTTATTTATATTTTTTGTTTTTTTTTCAGGAAAATTGTTACGTTGTTACATATTGTTACTGTCATTGTTGTTAATATCTCTCGTTATCTGTCGCTGTTGTACCTGGTGTAGTTATTGTTGTTGGAGGCTGCACAGTGGGGGGCTTTTCAAAAATAAAAATAATTTGATGACTGCTTACTCGGTAGTTCGATTGCAATAAAATTAAGCATGTGTAAACGCAAAAAAAAAAAAACTGAAGGAATATTATCGAAGTGCTTAGTAATTACACACCTACATAGGCTTTAGGCTAGTTTTACAAATTTCTTGTAAAATATATACATTTTTTAGAACATTTTTAGCAGACTTGTGTATATTTTACAAAGATTTTTAGCTTAAGTTCTCGAAATGTGCCCCACAAACACATCAGAAGCTGCGGCATAGAAGGATACTTTTAAAGTTAAACAATATAATAAATGTTATCCGATTTTGAAGATTGTAACATATTATTATTCTTTCAGTAAATATAAACTAACAACATGCTTACATATATGGTCTATTACAGCGGTTCCCACCAACTTTTGCTTCACGGACTCCTTGACGCATTTTTACCAGCTCAAGGACCCGCAAACAAATTTGTCTTATTATATATTTAAAAACATGCAGAAGTAAAAAAATCATTCAAACCGATAATATAAATAGGCTAGGTCCGGGAAAGATCCGGAGGGACTAAATTTTTATGAAACAACCACAGGGTGTCTTTATTATCTATTTTGCCATATATTAACATGAAAATACAAATTTAAACAAATAGTATGGAACATTGATCCACAACGGAACGATATGAATCGGACGGGGAACGAGTGAAATCGGAACAATTAACATATATGTAATAGTTCGTTTTAATATTAGTTCGTTTTTCAATATCTCGCTTAGTTTACTAGCCATTTTATAAAATGCCGTTTTTTTTAATGGCCGAAATCTCCGAAACGTAAATAGGGCAAAACTGACTTAATATGAGTATTAATTCACCCTTATAATACAAACTAATACCAGAACATTCGAAGACTTTTATAAATATATATGTGGTTTTGAATTTCGAATCCGAGGCATGCACTCAGAGATTATATTGTTTAAATTTAATACTGTATTTTTGAAAAGAAATGCCCGAATTGGGAAGAAGCTGAGTGGAGAACTATTGAAGAATATCATATATGTTACGTTATATTTCCGAAAAGTATGAACACATTGTATGCTTTTTAAATAAACAAAATTCCGGAGCCAAAATAATGTTGCTGCCTTATTTACAAAATAACGACAAAAATTATGGTATTTTGACGTTTTAAATTTTAAACAGATACCGTTTTTCCAACCAATCATAATTTTGCATTTATATTTTTTTTTAGTGTGTTAACAAAGTTGTTGTTGTTAACTTTATAAAAAAATCTGCCCATACATGTAAGCATGTTTTTAAAAATATTTGTGAGTAGAATAAAACTGTGTTACAATCTTGAAAATCGGATCACATTTATAAAATTTGTTAGTTTTAAAATGTTTTTATACCAGAGGTACCTCTTGCCTATGTCGTAGCTCCGGATGGATCTGTTTAGCACATATTGAAATTTTATTGGATTTTTTTTTGTAAATCCCCCATTGTAGGCTGGTATACTGCTATGAACCCATATCATGTTGATGCTTCGCTAATTGGGGGATTGTTATAGAAACAATTTTTGTTAATCTTTTTAAGCATGCCACAATTTTTTTTCTTTTTCTTGAAATAGTCTTTTAATTTTCTTTAATAATTTTCTTATTTATTCTTTTTATCCCTTAAGTAAACGGTATAAATTTAATTTAGCTGTATATTATAGTTAATATTTGATACGTTTGTTAGTATCCCGACCTAAGTAAAAAAGTTTTTATACAGGGTCCGCCATCTAAAGTTTTTTTTTTCAACTAGTGCTTATTTCGTGAATGGTAACACTTAGCTCATGTCTGATTAGACAGATAATTAGTTTTATCCTTCCGCTGAACAACGCTAGGAAATATTGCGACATTGCTTTGAAAATCATGGTAATGTTGCAGAATGTGTGCGAATATTGCGTACGGATTTTGGAAGAAGCCATGTTGAACGAATTTTTGTTCACCAAAATTGAAGAGGAGGATATTGGCAACATTTGGTTTCAACAGGACGGCGCTACGTGTCACACAGCCGAAGCTACACTCGATGTTTTGCGCCCTGTTTTTGAAGATCGCATTATCAGCCGCATATCTGATGTCGTTAGGCCACCTCGGAGCTGCGATTTGACACCGTTGGACTATTATTTGTGGGGTGCCGTCAAAGATAAGTGTTACGCCAACAAGCCAAAGACAATTGACGCTTTAAAGAACAATAATCGTCAAGACATTGGTGAAATACAGCTGCACACAATCGATAACGTGCTTAAAAATTGGACCGATCGTGTAGGCTACTGCATGGCTAGCCGAGGCAGTCATTTGAATGATATTATTTTCCATTATTAACCGGAAGGATTGTACTTTCAAATAAAAGAAGAAATTTGAGAAAATATTCAGTAGTTTTTTTTATAGCATTTTCAAAAAAAAAAAAAAAAGTTATTTGGCGGACACTTTATATTCAGTTATAACTTTATACAATAAAATGTTTCAACATAAATATTTATATAGTCATATAAACATTTATGTTATAGCATAAATATTCGTATCTAATTGTATATAGCTCTGTGTGGTTTCAAAAATTTGTATATGTGGGTATATGTACACTTAGGAAATTATGTTGGTAAAGACGACAGCAATTGTAGTCAAAAACAAATGAAATTTCATTTAAAAAAAGGACGACTTACATTTCATTAAATTCAACTAACATTGTCATTTGTTTTTAATGTTCAAAAAATGACTAACAATTGTAGTAAAAATGAACCACATGGTAGTAAAAAATAAACCAAAAAATTTTTTTTTTATTTCTTTAAATAACAAAAAATAACTGTAAAAAATGAAAGTAAAATCATAAAACAGTCATTTGATGTGAGTTGTTTTTTTAAATGAACTACAAGGTTAGTTAAAAATTTTATTTGTTCTACAAATGACTTACATTTACATTAAAAGTAATGAAACTGTATTACAACCCAAACAACTACATGATTTTAAAGCAGAAGTTCCCTGAGTGTAGCAATATATTAATTTAATATAACTACCCAGGTAGAAATTCTCACGTTACAAATAGTATAGTACTGGCAAACCTCTGCTTTTTCTGAGAAACCCACCATTCCCACCATATGGCCTACTACAAAAATGTTCTACAACTGCTGAAACTGACCTCTTATTTCCCAAAGTTTTATGAATTGAGAAGAACGATGGAACGATCGGTTGTAATACAGTTTCATTATTTTTAATGTAAATGTCTGTCATTTTTAGAACAAATAAAATTTTTACTAACCCTGCAGTTCATTAAAAAAAACAAACCACATCAAATGACTGTTTTATGATTTTACATTCATTTTTACAGTTGTTTTTTGTTATTTAAAAAAATAAAAAAAAAATAAATATTTGTTTATTTTTTACTACATGTGGTTCATTTTTACCACAATTGTTAGTCATTTTTTTATTATTAAAAAACAAATGACAATGTTTGTTGAATTAACTGTAATGTAAGTCGTCCTTTCTTTAAATAAAATTTCATTTACCTACATAGTATTCTAAAATTCACTGTGGGCAGTTCCACATCTATGAACCCATATCATGTTGATGAATCGCTAATGAAGGGATTGATAAAGAAACGATTTTTGTTAATCTTGTAAGGCATGAGACAACCTGTTTTTTCTCTTGGAATAATTATTTAATTTTTATTTATTAAAATAATTTTCTTTTATAAAAATAATTCGCTTTCCCTCAGGTAAACGGTAGAAATTTAATTTAGTTTTATATGCTAGTTTATTTGTCGCTTTTGATAAGTTTATTATTATCCCAACCTAAGTAAAAAAGTTTTAGTTTATATTTACTTATAACTTTATACAATTAAATGTTTTAATATAAATATTTATATAGTCATATAAACATTTATGTCAAATCATAAATATTCATATTTAATTGTATATAGACTTGTGTTTTTTCAAAAATTTGTGTATGTGGGTATATATATTATTTTATATATTTTATATGGTCCTGTATATAATTGTACTTACTATACCTAATTACTATTAATGTTACTATAAATAGCCAAGTTCAATAATTTTCGGGTGGGCGTTGTGGTGTAATGGTAAGCGCATTGGACTGTTACACAGATGGTCCCTGGTTCAATTCCCGGTGACGACAACATCAATTTAGAACAAAGTAATATGTATCAGTTTTCTATCACTTATTATATGTATCGCTGCGCCCACCTTCGGTGTTCCCATAGCACTTAACCCCACCGAAGTAAAATAATGAATCAGGGCTATGAAACAAAAAGCTTCAATAAATTCGCCAACTCTACATCAGGTGGCAAGCAACAACTGTTCTAAGACTTATCATCTCGCGTAATTACAGTGTTGCCATGTTTGAAGCCCTTCATCTTTCAGCACCTTTCATCTCTCAACTATCCCCTTTCCAAAGAAAGCAACACATTAATTAATAGGAAGAATTTCCTGAGCGTTGCTTCTCTTTAAAAAAAAAAAAAAAAAAGTTTTTATGAATTGAGAAGAACGATGGAGTTTCCCTATTCCCACAAAATGTTTGGAGGGCATTTTTCTTTCTAATTTGAGGACCCTAATAAGAATCAAAATAGAAATATATCCGCAAACAAAAAGTCGGTTGTTAAGAAAACGCACTTCAATTAACTATAACTTGGTTGGTATTGATTAGAAAACATGTGCTAAACATACCCTGCGGGAAATGAACCAGTCGCTGGTATGGTTACGTGACTATAACTTCGTGTGTATGAACCTGTCCTAGTTTCGGTTATGTTATATGAAAGTAATCGGTACTTTTAATATGGGCTTGTTATAGAAGACGGAAATTGCTACCTTTGGAGCACCTTTTGATGTGGCGAATAACTTGACGAAGATTACCTATCACCGTACCGACTGAAATGAATAAGCTACGGAACAAGTTAGGAGTAGGCGGTGTTAAAGTCGGATCATTTTAGGATTTATGGGACATGCAACAATACCAGTTCGAAAATAATTATCATGTGACTGGTGTTGGTGTACGAATCGTAGAATTGGAGATCAACTTTTGATGGAAAACTAGTCACATATTAAGCGCAATCTGTTTTGTTACATGGGTAGTTTGAATGAAATATCTTTGTGAAGTACCACTGCACTGGTCTGGGGAGTACATATCGCCCGGTATGCGAAAAGTAAGTAAGTAACCTGTAACTTGTTATTCACCGTGTGTCATATTATATACGAGTTTCTAAACTGCATGTCCGGAACCAACCACTGAACTTCACTAAAAGCGTGTGTCATAGTGCCTGGTCACAAAGTCTTCAAAAAGTCACAAACAGAAATCAGTTTTAAAATAAGTTTATTTCAGTGTTATGTCCGCTTTGTAGCAGTCATGGGACTGAATACTTTGGCACTAATTGCCATGTTTTCAGCCACTACTAACGGGATTGCACCAGTTCAATGACCAGTAACAACTTCAACTGCAACGGCCCTAGTTACTTCAGTACACTATGATGTTATGTTTCTTTTTCTTCGTTTATATGATATACCAATACATGGTACCAACTTGTGAATGTTTTGTCACCATTACTATATTCAGGTGATTGGTAATTTCACACAAATTAACACTTTTTGGTACACCACAATTTTGGATTCTCCAGTTTCGTGACGTGCCCCCCAATCATATATTACCAAATCGTCACTTTGTATCAATCGACCCTTCATTTGACGCAAGGTAGCTAATTGTTTTTATCTGAATTTTATTAGAATATATATTTTAAAGGCAACTAAAGATATATAATGTTTGTAGCTTAAGCAATTTTTTGCTTAAACTAAAAGAGTTGGTTTGTTTTTTTTTTTTAATTAAGTAACCTGTGATGTTTGGATTTTCTTTTCGTTTTAGATATTTTATTAACGAAATCGTAAAATATGTAAATTTAAAATAGATGCATACAGAATATTTTTGCACCTTTTAAAACGTGTAAAAAAAAAAAAAAAATCATCTTTTCAGATGAAGCTCATACTGCATTTCCAGCCGAGGCAGCCCTTTGAATAAAATTATTTTCGATTATTAACCGGAAGGATTGTACTTTCAAATAAAAAAGAAATTTGAGAAAATATTCAGTAGTTTTTTTTATAGCATTTTCAAAAAAAAAAAAGTTATTTGGCGGACCGTTTATATTTAATTAAAAAGCATAGTTGAAACTATTTGAATGTTGCAAAAAAGTCTCATTACCATTTATAGTGTTCTATTATTTTATAAAAAGCTTATCAAAAAATTTAATTTCCTAAAAAAAGTGTTTTGCAAATATTTCTTTAGCTGAAGCTAACTTTAAAAATCTAAGGTCATATTCATCATCTTCATTTTAGAAATTATGGGTCGCAACCCCGATGCATTAAATTTTTTTGCACAAAAAGTGCTCCCAAAAATAATTATTTTTATAAATATTTTAGATATAAAATGATTATTTAAAAGTTTTTTGGCAATATATTTTCAGACTCATTTTTAACAAAAAACTTATTAGTCATCAACTTTTCCTCGGTTCTTGTCTTCTTAGTATTCGAACACATGGCTAAGATCGTTTCCTAACAAGCATTATGACGTTACTAAACTTTGGAGATCAAAAATGTTGTATTTATAAAAAAAAATTTAGTTCTTACTCTGATTAAAGTAATACTTTTTACCATTTCATTATGCTTACATGTGTGGGCTATCTGTAATAGTTCCAGAGATATTCCCTAACCAATACTAAATAATAAATTCAGTTATGGGAACAATCAATAGACCACAAATAAATACATTCAAACAATCAAAAACGGAAATATACACTCACAAGAACTTTTCCATAAAAAATCAACAGTTATTTAAAAGTTTATTCGGTAAAGTTGTTTCAATGTTAAATTACCAAAGAAATATATTTTTTAACGTTCTGTCTGTTATTCAACAAACATAAACAAAAAAAACGGACTTTCGGTAATAGTTAAAATATTCAGTTAAAATTTTCGTTTTCAAACAAAAAGGTGTTATATTATATTGAGTATTGAAATAAACAAAAACACTCTATTGATTTTATCGATTTTGTCAATTAATTTTTCAACAGTTGAAAATAAACCAAAATATACAAACAAAATGTTAGTAGTCCTGTTTTTAACTGATTTTCAGTTAATTTAATGTGTGTATTCAGTAGTCTTTACGGAAAAAATATTGTGAGTGTACAAATTATAGGATTATATACATACATATAAGTTACACTAATTGTATTTTAACTTTTTATTAACGTCTTTGTTTTGTACTCTATACTCAGCATCAAAACATGTGGAATAATGAAATAGTTTCCAAATCAAAGCAGTAAGTACATCTTTCAGAAATTACTTATTGTGCATCTGTGATTAAGAAATTTCTATCTGGAAAGCTTTAAATGATATTATCAAAGAGTTCAATGTCATTTTCTCCATATAGGATCCTGAGTTGGGACTGATTGATTTTGAAAACTTTATTGTGTATTTGAAAACACCACATATTCCAATGGCTCCATGTAAAAAAAATTATTTGAGAGATACTAAATTCATATTGTTGTATGTATTATCACAAATTTTATTTCTAAATCAATATAGAATACTTTATTAATTAAAACAATTTAGTATTCACAACTGAAAATATAAATTTTTATTACCTACTCTTTCAATTATGATAATCAATTAAGCATGAAATATGAAGATAGTTGTAGTAACCGCCACAATTCCATTGGCAACAAATTCGGTGGCCACAACTTAAATTTGTATTGCGGTCTCTTAGCTGACTTACACTTAGAATACTATGTAGGTAAGGACCACTGTAAATGTAGTTAAACACAAATGAAATTTCACTTCACATTGTCATTTATTTTTTACTGTTCAAAAAATTAACCACAATTGTAATAAAAATTAACCACATATGTAGTAAAAAATGAACAAACTTTTATTAGTTTTATTTATAAATAAAAAAAAAAACTACTGTATAAAATTAATGTAAAATCATAATACAGTAATTTGATGTGGTTTGTTTTTTTAAATGTTTTGTAGTCAAAACTGAAATTTTTTCACTTAAAAATAATCATACTGTATTACAACTCAAACAACTACAAATATTTACAGCAGAAGTTCCCTGAGTGCACGACTTCTATAATTACTGCACTATTGCCATCAGCGATTTGAGTGTGCCATGGCAAATGTTTCTTTCCCCAGATACACGTCAACCCCTCAAATTGTCGAACCTCATTTTTTTTATTCGATATTTGAGCTATCATTTCCTATAGTTAGTTAATTGTTCTTTATTTTTCTTTTCAAAATAAGTGGTTTACAAAATTATAATAATAAATATAATATTTGATATTCTAAGTTTTTTATAACTTTTAAATAAAAAGTAACTGTAAATAAAATAAGAACTTACGGCTTTGACATACTGTCGTCAGTCGGTTAAAAGTATTTAAAATTTTACATTTTACAATTTACATATTAATAATTGAATTCAATGATTAACTCCTTTCTATACTCAAGTGCATTTACAATGTAACGAAATAAATCATTCCAATTTAATTGTACATCATTTAATATGTTGATTACTTCATTTTCATTTAATGATAGTTTTCCAAAACAATGTAATCGAATTGACGCAGGATAGGGCAGTAGGCCTAAAAAGTGTATTAGGATTTCTTCCTCTTTGAGGTACCATAATGAGCATATTTTGGATCTCTGTTGCTGGAATCGAGTTTCGTTTAGTTCAATAAGATCGCATCGGGCTTTAAATATCCAACTGACTATATTTATATTGGGGATTGTTTCAAAGTAAAACTGTGGGTTTCCATAATTTAATTGTTTATAAAGCGGTTTGCAGCAGAGGCTTGTTGAAGAAACGTTTCTTTTATGTTATTCTTTATAGTAGTAAGCATTTCTGATCTTAAAAATTGCCAGTCTTCTTTGTTTGAACAATCTGTGATTTGAATTGTGTTACAATCTTCAGATAATTTATGAATATTTTTATAGCAAAATAAATGTTTTTGTATTAAAATTTTGGATAATTGATTTGGAAGGCGATGGTTTTTCTATGAAAATAAAGTTTTGATAATATATCTCAGGTGCAAGTCTAAGGTGTATATGTGGCTATTTTCTATATTTGTTTCTAGCATTAATACATACGTTGGTGTAAATGATGGTAACTTTAAAATCTTTTTTAAGAAAAACCGTTGAAGTTTGTCAACATCATCGAAAAGTGTAAAGCCCCAGATTTGAGCGCTATATGACTGAATAGCTCTGCACACAGACTGAAAAAGATTCCATTTCGCCTTAAGGGATATGTTCTCTTTCCCTAGGAAGTTATTCCATGTAGCATTAATATTGTTTTTTGCCGATACATTTCTTTTCTCCAGATGTTTGCTAAATGACATTTTTGGGGTAAGTGTTATTCCTAAATATGTATATTCTGAGGTTATATTTATTGGGTTACCATTAAAAAAGAATTTTTCACGATTAGATATCTTTCCACCTTTTCGAAATATCATCATTTCTGACTTGCTTAAATTAACTTCAAGGTTCCAAGTTGTACAGTAAATTTCAAGTTTCCTCATCATATTCTGCATTGTTGAAATATCGTCATTTCCTATACGTACGGACAGAAACTGGAATTCTTTACCGAACTATTTGCAAAACTTTTTATTAACACGATATGGACGCTACTAATGATGATCCAAAGCATTGCCAAAGAAAAAAAATTGCACGAAATAAGTTCATACGTATATATTATCCTGTTCTAAGGATTAACACATTATACGCTAATATTTGTCTTAGTATTAGAAATGCTGTATTATCAATTTAAATATTAAAAAAAGATTAAATTTTATCAGTTTCATCAACATCACACATTTTAGAAAATGTCCATATATGACTATTTAGTTTTATAAATGTTTTTAATTCTTTGGATTTATTTTCATTTACACCTGATACTTAAACCACCACCATAATAACCACTAGCAGTTGTATACTCGTAATAAAAATCCATTTTTTTTTCATCGGTTGGTTTTTTGTATTCAATGTTTGCATAAAAACGTTTACACATTTTCTATGGTTTTTGAAAAATACTGTTTGTAAATAAAAAAGAAAAAAAAAAAAAAACGCAATACCAAATCGTATTGGATATTTGACCATTTGAAATAAATTATAAATAATCGTAATCTAAACAGTTGCCATGGTAATAAGTATTGTAAAATGCAATTATTAAGCATATTTACCAATTATTTATATTTAAGTATTAAATGCGAGCCAGCCATATTAAATAGATGCAGTTCATATTGAACGTATTTGTGTGATACGAGTGTTTTTAAAATTTTAATTAAATACAAATTTTGAGGTTATGTTGTTTATTTGCTTCGTATACACAGAGAGAATTTTTTGGACGAGTTGTAATGAAATTGTTTCGCTAAAATACTGAAGTTTTCTTCACAATGTGAATGAAAAACTTCATAAAGTTCAATTGATTATTAATATTATCGACCTTTTTAGTAAATATTTGTTAAGATTTTTAGAAATATCTAAAGTGGGCTTCTAAGGTCATTTATTTTCAAAATAAATACAAGACTATTTATTCATTTTTTATCCGACATTTCGTTAGATATTCCCAACATCCTTAGGGATAATTTTATTAATCTGGCAACATTATGAGAAAATATAAAAAAGGACAATAACTTAATAACAAACATCAAACACCTGATACATTTTTATAGAACTATTTTACTTACATATAGTCTTTTTTTGTCAAATTTTAAACATTTAATTAAAAATATATTTAACATATACACAACATAAAATATAAATTAATTTAAAACAAACGTAAAAAATAAATAAAAGTAAATATCACAGTAACATCCTCTAAAAACTAGTATCACAGTTGAAGTTAGTAACTAATATAACGCTATGTATAATTTGCGTTTGTTTTATCATCGTCTTCTTTTTTGTTTATTGCACAGTTTATTTGTTGCTGTATCCGAAGGCTTTCCAATGTGTATCGTTTATTTGCCCTTCGCTCCTTGTCTAATAGAAAGTAATTGAAAGTAAAATTTGAAATAAAACAAAAGTTTAATTGAAATTTTTTTGACAATAATTTTTTTTTTGTGTACTAAAAAGATACTTTTTAAAATTTTCAAGACAACTATAGGAAAAATGTTACTCAAAAGGGATTTAGTACCGCCAAAACCCCCTGCCTAAACCGCTGTAGCAGGTTCCATCTCATGCAGGTTCCATCTCAATCGTTGACATCTAATCACGATTTTTAGAAATTGTTAGGATGTGGTACAAAATGGACTAAAAGTATCACCTTATAGTCTTGCTTAAACGCCTTCGGCTAAGAATCTAAAAATTTCAATTGCACTAGCCCATAACCTAGGGGCTAATGCACTTAAAATATACCTTTTGGAATTTCCAAAAAAATGGAAAAATTGTGGAACAAAGACAAATATGTCACGTTTATCACTCAGCCCAAACCGCTTGATTTTGAAATTTGGCATCTAGGTTCCTCCTCTGACGTAGACATCCTCAAAGATGGGATTATAAGAATGGTTTGCGTAATGGAGCAAATACTGAAAAGGTGCCCTCTTAATTTCCTGCCCAAACCCTTTTATCTAGAAATCGGAATGGTATGGGCATATTTACCGAAGAGATACTTTTTGAATATAATATAATAATATGGTAAAAATGGTTGTAATAAGATAACAAACAAGTAAGGACGCTTTCAACTCCACGCTTAATTAAAAGATATTTAAAAAAAAAAAAAAAAATTTCCTGAAGATGAACAGCGAAGCTGTTCGAAATATCGAAAAGATAATAAATATTTAAAAATAAAACTTCAAAAATTTGAATTTTATGTTTAATTTATGACTTTGAGCCAAACCAAAAAAACCTCATCAAATGTTTAAAATATTCAACTTGAAGTTTGGATTAAATTAAACATCCACTAATGAAATAAAAATATATTTCACAGTGAATTTGTTTCGTTCCACTGTTTTCACCGCGGAAGGATATCCTGTCTGACAAAATGTTGTGTTTGATGTCCTGTAGATTTGAGGAATTCTGGGGCTCCACTGTTTTCACCGATGAAGGATGTCTTGTCTGAAAAAATGTTGTGTTTGATGTCCTGTAGGTTTGATGAATTCTGTGGCTCCCTATATTTAAACTTCTCGGTAAAAGTCTCATTGAATGAATTCGAAGCGCTCTACATTATTTTTAGATGGGTTTCAGGCATAAACAAAAACTACTTTTAATTAAAACACTTGAAGCTCTACGTATGTTATAAATATTTATTATTTATTTGAATTTTGAATTGCAATTATGAATTCGATTTTTTTTCTTTTTTCGTGTGGATACAAAAGTTAAATACCATGATAAAATATCATTTAAGTACCTCTTCATACACTCATTATTTTCATTTTACTAATTGAAAAATTATAATTTTAAGTTTCTCTTCCACTTAATATTTATTCATTAGTTAGCTAGATTTTTTCTTTGCTGCATACATAGATACTAAAAGCTTTTTTATTAAATTAGTAAAGTAAAATTAATGCCATTAGTGCTACAAACAATTAAGTTTATATATATTTAATGTTAAGTTTGCTAATTGAATTGGCTTTAAAACATCATATTTGTTAGTTTCAATTAGTTCTACACGAGTTTTTTATTTCACGTGTAAATCGACTGATTACATTTACACTTTTTTTTTTTTTTAAACAGAAAAAATTTAAAAAATTTGTTAATCTAGTAAAAAATATCTGGTCTTCTTAACTATTGGAGCAGAAAAATTTTTTGGGGGAGGTTTTGGTGATATGTTTTTTTAATTTTCATAGAAAACTTAGGATAAGTTGCTTTTAACTGATACTTGTTTCAATACTTAAAACAATAATGAACATTAATGTACTATACCAGAAAAGGTCAATGTATTTGTTCAATTCCTACGCAAATTGACCAGTCACAGATCTGGTGTCGTGAAGGGAACTAGCTGGTAGTAAGCTGTCACCGATTCTGTTCTTGTATATGAACGTAACCGGCAACTTTAGCATGGGCTTGTCGTACGTCGTGGCAATTTCTACCTTTAGAGTTCCTTGCTACATTCCGGAGAACTTGGCGAAGAAACATATCACCTTACTAGCTTAAGTGGATACACAAAAGAACAAGTTAAAAGTGCATAGCATGCAAACTGCCCAGGCAATACAATCGGCATAGTGTTGGCAAGGCATCGGCGACGGTCGGTTGTGCGTTGGCAGGACGTGGGATTAACAATCTTGACATTATTGTCCTGTTACCCGATAGATAACTGTGGCCTACAATTGGTTTGAGCATTTTTGCCTAAAAAATTTTGTTGGGATACATCGAGATTATTTTTATGTTATTTTCAATTTTAGACACCAATTCTATTAAAAACTTGTATTTCATTCGTACACACAGAGTAATAAAGTGCCAACCGAATTGAAAAGTGTATTTTAATGGTAACAAATTATTAATTTAGTTAGTACAACGATATTTACATTAGATTTCTGAATATTTTGGCAGTTACAACAAAAACTCTGTTGAATTAACCGAACTTTGTTGTGAAAACTAATGTTAAGCTGTTCCAAAACACTGAAATTCGTAATAACCGAATTTGAGTCGTAGTAACCGAATTTCACTTGGCAACTAATTAAATTTTTCTTTGTGTGTAAGGACTTTTGTATTAAGTTCGGCTTTCAAATTAAATCTTACGTTTAGGATTTTTTTTTTTTTTATAAAGAGATGCAACACTCACGAAATTCTTCCTATTAATTAATGTGTGACTTTCTTTGGAAAGGGGATAGTGGAGAGATGAAAGGTGGAGAAAGATGATGGGCTTCAAACAGGGCAACACTGTAATTGCGAAAGATGATAAGTCTTAGAACAGTTGTTGGTCGCCACCTGATGTAGAGTTGGCGACTTTAGTGAAGCTTTTTGTTTCAGAGCCCTGATTCATTATTTTATTTCGGTGAGGTTAAGTGCTATGGGAACACCGAAGGTGGGCGCAGCGAACCATATAATAAGTGATAGAAAACTGATACATATTACTTTGTTCTAAATTGATGTTGTCGTCACCGGAAATTGAACGAGGGACCATCTGTGTAACAGTCCAGCGCGCTAACCATTACACCACAACGCTCACTAATTTAAATTAGGATTAATTTTAATGGATTAAGTCCAAAAATTCTATGTACTGTATACGAAGGTATTAGCGAGGGGACAAGAACACACTCGCAACGACGAGCACGGCCGAAACTGTTAGCTTGAATGTGTGGGGTCGTTACAAACTCCACTGACAGAGGGACGGCAAAAGGGATAAAGAAAGAAAAGCAAACAAGAAAATAGGAATAATGAAGAGGTTTTAAAATATAAAAGTTTTTTGGTACTTTAATAATAACCTGATTTATTCAAAAATCTTTTGTGGACAGTTAAAATTTCAAGAAATGTATAGAGTGGATGTCAACGAGTAAGTGCATCTTAGGACAAAGTACATTAGTTTATTAATATTTCAAATATCGAATCCAAGGCTTCAGGCAAAAAAAAATGTATCACAATTGGTGAGTAGGTATCAGCACTTCTGGTTTTTATTCATAAAAAATACTCTTATATTTTTAAAGGAGAAAAATGAACTTTTTCATTTTCATTGAACAATTAAAGGTAGAAAAAACATAATTTTAAAGATTAAACACCAAAGATGATATAGATAACAACAAGCTTCATTATTCCGTTGCAATAAATTGACGTGTTAAGTTCTGCAATACTAGTGTTAAGATTAATTTTAGTTTTTTTCTGTGATATTTACATTTTTTTGATTATTTTTAAAATTATTAATTTTTTGTGTTGTGAAGTGCAGTTTTTTATATATTTTTGAAATTTTCAAAACGATGTGAAAGGAAATAAACAATTTATTTAATAAATATTCTCCTGAGGAAGTCGGAAACAAACCCGACGAAACGTTGAGAAAAAAGATGAAATAGATTGTTTTATTTACATCAAAAATACAACCTGACCATAAGTATCCCGTAAACAAATACATAATTTTTATTTTTAATAAAAATTATATCAAACTTGTAAAAAATACAAAGTACTGTCTTAGTTTACTTCCAATTTTTACATCTTGTTTTTAAATAAAACAAAACAAGTGTAAAACTGAAAAGGAGAATAAAAATAAAAAGCGTGTATTGTATATCTAACAAAGGTAGAGCGTGCACATAACAAACAAGTTTTCAGTTTATTTTTGATCAGTAATCTTTAACTTCGAGCTCACATATTACTTCTCAATCAGTGGGATGAATAGATTATATGAATGTTTAATGTTTGCATGGGATTGTCACTGCTTTCAAAACGTGTTCTGATAATGGGAACCTAGAAAATTCCCGAAATAGATCTATCAACACATTCCTGTAAGTGGTCAATTAATAAATTTGAAAACAAAAACTCTATGGATTATTTGTTAGGACAATATTCTAATAAAGAAATATAGAGTATGTACCTTATTTTTATTTTTAAGTGTAAAAATAACGAATTCAATAAATAAGTTATGGCTAAATTCCCTTTCATCAAAATCGAAATGAGTTTAGCATTTAGTTTAATTTAAAGCTTTTGTCTTTTTCTTTAAATTGGACATTCATTTAGCAATAAATCAGTTTTATGAATGGTAAAGGATTTAAGTAAAGGTAACGCCATTTTCTTTAATATGGGTAACGCTATAGGGACAACGGTTTTTCAACGGCAACGATATTTTAGGGTAATATTGTCTTAGGTATTCAGATAATGTTAATGCGAACCATTATTTTTAGCACCATTATGCCTGAGTTTTAATGACTGGTTAGTTTATGATTAAACTTTTGGAAAAATGTCTACTTACTAAGAAATTTTATCAGATCTTGTCAGATTATTTCGATAACGGTATTTTAAGGATATCGCTATTTCAATTACTTCGGTAACGGCACTTTAGCGATAATGGTATTTTAGTTATTTCGGTAACGCTATTTTAAAGATAATTATTTCGGTAACGGTATTTCAGAGATAACGATAGTCAGTTGAAAGTGTTTTGAATCGATAATGGTGTCTTATCGGGTTTGCTATCGTTGAAAAACCATATAGATCTTTACACCAGTTTCCATTAACCAATTAATTTGGAGAAATAATGCTTTTATTGGCTATTTGGCATATGAAAGAATTCTCCGCGTGGTATTAATGAATGTTTGCATAGAACCAATAAAGTTGTAACTTGTCCACTCAAACATTTCATTAAACCAACGCAAGTTTTTACTAAATTTTATGAAAAATGTATTTTTTTTATTAAAAATTTTCTTGGCTAAATACAGAAGTTACTTTAAAAAACTAGTTTTATAAAAAATATTGAAATTTTCATTAATTTTAAGAAGATTTTCGTTCACTTTGTGAGGAAATGCTTCATTAGTTTACAAAATATGTTTTATTATTTTTCGTCGACTAAAATTCTCTCTGTGTAACAGCTCAACAAATTTGAAATGCCGATTATGAAGCATACTGAATAAAGACTATAGATATTCTCAAGATATATATGCAAAAAAAAATACTTAGAGGTAAAAAAAAGTTCACAAAAAATGACCCCCCACCCAAACGGAAAAGCTGGACCCGCGCCTGATTATGTAGCATTAACTAAAGTCTGCAAACTATGAATGTGTTAAAAAAATGTGCGTCCTTTTCACATAAAAAATAATGATTAGAACTTTTTTTAATTTATTATTTCGAAACAGCAAACATTGAGGATTACTTTCTTCATTGTTCGTTTCTCCTTTTTGCTTAAAAAAAAGTGTCCTGGGGTGAAATTTTAATCTGTATGTAATTTTTTTTTTGTTCAACAAGACCCAGCAGAATATTTCATTCTTCTGCAGTAAGTTATGCAAATAATTTTAAATAAAGATGAAAAAAAAAAAATCTTTTCAAAGTCAAAGTTTAGCAAAGAGTTATTAAAATATCAGTTTCTAAAACATTATTGTTTTTAATAAGCGGTGGAAAACTTTTTCAAATGTTCTTTCCTTTTTTTGGAATACACACGCAGAAAAAAAAATCAGTTTCAAATCACTAATTTCTTGTAAAATACATGTGTATATGATTTTTTTTTTTGTAAATTTTTTACTACACTTAAGATTTTTTGTAGGTAAAGACAACAGCAATTGTAGTCAAAAATAAATAAAATTTTACCTGAAGAAAGGATGATTACTTATAATACTTGTATGTATTTTAAAAAAAATTTTAAATATTTTACATGAACTTTTTAAAACTAACTTAATACTTCCCAGCGAAAAAATAGTGGAAAAAGATGTAGTAAAATCATCACATATACAGATTCAGATGTAGTGCAAATTGAGGTGAAACACGCAT
This sequence comes from Delia radicum, assembly GCA_021234595.1. Classification (NCBI taxonomy): domain Eukaryota; kingdom Metazoa; phylum Arthropoda; class Insecta; order Diptera; family Anthomyiidae; genus Delia; species Delia radicum. The sequence continues at coordinate 11,307,361 of CM037853.1, read as the reverse complement.
GATATTAACATGGGGTTGTCATTGGACGTAGGTAATGCAAATTCCTCAAACTTCACTTTATTATGAAAGATTGTATTTTTGGGTGTCCTTTTTCATACAACTTAATTTGTTATTTTTAATTAGTGGTTAAGGACTGATGCCAAGTCACATCTTATTTACCGAGTGATAATATGGATCTGTAGTGGTGCTTAAAAGGTTACAATTAAAAAAACTTTTAAACAGCTTTCCAGCTGTAAAAACAAAGCGAAATAATAGTTTTTCGTTCAACTGAAAAGAAAGAAAACTATTGTTAAGTCTGATATTTTGTAATCATTGTTTTTCAAATTTAAAGTTCAGAAAACGCTAATTCAAAGCGACATCTAGATTAAAGAATAGTTGTTAAAAGACACAAACTCCCGGTTCCATTCGAGTATGTCAAATACCGAATTGTAACCGAAAATTCGTGACATTTCTACTAGTTAGCCTTGTATATAATGACATTATATGCTAAGTTTAGGAACTGATCTAAAAGGCCAGCATTATATCAGAAAAATCAGTAGTAGTAGCTACTTTGTATGTAAAGAAAATGTTGTTTCTTTTGAACTACTTCGAAATATTTTTGCTGGGTTATGTAGTTGTATAAAAACACTAGTCTACACCGAAAATGTACATTTGATGAGAGGTGATTTGCCTTATGTATTTTCGCCCGCTGAATTCGAAAATCAAGGTTAAATTTTTTTTTATGAAACAGTTTTTCAGATATTGTAATTTTTTCGAACTTTTTTCACTTGACAAATCATATCTCGAGCTAGAAATGTCCAATTATGTCATTCTTGGTACCCAAATGCAAAGTATTGAGATGACGAACAAATATGTATAATCGGATCTTTGATTGGTAAATTTAACCTTGATTTTCGAATTCAGCGGGAGAAAATACATAAGGAAATCTATCTCTCATCAAATGTCCATGAAAAATATGTCATTTTGTAAACTAGTGCAATTAGAGTCACTATTGGTTTAAAAATCTAGTAATCCGTTAACTATTTTTAGTAATTTGGACAAGTATCAAAGTCAAACTTTTTGCAATACGAATAAGACAAAAAACAATTCAAATAATTAATTATATTAACAGTTTTTTTTTTTATTAATTAAACAATTTTCGTAAAGTAGCGTTTTTTTAATGAATTTTTCTAGTTCGACTAAGAATTAGTCAAACAATTTTTCGAGTAATCGTAAAAATCGAGTATAAGGAATTGTTATACAAAATAGATTTCTTTTAACAACATATTTAATAATTTTGAAATTTGAATATTTAGTATTGAAATTAAAGCAATTTTCGTCTTACTCGGTTTACTCGATTTGATCACCCTAATGATTACTAAGTTTTTTTCTGCTAACAATAAGTAAAGTTTATAGAGTATATTATTATATGATAAATATAAGTTCAACTTATCTCTTCTTCATTCTTTTCCTGTAAAAATTTTACTAAAAAAATCTTCAGTAATTAATTGTAATAAAATTAATTACGATTGTCATTATATGACGGTTACAAACACTTTACCCCAGATGTATTATTTTATAATTTATAATATTCCAATACGGCATTCAGACTACAGTGCAAACCAGGTATTTTGTCAAAACGAGTGGAAAAGAATAAAGAACTGTTGGAACAGAACAACTAGCTTAAACACGTGTTTTGGCAAAAACACGTGTTTCTTGTGTGAATTTGGCTTAAGAAATTATTATTGCGTATTTTTAGCGTGTTCCAAAAGTGTTTCATTTTTCCATTTTAATGGTTGCTCAAGCTTAATTTAAATGCTTATGGGGTAAAGTATTTTTGATATTTTTTGTCAAAGAGGATAAAAGGTTGTCTATTCCCTAGAAATCGGGTTTTGGAGAAGATTTTTTAATTTATACTTACAACCTAAACAATAACTAAAAAAATTCTTAACTTCTTAGTCAACACTTTAAAGACACATGTTCAAACTTTATTTTAATTTGCATAAACCATTAGTTTCGGTAATGGTTCTTTATATTTACGTATCATTAATGTGTACATTTAATGTGATTTTTTCATAAATTTTGAAAATAACTCCTCTTAACTTTAAAAATTTGAACAAAATTTAAAAAAATATTGTCACAGTTTAAATGATTGCTAATTTTAAAATAATTTTGTAAAATAAATTTTGAATTTTCTCTTACTGTTAAAGAGTTATACTCATTTAAATCTTTGTACCCATTGTATAAAACGAATAATATGGTCCGTTTCATATTTATAAGCCATGTATGAAATTATACTTTGCAACTCTATACAATTTAAGTTAATCACGTAACCCAGAATTTTTAAATTGGAAATGAATGTGAAGAATGCCAGTTATTATGGGGATATTGAGTATTTTTTGAAGTCCTTTTTTTTTTAATTTACATAGTTATAACCCTGGCAAGATTTGGGTTTTCAAAAGAATAAACAATTGTTAGCGAATTTTTCTTCTAATAAGTATTTATTAGTAAAATGTTAAAATTAACCACCCTTTCTTATTTAAAAAAGAAGAAGAAATTTTGGCTTTTACAACTCAAAAACTATTAATTTAGAAAATTTCGCGATTAGTTGGCCGAAGTCTAAAGGTAATCACCAGTTGTTTAATGATAAGGAAAATTATGGAACATAGAAGAGAAGTTGATGAAACAGTAAGTAATTCTACAATAAGCTGCAGAAAGCTCAGTGTCCTACTTTTCACTTATGTGAGTAAGTCAGCAGCTTGGAGTGCTCTTAATGCATGCGAAAGTATTGTGCAAAGTGAAGTGAACGTAGGTTTATGAATTTTAGAAAGCCACAAAATCAAACGTATGGTAAATATGACCACAAATTGGGACAGGGTATGCCAAAATTACAGTATCCGTTTCTTCTTTCACTCAAGGTGATGGCGTTAATGTCATGATGGTGGGGTACGTTTTATTCAACAGGTACGCTGGAAATTCAGTTCACATCATCAAGAATGAATAGTTCTGATTATACTGCAGTATTGCAATGCAGTTTGGTGTAAATTTTACGAGACCACCAAATTGGAAACTTGATTTTATCAAGAAAATACAAGAATTCATACCAGCAGCGAAACTAAAATGGGGTTTCGCGAAAGAAACTTCTTGACTGAGATCCAATTTAACACTGTTGAAGAGCTAAAATCCGCCATTTTAACAGAGTGGTCAAATTTGAACTCAACTTTATTACAAATCTTAATCAGTTATATGCACAAACGATTATTTGGTCTAAATGCAATGAATTATGTTCAAATTGACTGTTAAAAAGTTAAAAATTGTGCTTTTTCTTTAAAAAATCTTCTCTTGGGTGATATATATAGATCTCAGAGAATAATATAGTTTTTAGAAAAAATTATTTTTTATAATATACCTTCTCGATTTTTTCTAAATTGTTCTTGCTATATATCTGCATGCGAAGGATGTCATATTGTTTATTATGTCAATTCCACTTAAGATATAGTTTTTATGAAAATATGAAATAACCGAAGAATTAATACAAAAATAACAAAAAAAATTAATATAATAATGTGAGCAAAATTTGTTTGTCAAAAAAAACCGTTCAATATTATTTATTAATTAAAAATGTCTTCATCTGATGCAGATGCTATCTTCGTAACATGTTTCATTTCGCAATATCGAAACTCTGCAGAGGACCAGTGTAGAAAGGGTAGAAGAAGTTCCCAATTTTTAATTTCAAGATTATGTAATATTTCCTGTTAAAGGGTTATAAACATATCATATAAGTGTTTGGTATCGTTGGAGAGATATCCAACTCTAGATTACGGTATTTTTAAAAGAATGGCATTTAGCACTCTTGGTAGAACAAAACCTAGGTAAGCCTAATAGGAAGGTAAAAATTTCAGTTTTGCTTAAAATGTAAATTTTATAAATTGTCAAATTTACAAAAAGTAAACGAAAGTAAAATAGATAAACAGTTGATTTTAAATACCAAATATTAGAAAAAATCTACTGGTCATTATGAAATATATAAAAGGCAATTTAAATCGACCAGAAACAATTTAGGATGTTTCTTAACTTCTTCTTTAATATTTTTCACTTTAAATAAATAAATAATTATAATTTAATATATTTGTTTTTGTTGTACTAACAATACAAACATATTTTTTCAATCATATGTTTTTTTTTGCTTACAAATTTTTGCTAAGTTCTTTGGCATCAAATTGTTACTTTACTCTCTCGTTTTACTATTTTTTACTGAGTATTGTGTAAACGAACACCTTCAAGTAAAAACTTAACTACAAATTTTTGTGTTATCGATCAAACTAATGTAAAATTTATATCCGAATATATGATTTGCTATTAGCAATCCCACAATTTCCAAAAATAAAATAAAACAATCCAAAAATTGAATTTTTTCCAGTTTATGCTGACATGTTGTCTACATTTAAAGCGGGGATTGGAAGAGGCATACCCAATAAAATAAGTATATGTTGGATTATCTACAACCGCTTCCGCTACATAATTGGAGGCGTGCAATAATTTTTAACAGTGGGTTTTAAATTGATATTAGGTTTAAAAAAGTGGCATCTTTAAAAGCGGCAAGGGGAAAAGTATATAAAAATCAAAAAACATTTTAACACAACTTGCCGAAAGAAAATATTTATCTGGAGGTAAAAGCCCAGTCAAAACGCTTAAATTATTAACAATTAACTTATTTTCTGTATGCATAATCACAAATGCCCGAAATTTTAAGCAATAGATACCCACCAACCGCTCCGTGGATACCTAAAATTCAGAAGGTATCAAAGCACTGGTATATATCTATTGATTGAAATTACGGGCAAAACAGCAAATTTTTAATGTACTAAATCAGTTATCACTTGGATATCCTTATTTTTAAAATTATTGCCAACCTGATATGTGTGCGAATATGAAACTCGACTTTACTGATGTTGTATGATATCGTAAATATTTTGTCATCTATGACCGTGTAGTGTCTACAAAAGGGTGGGGCGATTAGTATGGAAGAAAAAAATCTTATTGGGCGCTTCGCGTTTATGATTCTTGGGATTGTACTGAGCAAAAAAGTCCACTTGACCATACGTCTACGGTGAAAATCGAGCTTCCAGATTTTGACTTTACGGCAAAAAAGCCCTATTTGGAAATTAAAAATTAACCCCTTAAACCCCACCCACAAATATGATTAATGCATTAATCTGCTAGAGAATCTTCCATAGAAGAGATTGAAACCATAATCTTGGATAAGCTCCTCCTACTGCCTGAGATATCTCCATCCCACCCATTGTTACCTTCACAAAATACGGTTAAAAAGTCAAAATCTGAAAGCTCGATTTTCACCGTAGACGTATGGTCTAGTGGACTTTTTTGCTCAGTACAATCCCAAGAATCAGAAACGCGAAGCGCCCATTAAGATGTTCAAATCGCCCTACCCTAATCTACAATCAATTTTTTATTCCTATTTCAAAGTGCTTAAAATTATAGAAAATACAGAAAAATATACACTTTAACTATCAGACTTATAAAGACAATAAAGTCAACACTGGAAAAACATGACATAGTAAAGTTACAGTTGGAGTACTTTAAGTTTTTTCTTTTCTTTTTGTTCATCCGGAGTTTTGTGGTATCTTAGCAAATACTAAAAACAGAAGAATTACGTTAACATTGTGTATTCTACCAGTACGATTACAAACTACTTCCAGTTTTAAAGAAAGTAACATTCACATTGAGTTCATAACAATGAATTATTGATAATATTGACATGAGTTTGAATTATTTTTCGATGTTTTTTTTTCTAGTCATAATTTTCTTTCGTATATAATAGAGACAAATTAAAGAGTTGTCGTAAATTTTAAAGTTAGAAGTGCAGTTCTTTTGCAGTTAATGGCTTAGTGCGGGAATACATGAGTAACTCAACTTTTATATTTTAACCTAACAAAAAAAAAAAAAAAATCACTAGACAATTTATGTAAATGCAAGTTTTTACTTACACTCACAATATTTTTTCTGTTAAGACTACTGAATACACACATTAAATTAATTGAAAATCGGTTTAAAAAAGGACTACTTACTTTTCTTTTAAAACAATTGTATTTTTTAGTTTATTGTCAACTGTTGAAGAATTAATTCACGAAATCGATAAAAACAATAGATTGTTTTCGTTTATTTCAATACCCAGTATAATATAACAACTTTTTGTTTTAAATGGAAAATTTTAACTGAATATTTTAACTATACCAAATATGTTTTTTTTTTGTTACAGACAGAAAGTTAAAAAAATATATTTCTTTGGTAATTTAACTGTATTATTCCATTGAAACAACTTTACCGATTAACTTTTTAAATAACTGTTAAATGACGTTAAAATTTAAACTCAAACAAAAAAAAAACAAACTTTGCTCTCTGGCATTATCTAACTACGTAAGCGCCATCTATCGAATATACAAAGAATATATCATAGATATGGCATCACTTACAACATATGGGAAATGAGTGGACATTAGAGTGAGGTAAGATTCTAAAAATAGAACTGTTGTGTTGTGTTGGAGTTGCACTTCTGAGATTATGTATGCAAGAACAAAAACACCGTGTATTGAATAAAACTAGTTTTAATCACAACAAAACTCGACCTGACGATAGATCAGTGGGCTAAAGCGCTCTGTCTAACGTGTAGTGCGAGTGCATGCGGCATTAGAAATCAGTTTATCTATACCACGGTCAGTTATTGCACAGAAAATTTCATATAGACGCAATCGAACAAATAAAAAAACATTACAAATATTACATTATTCAAAAAAACAGGGTCGCTGTCGAAGGTTCAATACCAGATACTGCGCGGTCTGATTCAGAAAATTGAAAATTTACAACGTAGTTATGATTTTTATAAAATACACTCATTCTTCTCTACCACGCTTTTCACAATTATAACAGTTTTATGGAAAAGTTCTTGTCAGTGTAGAAATTACACTTTAATGGGAATACACATGGTATTAGAAATACTACACGATGCTCAAATACACTGAACCAAAGGTCGTAAGTTAAATCACCATAAACTTTTTGTTAACTTTTGACAAAAGTTATTGTTAAAACAAAAATTTCTTCACTTGTCGTTTTGAAAATGTTTTGTTACTTAAATAAATAAAATTCCATTTGTTGATCAAAATATGTTACTTTCGTTTAAAGTGTGGTTGCTATCTACAAACACTAAAAATATATAAATTAATAAAAAGTGTTACTACCAAATAATTTAAGATAAAGTGAAATATTTAGTGCAAATTTATTTTTAGTTTTAGTGAAATTATAAAATTATGTTAATTATTCCAGCAAAAGTAAATTGTACAACTTCTAAATGAATCACTTGCCCATTACATCAACAAAAAGTGGTCTGTAATAAAAGTATGCCAATTAGGAGTTTTTTTTCAACGGGTGATAATATATGAATATTTCGTATGGGGGTTGATGGAAGCGTGCTGGCCTAGCCGGCAGAGGGTTTCGGGTGGAAGTCCCGGAACCAACAATGATATATATATATTTTTATAATTATTTCCTTTTTTAAAATTTTTATGGTAAAATAAACATTTTTTTAGAAAATATTTGATTTTTTTAATATTTCATTTAATTTATTAATAAAATTTATGAAAATATAAAAAAATTGCATTTCATTTTAAATTGTCAGGCTTGAGATCATAATTAAATACAAATAGAAAACACTAATTGTTAGTATTTAGTACCTTAAAGCTTCCATATTTTAAAAGAAGCCCCCCTGTTAAGTTGGGATCTGGAATGCTACAAGTCGCGGTGAGTATTTTACTAATTTATTATAAAATGTTTAATAAAAACATGTTTATGTTATTTAGAGAAATCGAAGCCTTTTTAGCCGTGTTTTTATAGCAAAATGGACAAATCTCGGGATTGAGATATTTCAGAAAGTAGGAGGAGTCTTTCCAAGATTAGGGTCTCTATTTCTTCTGCGGAAGACGCTCTAGCAGATAAATGCATATTCGATTGGGTTGGACTCGATTATGGCACTATAAATGGATCAAAGTGGGATTTTTCAAAATTTGACCCTACGGGTCAAGTCGGTCGGGACATCAGAATTTGTTTTAGAGGTATGGTTCCTTCGGCAAAGTTTCTTATTTTGTTCCCTAAAATACGATTTTCCTTGAACGTTGAGTGATTTTTTTGCTCCATACAAATCGACCCGGCCTACTGAGCATCTTTTTTCATAAGTAAATGCGTTTCCTTTAGTTGCAAGATTTTTGGAACCTAAACATTTGAAGTCATACCAGGGTGTGATCTCTAAGCGGTAATAAATTGGTATTGTTAAGTTTGTAATGTGAGAAGAAACGCAGGTTTGATTCTTACAGCCGCCAGTTTGGTGAAAAAATTTTTGATATAGAGACAAGCTGTCAATTATAAGATACAAATAATAATACAATTTAAATGGAAAATGACTGATGACGCCTGCCCATTAAAAAGGCAGAACCTAGTCTAGTTTGATTTGAAATTAATAGTGTTTAGAGAAAAGCGTTTATTCTTCTTCTTAACCTCAAGCTTTCTGAAATAAAAGAATTTTATTTTTGTAGACAAACAAAATTTTTCTTAATATTACGAAGAATCTTTTTTCTTAAACCAACGAAACATTTCGTAAATTCAGAAATTTGTTCGTTTATTTAACATATAAAGTATTTTAGTTGTATAAAAAAAAATTCGAACACATAGTGAATATTACAAAGAAAATATACTAAAAATTAACGAAATGACTAAAATTTATTTTACGAAATATCTTGTTTCGGCAAAAACAACGAACCTTTGCTTAAGATGTGCAATCAAAAAACAAAGTTAGTAGAAAAGTTAGTAAAACATGATGTAAATAAGGTATATGATTTTTAAGCAAATTTTTTTCTAAAATTAAGGTTTCTGCTAAAATTTTAGTTATACTTATTCAGCACTTAACTGTTTTGGACTAATGTTTTACTAATATTTTACTAATGTTTTACTTATTTATTTTGCTAAAATAAATTGTGCTGATTAGCACATTAATAGTGTGGGCTACAATCAGATTGAAAAATAAACGCAGAATGAAGTAGTAGTGACGAGTAAAATGATACTAAAAATAACAACTCTAGTAAGTCATATAAAAAATCAACCATGGAAGACTTTTTTTTATTTGTTTTTCACAGAGTTCGAATTTAAACATAATCAAACGTTTTTCTGTCGTTCTGTTTGCTTTTGCTGAAACTCAACACAATCATTTTGTTGTGCACAGTAAACATAAACAGAACATTTCTTTATATGATTTGTAAACAGAACACAAACACTTTCACAAACTAGTTTTCGATGAGAGACCGAAACGATTTTGTTCTGTTGGCCAATATTTCAAACAGTTTGATTTTGTTGTGTTTATGAAATGGAACAAAACTATTCGTAAACCGTTCTTAGTGTTTATGTCATATTACAAGTGAAAAAAATTTTCATTGAATTTTATGAATAATTGCATTAGTTTAATAAAAAGATTCAACGGAGGAGTTAAGTGAAATTTCACAAAACTAATGCATAAAAACATTGATAACATGCAGAAAAATCATTTCTTTTTTTTTTTGGCAACCACAACGTTAAAATCGCGTTTTAATGTTAAAGTTGAATGAACACTAAAAAATAACCACACGAAATAATCATGTTTGACGAAAGAACCATTTTCGTTTTGTTCCGTTTGTTATATTACAAACAACGATTTGAGCACTTGTGTTGTGTTTATAAATACGAACGAAACAATAGAGGTCGTTGTATTGGTTTTTTTTGATAGCAACGTTATGTTAGTGGTACGTAAATTTTCGAACTCTGGTTTTTCATATATAAAACAAAATTGTCTATTAAAATAACTTAAATTTTGCATCGTCACTGGCTTGTGGAAGTAATTGTCTATTAACTAATGGTGCTTTCTTTTCTGGAAAAAAGTGTTGCCTTCTTAATTTGGAACATTTTTCAAATTTTGCCCTCGCCCCATTAAAATGAAGCATTTTTACTATCAGAATAGAACACAATTTCATCACATATTACATTTATTTAAACAAATCTGTTTTTTAGTGTTGTTAAGGTTCGGGTTCGAATCCCAGCAAACTTTAAAAAAAAAATTATGTTTTTTTTAATTATTAATTTTCGTTTTTTTAATTATTTAAAAAAATTGGATTTAGCTCCATACATTTTTTTCAATTCAATTTTTTTTTCTATAATTTTGTTTGTAAGCGAATTACAGATTAAAAAAATTATTAAATACTTACGAAAAGAAAAAATTAAAAAAAAATGCAAAAACAAATTAAAAAAATGTAAATTAAATTTAACAAAAAAAAAAAAATATAAAAAATGTGATACCAATATGGGTTCGAACTCGGGAAGAACAACACACTACCACTCTGCTACCAATGTGAGAGTTTTCTCGCCAAAAACTTTGCAATATATACACATGAGATTGATAAACCAAAAAAACTGGGCAACATCCAACCCTGTAAATTTTTGAGGGCAGAAAATGTTGCATTTTTGGCCTTTTATAAGGCAACATTTTCAGAAAGAAACACGGCACCCTCTCAGAGTGTTTACCTTATTTTAGAAAAGAACATAAAAACATAATTTGAGGGCAAAGTGCAAAAAAGGGTGACATTTTTGCCAGAAAAGAAAACGCCATAAATAAAAGACAAATTAAAATATTTAAATTTAATAAAGATTAAATGTATATTTGTTAACTAGTGCGCCCCGGTAGGCTAGTTGGTATCGTGCTGGCTTATCAGTGCGGGGGTCATGGGTTCGAATTCCACCAGACGCACTGTTCTGTTTTCGCTACAACGCTCCGAAAGCCATAGTAGCTAGTTCTCGGTTCGGGTAATAGTATATAATTTGTAATTAAATGATTATTAATTAATAAAATAAAAATAAAAAAAAATATTTGTAAACTAAATTTTTATAGAGATTAATAATCTAGTGTGGTCAAATTGCAAACAATTATATTTAGTTATTTTTTATTTCGTTTCTGTAATTATCTGCGGTATTTGCGTTCCTTTAAACGATATCATCATTTAGACAGCCATTGATATAAGTAGGTGAAAGATAATTTTGTTTATGTTAGATATAATTATTTCTATTTTTTTTAGATATTACATTAATTCATGTCGTCAATTTGGGAGTATAACGTATTGTAAATTATTTTTTAAAAGTATCACAAAAATATGTTTTATGATTTTCAGCAAATAACTAAAGTATAATTTTTCTACAAATTTTTTGAGTTTTTTTTCAGTCTACTAATATACAGCAAAAATTTTATTAATTTTAAGAAGGGTTTTTGAATTTCTAATCCAAAATGCAAAACTTTTGCTGAATCTACTAGTTTTTTGCTAAAAATCTGCTCGCTGATTTTCAGCAAAACATTTTGCTGACATTAGCAATTTTTTTGTAAAATTTTGCTGACTCAGCTAAATTTTTTACTGACTTCACTAACTTTTTTTTGAGTGTACAAGCATTTTTGTTAAGTTTACCTATGAAATATGTTGAGTTTTTTTACCTAAGAATGTGTTGGTTCAACATCTGCTAAATTTTTTAAAGGAATTTTTTTAATGAAATTAAGATATTTTAAAATATTTAAGAAAAATACCATTGACAGGCTTGTCATAGTTTTGCCAGCCCTGATGTATACAAATATTAATTAAAATCACGTATACGTCACATATGTAAGTATATCAAATCATATAACTCAAATAATATAAATCATACGCCACCCTTTTCAATAGAGTGGCTAAACTATACTAACAAATTGCTTCTACAACGATGGTCATTATTTTACTAGAGTGAAGTTAACACATTTTAATATCCCACTTTTATTAGAACAAAAAAAAAAGTGGGCTAACTTCACTACAGTACACAGTAGAGTGAAGATGGCCCACTTTTTTATTTAAATTACAAACTTAGCTTTAACAAAAAAAAAAAAAAGGATAAAAAGAATAAACAAACTAAATAATAAGAAAAACAAAAAAAAATTAAAATATATGCACGAGCGGGGCATGTGGAGCCTTTTTAAGTCAAAAGGGGATCGGTTAATAAAAATTTTTTTTTATAAATTCTTATGAAAATTTGCTCATTCTAGCTTTTATATATTGTTATTAAATACTATATCAGCAAAATGTAAAAAAAAAAATCAAGGACGAAATCAGAATACAAGGACATCAAACTGAACCATGGGGGTATCCTTCAAAAGAGGGGAATTTCAAAAAAAAGTTAAAATATTTAGGAAAATATCCTCACTCCAGTTTTTATATGTTATCAAAAAATACTTCCCAGATTGAGAAAAAATTTCAAGGACGAAATCAGGATACAAGGATATCAATGTGAATCATGCTGGTATCCTTCAAAAGAGGTAAATTTAAAAAAAAAGTTAAATATTTAGGAAAATATCTTCACTCCAGTATATGAAAACTGGTGGTGAGGAAGTTTTCCTAAGATTTTTAAGTTTTTTTTTTCAAATGTACCTCTTTTGAAGGATAGCCCCATGGCTCAGTTTGATATCCTTGTATCCTGATTTCATCCTTGAAATTTTTTTCTCAAATCTGGGATGTATTTTTTTATAACATATATAAAAACTGGAGTGAGGATATTTTCCTAAATATTTTAACTTTTTTTGAAATTCCCCTCTTTTGAAGGATACCCCTTGGTTCAGTTTGATATCCTTGCACCCTGATTTCGTCCTTGAAATTTTTTTAACAAATCTGGGATGTATTTTTTGATAACATATAAAGGGTCCGCCAAATAACTTTTTTTTTTGAAATCCTGAACCAATCGGACTTTGTATGGCGTCATACCAAGGTCTTTATGCAAAATTCGTGTCAATGGTGTCTCCGAAATGTTAAATTATTGAGAACGACGGTGAATTGATGTTGATGGCGCTTCACGCACACTTTCTGCCACAGCAGCAATATTCTCGGGTATACGCACTGTTTTTGGCTTTTCACGCTTTGGTTTATCGATGAGGCTGCCAGTTTCTTTCACTTTTTTCACAAGATAACGAACATACGGACCATATTCGTTCAGCGGAAGGATTAAAACTAATTATCTGTCAAATCAGACATGAGCTAAGTGTTACCATTCACGAAATAAGAAATAATTTGAAAAAAAAAGTTAGATGGCGGATCCTTTATAAAAACTGGAAGTGAGAATATTTTCTTAACTATTTAACTTTTTTTTGAAATTCCCCAGTTTTGAAGGATACACTAATAGTTAAGTTTGATGTCCTGATGTCTGATTTCGTGCTTGTATTTTTTCACAGTTTTTAATGCAATTTTATTTCAAGGCTGTTAAAATTTGATAGAAGAAGTTCGTTTAGGGTTTAAAACATATGCTAAATCACCAACTATTTCGAAAATATTAAGAAAGCAGGTTTTAGTTTATTCCTAAATATACAAGCCATGGCAGCTGTGAATGTCATTTTAGTTAAATTTTATTAAATATATTTGACAGATTTCACTGTTTTTTTCTAATTATTTTATAGGTTTTGATACATATTTGATTTTTTTAAAAAAGTTGGCCAGTTAAAGTGGGCTAACTTCACTTCGATATTATTTTGAGTAATTTTCAGGCTGATTTCAAATTCAACTATGTACATTTTTATTTTTTTTTTTTATTAATTAATAATCATATAATTACAAATTGTATATTATTACCCTAACCGAGCACTAGCTACTATTGGCCTTCAGCGCGTTGTAGCGAAATCAGACCAGTGCCTCTGGTGGGAATCGAACCCCCGCACTGATAAGCCACCACGCTACCAACTACCCTACCGAGGCGCACCCTCTATGCACATATAAATATTTGTTTCTCTGCAAACTAACATTTTTTATAAAATGTGTAATAAAGTATTTTTTTTAATGCAGTAATAACTGTATATTTGAAAACTTTTCAACCTAATTCAATTCTTACAAAAATTGGATAGAATTCTACGAAAATTATTTTCTTGTAAAATAAAATATAAATGTATATTTTATTTTTTTTTTATTAACACCACTTCTGCTGACATTTTAAAAGCCAAAAAAAACTAAACTTAACATCTTTAACTCGTAAAAATATTAATATTTGCCATTAAACAATTCTTTTTCTTTTATTTACTAATCACTTTGTAATCAAAACCCGTAAATTAAAAAAAAAAATCTTAAAAAATGTAATCAAAATAATTATTTTAGCTAGCACTAAAATAGAAACAAAGCAGTTTTGTTTTCCAACATAAATATAATAGTAATAACACTGTGCAACAAGAAATTGTTTGCTTAACGCAACCAATGGGAAATAAAAGTGGACTATAGAAGAACAGGCCCCGAAAGGTATTTGAGGACTTACCCAGTAAAAAAATTTCGTGTTTTTAGAAGCAGGATAAAACAAATGCGCTAATGTTACTATTACATAATACTGAAAAGCAGCAAAAGAAACGAATAATTTTCGTATAAAAATAAAAAAAAAAAATGTTTCTGATTTATCTTACTGGAATGCAGGTTATAAGCAGCTTACCTTAATCCCTTACAAGGATGCAGGATCGTGGATTATAAACCATCTGTACCCGTTTTACCAAGTGATTTCCTATTGTGTTTGATGTTTTTGAGTATGTTGTACAAAATAAATAGTCATTCAATTGTTTCTGAAGAGTAAGCACGTGGTGCGGAAAAATTAAATTGTTATATTAATATGTCTAAAATTTTTAAAACAAAAAATTAATACCTGTAGAATTTTATATAAAATAAATTATACAATATTCATATTATTACTTTTAATCGTAATAATGTAGACATGAAATATGATTTTATTGAAAGCCATGCAGTCACAGCTTTTTATAAGCGCTTAAATCCGCGCTTATTTTGCCAAAAAGTAATGATTCTAAGTAGGAATTCGCCATAGTGAGTGAAAATAAACTTCTAAAACTTTTATTGAAAAATTGTTCGTTTTTTGACCTAGAACTTATAGATAAAAGTGCTATAAAAATTTAACATAATTGCACAAACTTTTATCCAGAATTGCCAAATAATTATTTGAATTCTTTGTCAATTTTGATATGACCGCTTTCAAAATTATTTAAAAAATATAAAAGTTTTTATATTTTTGATTGTAATGTGTATGAACAAATATAAAAATGTATTTTATTGCTAGAAACTAGATCATCAATTGAAGGGTTTATGTAAAAACTTGTTAAGTCACATATTATTGAAAAAATTCGAAAATATGGCTTTTGTTAGACTTCTACAAAATATTAATTAATGGACGTCTAGAAAATATCGAAAATCCATATAACAATAAGTGTGGCTTTTCAAGTTTTTACAATTAGCCCTTCAATTGTATATAATGATGCATTTTTCAAAAACACAAAGTAATATTTCGGTTTCACTTAAAACATAAATAATGGATGATTTTATTAAAATACAACTAAACTTTAAAAATGGTCAAAATTTTAAAAAAAGGTTAACCTGAAAAAATTTATTTGTCTTATATTATTTAATAAAGATTTGTTTACAAAATTTTAACAAATTTTAATTTTTAATACGTCTTCAGCAATCTAGATTTATATACTTCGAAAATTCAACTTTGGTTGCTAATATTTCCACTAGTAGGCATTTTTAGCCAAACAAAAAAACTTTTCTTAACGAAGGATTGCTCTATGTATCTGTTTAGTTTAGTTTAGTTTAGTTTAGTTTAGTTTAGTTTAGTTTAGTTTAAAAATGTAAAGCAAAACTATGACGTGTTTTCAATGACTTTAATGCACACAAAAATATGTTTCTACACATATATGATCATCAGTGACCGGAAGTGACCGCTTTAAAAATATGTAAAGGGTCCGCCTTCTAACGTTTTTTTTCAACTAGTGCTTATTTCGTGAATGGTAACACTTAGCTTATGTCTGATTTTACAGATAATTAGTTTTATCCTTCCGCTGAACGAATATGGTCCGTATGTTCGTTATCTTGTGAAAAATGTGAAAGAAACTGGCATCCTCATCGGTGAACCAAAGCGTGAAAAGCCCAAAACAGTGCGTACAACCGAGAATATTGCTGCTGTGGCAGAAAGTGTGCGTGAAGCGCCATCAACATCAATTCACCGTCGTTCTCAACAATTGAACATTTCGGAGACATCATTGAGACGAATTTTGCATAAGGACCTTGGTATGACGCCATACAAAGTCCAATTGGTTCAGGAGTTCAAAAAAAAAAAAAGTTATTTGGCGGACCCTTCAGTTATTTGGGATGTAATACAGTTTCTCTATTTTTAATGTAAATGTCAGTCATTTGTAGAACAAATTAAAATATTTACTAACCTTGTAGTTCATTTAAAAAAACAAACCACATCAAATGACTGTTTTATGATTTTACATTAATTTTTTACAGTAATTTTCTGTTATTTAAAAAATAAAAAAAATAAATTTTTATTCTTCATGTGGTGGTTAATTTTTACTACAATTGTGGTTTATTTTTTGAACATTAATAAACAAGTAAGTATGTCGTCGTTTCTGTAAGTGAAATATAATTTGTGTTTAACTGCATTTGCAGTGGTCTTAACCTACATAGTATTCTAAGTGCATATTTGTGAATAAAATAGGTTGCGTTAAAATAGCATCGATTTGTTAGTGCATATTTCGCTATAAATGCAAATTTTTCCATATATTGCTTTAAATGAATATTTTAATTGCACATTTTTACTTATTTTGCATAGTTTTTATTGAATTTGTCTTAGTTTTTCGTAAAAAATGCTTATTTTAGTGTTCTCTTAAATTTTATATGCAAACTGCGATTAAGAGATACGGATATTAGTGATTTTTTTAATGCATATTTTTCAACATTGATAATACAATGCTATACAAATAAACTTTAATATATCATTAATTTTGTTTTTCGAAACACAAAAATAATTGATTGAAAAAATTTAAAGTTCATATTTTTCTATTTTTTAGTGAGAGATTTGTCATGCATATTATGGGCGCCTTAAACCTTATTTTTTAGTACGTGAAGTTCCTGTCCCCGATGAACCAGCCCCTGTAAGGGTATATATGTCCATATAAGAACCACTTTTTACCTGGGTAGTTTATGTCATTAAAATATATTAAAAAACGATAAATTGGCCTGAAAAGCCCAACTTCAAATACAATAAAAATTAAAATCGAGCTTCGTTTTGACAACCCTTTGTGGGCTTTTATCTACTGAAAGTTTTTTTCATTCCCGTTGGTTGCATTTTTGATAAAATCGGTTGACTCAAAATTTGTTGCACAATGTAATTTGTAAAAATATTTTTATTTCTTTGGATTGTCACAATTGGCTAACTCTTGATTTCAGAGTTACGACCAACAATAGTGGGTGTATATTAAACCATAAATTTTGATACAACTGTTGGCTGTAGCACTTCCACTATTTTGATTTTTTTTTTTGTTTGGTTAAACAACAACTATGACTCTAGCTAGAGTACAATAGAAATGAAAGTCTAAACGTATTTTTTGGTATCGCTGCTGACAATTTTAAATATTGCAAGACTAAGCAATAGCAAATTCCAAAAAAAAACTTTAGTTCAACCAACCGTCCTTGGCAGAGTACAGTGTTTTGGGAAACACACTTGACTGACTATATGCAGGAAAAAATTGTACAGAGTAAAGAATAGTTACCAATGGTGGCTATGAATTTGAATCTGTGTATTTTTTATTTTATTTTTAGAACTAAATTATTGCGATCTGGATTATGTTTCCCATTTTCAACACGAGGGATGTTCTATATTATTTCATATTAAAAACTGTTGAAATACTAAACTGTAGATATTTGCATACTGGCGGGTGTTAATAAATTAACCACAAAAGAGGCAAATGAGATAATAGTTAGTAGGCAAAGTTGGTTCTTTTTGGTTAATATTCGCAGTTAAGTGGTTAAATATCTTTTAATTTTTGAGCCATTCATCGTATTTTCATATTTTTATGGTGTTGTTTTGTTATTTATTTCAAAATTCGAGTACTTTTATATAAAAAGAAATAAAGACAAAGCACATTAATTGTCTTATATGAGGGACTTTAAAAATTTTCGATACTTTAAGGCAAAATATTTTGAATTTTTTTTTTTTATTGTGTATGTATTAGCCGATGTTTTAGCATACTAAATCCAACCGCGTTAATCATTTGTCTTTAAATGAAACTAAAATTATTACAATTACTGTTTTTTCATTGTATTAATAAAAGTTACATCAATATATAGATGATATTGTATTAATTAAACAGAAAAAACTTTAAACGGGTCTCAATTAAAAAATTTATTGAATCATTTAATATTTTAATTGATTTTGCACCTATCATGGTAATGATAATATTAACTAAAACTTTTATTGAAAATTAAAAGAAATAAAGCTATAATTACTACATACAAAAAAATTATGATACTCAAAAAAAAGTGTGTGAGCGATACGTTGGTATGTGTGTTTTTGTTAATGCTGATTTTGTTTGTATGTTTGTATGTGTGCTTGTTTTGTTTGTAAACTTTAAACGCATTTGGCATTTATACTGAAAATTATCTATTTAGGCATTCACATCAAATCTTTTATTAGATATTTTACGTTGATAATTTTTCTGTGTACTTTTCTAAATATATATTACACCACCAACAATTTACACTCAAACAATTTGCTGGAAACCAGCATTTGTAGTCGGTTTTATGACAGCAAGTTGGGTTTAGGGCTACTTATTTTCAGGTTGATTGATGGCTTAGCGATTTTAGTTTAAGATAATTTAAATATTTTATTTGATGTGCGTTTTGGCGGAATTGATAAAGCACGCTGTTTGATATTTTGTACATTTTCTAAACATAAATATATATGGTATTAGAGTTCCAATCTTGAATTTAAATTTCAAAATTTAAACAGAAACCACCAACGATCATTGAGTTAAGACATCTCAAACATCACATTTATATTTTATTTTGATTTACGAGTTTTTTGGTTACGAGTTAAAGTTACCAAAGTGGCTAGATCAGTTTGTTCATTTATTATGTTTTATATATGGACTGTTTTATATATGAAATGAAAGCTCTTCAAATTGATTTCGTTGTAAGTAAAAATGGGTTCTATAACGATGAATTTAAATAAAACAAACAATTTCCCATATTATTTTCGTTTAATATATGAATGCATACAAAATCAAATAGAAGAAAAAAATAAATTTAAATGTGAAATTAAGAAACAGGATTCTTAATAACATTTTTTAATTAAAAATCTAATAACAACATTCTAAGTAACATACTTTTGGGGTCTAATTTTTTTATATTAAAACAGATAAATAATCGAAATTTTTTGAAAATTTTAAAAACTGAAAGTGAAATTTCGTTATTGTGTACAAAAATTTAATCAACTTGGAATACCCTTGGTCAGTACCTATGTAATGTCTCATGGAACTCATGATGTAGTTATATATTTACAAATATGGAAGAAACAAGCAAAATGTTATTGCTTTTATATATAATTGTACACGTCATCATATGTTAGTCCAATTTTTCATTGCATTGATTTATATTTAAATTTATAAAGGGTCTGCCATCTAACGTTTTTTTTTTCAACTAGTGATTATTTCGTGAATGGTAACACTTAGCTCATGTCTGATTTGACAGATAATTAGTTTTATCCTTCCGCTGAACGAATATGGTCCGTATGTTCGTTATCTTGTGAAAAAAGTGAAGTAAACTGGCATCCTCATCGATAAACCAAAGCGTGAAAAGCCAAAAACAGCTGCTGTGGCAGAAAGTGTGCGTGAAGCGCCATCATCAACATCAATTCACCGTCGTTCTCAACAATTGAACATTTCGGAGACATCATTGAGACGAATTTATTACTCAAAAAAGTTTTCTGTCCGCTAACCTAAACATTGCACGGTTTTTTGTTTCACAGAAAACCGTGCAATGATCGAAATTTATGGGATGAAATCCCATGGAATAAGTTTCTGTATGACGTTTTGCGGATCAAAGTAAAATATGATCCGGTGTATAATTATGGATATATTTATATATAAATTATACATATACATATAATCTAAAATGATTTTACAGTTAGTTTATATATTTATTTTAATTATACTTTCTGATTAGTTTTGACAGTTTTTAAAGGGAAAAATAAAATAATTGGAATAAAAATGACAAAATAACAAAAAACGTGTATTGAATATCTACGAAAGGTAGACCTTGCACATACAAAACAAGTTTCCAATTTACTTTTGATCAATCCTTATAATTTTTAGCTTCGAGTTCATATATTAGTTCTCATTTAGTGAGAAAACTAGTTTATATGAATGCTTGTGGTTTTGCATGGGAGTGTCACTACCTTCAAAACGTGTTCTGATGATGGGAACCAAGAAAATTCCCGAAATAGATCTATTAACACATTCCCGAAAGTGGTCAATTAATAAATTTGAAAACAAAAACTCTATAGAGTATTTGTTAGGACAATATAATAATAAAGAAATATAGAGTATGGCCTCGAACTTGAATAATTTTCATTTTCATTGAATAATTTAAAGTGTTAACAAAAAAATTACTAATTTGATTTCAATTTCCTCTAAATTGCATGAAAATAATGAACTAATATATTTAAAAAAAAATAATTATAAACTAAATTTTTCCGAGCTGTAAAATGTATGTAACAACATCAGCTCAAAAGGAACAAGGTGCAGCTGGTTTTTATATAATTTACTTAAAATATTCTGTTGCACGATTCCTAGAAATGGTTCAAGTTGAAAATCATATATTCAGTCAATATTTTGCCGTTCTTAAAGAGAAACAATACAAAAAATATTTGTATATTCCATTAGTTCAAAATCTCAGAATTACGGAAATATACACTTAGAATACTATGTAGGTAAAGACCACTGCAATTGTAGTTGAAAACAAATGAAATTTCACTTAAAGAAAGGACGACTTACATTACAGTAAATTCAACTAACATTGTCATTAGTTTTTTAATGTTCAAAAAATGACTAACAATTGTAGTAAAAATGAACCACATGGTAGTAAAAAATAAACAAACATTTATTTTTTTTTATTTTTTAAATAACAAAAAACAACTGTAAAAAATGAATGTAAAATCATAAAACAGTCATTTGATGTTAGTTGTTTTTTAAATGAACTACAAGGTTAGTAAATATTTCAATTTGTTCTACAAATGACTGACATTTACATTAAAAATAAAGAAACTGTATTACAGAAGTTCCCTGAGTGTACACTTTATACCATAAGTGAACAATTTTCAAAAATCATTTATGATCAAATTGAGTGTTGGAAAAACTGGTGCTCTTACCACTAGGAATGAAACAAATCAAATTTTGTTGCGCTTTATCAATTTAGTCTGTGAAAATTCACTCTACATACTTGCTTCTCACGATATGTTTTTTATAACAAATGCGAAAAAAAGCTACAATCAGGAAATCAGGAAAAAGTTGGAATTGTTTTGAACTGTATTACAGTTTATTTATTTTTAATGTAAATGTAAGTCATTTGTAAAACAAATTTAATTTTGTTCTAACCTTGTAGTTGATTTAAAAACAAACCACATAAAATGACTGTTTTTATAATTTTACATTAATTTTTTGCAGTCGTATTTTTGTTATTTATAAAAATAAAAAAAATACATATTTGTTTATTTATTGCTAACATATGTGGTAAATTTTTCCACAATTGTTAGTAATTTTTAAACAGAGAAAACAAATGACAAATGTTAGTTGAATTTAATGAAATGTTAGTCATCCTTTCTTCAAGTGAAATTTCATTTATTTTTGACTGTCGCTGATATTTGTGTTACTGTCGTCTTTACCAATATAATATCCTTAGTGTACATTTCGTAAAACTTTTTTAAGCAGGTGAAAAGCGCTTCTTTCGTGTACTCTTAGAAGCAATAAATTCATGCTTTCACTCATAAAAATACAAAAAAATGTCAAAACAACGAAATCTTAATCTTGTAAAATGGACAAATGTTCGTTTATTTTACAAAAATGTTGGTTATTTTGACATTTATTTGTATTTTTACGCATGGATTATTATCAGCGTTCTTAGGCAATAAGAAGCGCTTTTTTATGTTGACAACATTTATGCTTCATGGTATGCATTCTTTATTGATTCATTGTAAGCATTATTCACTGCTTCAAAGAAGGCATTTTGTGAAGCACTACAGAATGCCTTCCCTAATTGCTTTATAGTATGCAAGGCGCCGAAGGGCTATTTTAGAAGCATGCAAATGTAGGTCCTGCTTACAAAGTCCAGTTTATTTTTTGCTGGGAAACCACTTCCAAATATAATTCAAAATATCAGAACATACATTTCAATCAAATTTATTTCCATTCATAAAAAGTTTGTGATGTTCGTATGCAGTTACTTGTGCGCTGAGATCAAATTGGTGTACAAGAAACTGCATAAAATGACAATTTTTTAAATATTAATTTCAAAACTTAATTCGGAATTCGGAAATCGGAAATTTTTTCTTAACCACCGTACAACTTTCCACCAAGTAGTTTTATAGAAATTACTTGTTAGTGAATGTATATCTCAAGTCTAGTATTGGTTTGGATCTCAAAGTTACAACATATGAGCAAAAAAATTAAATTAATGAAAAACCTTTGAAAGTTTAAATGAACTTTTTGAATTTGTAGACATTTAAATGGCCATCCATTCTTTAGGCGAAGTCTTTTCAACAGTCTTTTCTTTTCTTTAGGCGAAGTCTTTTCAAACTTTGCATGTTCTAGTTTTTAAGTCTATTCGTAGACTATTAGTCTACCTAGCCCTGTACAAAGTTTCTCTCAATTAAAAAAGCAGTGAGGATTAAGAGGCGTCTACAGTCTGTTGCAACAGGTGTCGAAAATTTTAGAAATAACTTCTATATTTATTTTGTGTATTTATAATACAAACAAATTATTATTTGAGTTGCAAGAACTAAAAATTCAACAACAACTTGGCTGAAAATAAAAACACAGTCAACGGTCGAGTGGTTCATATTTGAACTCTGAAGTATAACTTTGAAATTTAATGTTATAAGGCATTATAGAACAATTTAAGTTGTATACGAAACTTTGCCATAATTACACTCTTTCAAATTAGTCTGTGAAAATAGCCGAAAAGTTAAAAAAAAACTGACACAAATATAATTTTTTTTTAAATAACAGCAAATAAAACCCAATTTAATCACGAAAGCCACCGATTTAATAACTTTAATTGCTGAAATTTCGGCAACAACAAAAATTGCTAATTAGAAATTGATTGATCTTTAAATGAATTAGTTTTTTTAATTCATTTGATTAATAAGTGATCAATATTGTATACCTTCTGAAAACCAAAAAGCAATTGGATAAAGTGTTGTTGTCATGCCAAATGTTTGTTTACAGCTTGCATTTTATAACATTGCATACAATTCTCGTTTAGTAAGCAGATTTATTTAAACTTAATGTGAACATATTAACACAGATAGAAGCAAACGTTAAAAAATTTTTTTTTACGGAAACTAGCAATTTATTGGAAAAAAATATTTTTTTTTTAAATAATTTTTAGTTTATTTTTGTTTAAAAAAATATTTCTTAATGTTTTTTAACATTTAATATATACTATATAGTTTAAGATATTATCATAAATAATATCTGTTTAGGCGGGTTATGGGGTTTGGGTAGTTGCAATTTTATTTTGTATTGTATATAAACCAAATTTATTTTGATATTTTTTTTTTTTCAAAATGTTATAAAATATTTTTTTTTTTTTTTATTTATTTTATTAATAAATAATCATATAATTACAAATTATATACTATTACCCTAACCGAGCACTAGCTACTATGGCCTTCGGCGCGCTGTAGCGAAAACAGACCAGTGCCTCTGGTGGGGATCGAACCCACGACCCCCGCACTGATAAGCCAGCACGCTACCAACTAGCCTACCGGGGCGCACTAGATTTTACAAGATATAAGTTCATTTCTTTTAAGTTAATGTTAATTTTTAAGTTAATAAAATTCACAATTTAATAATTATTCACAAATAATTTTCTATATGGTTTGAGATTGTGGATTTAAGTTACTATTTTAGGTTTTAAGTTGTAACTTTAAATTTAATTTTTTCTTTTTAATTAATATTTGTTTGTCCGTGTTTTTATTTGGTAACGAGTTTTGCGTTTAAAAAACTTTCAATCTTGGCATCCAACTGGAGTTTGCTGCAGTTGGTGTGATAACAGCTGATGATGGGGTTATAGTTGAGTGGCAGGGTTACCACTGTCACTGGCGTGGACATTGTCTAATAAAAAAATATTTTTCTGGGACATAAGATATAACTATATAAACTTTAAATGATATAATTATGCCCAGCAAAAATAATGTGAAGTAGTTCCAAATAAACAACATTTTCATTACACACAAAGTAGCTACTACTACTGATTTTTCTGATCTAATGCTGGTCTTTTAGATCAGTTCCTAAACGTAGCATATAATGCCATCATATAGAAGGCGAACTAGTAGAAATGTCGCGAATGTTACAATTTGGTATTTGACATACTCGAATGGAACCGGGAGATTGTGTCTTTAACAACTATTTTCTTTAATCTAGATGTCGTTTTGAATTTGTGTTTTCTGACCTTTAAATTTGAAAAACAATGATTACAAAATATCAGACTTAACAATAGTTTTCTTTCTTTTCAGTTGAACGAAAAACTATTATTTCGCTTTGTTTTTAAAGCTTGAAAGTTGTTTAAAAGTTTTTTTTTAATTATAACATTTTAAGTACTCCTACAGATACATATTATTACTCAGTAAAAAAGATGTGACTTGACATACCTCAATCACTAATTAAAAATAACAAATTAAGTTCTATGAAAAAGAACACCCAAAAATACAATCTTTCATAACCTTACACATAGTGCTTTTAATAAAGTGAAGTTTGAGGAATTTGCATTACCTCCGCCCTATGACAACCCCATGTTAAAATCATGCGTGTTTCACCTCAATTTGCACTACATCTGAATCCGTATATGCGATGATTTTACTACATCTTTAATTAATAAAATCTAATTGTTATTAATTTAAAATATTTATTACTAATACATAAACATCTATAAAAAGCAACTACATAAATATTACAAAAAAACAACAACAATATGTTGTTGATTGCTTTTGAAAGATATTGTAGTATAAAAAAATTTCAATGAAGTTCCTAATTTGAGCAAATATTTAATTGAATCAATTAATTTTTAATTGATATTTTCTAACTTTCTTAGTAAATAGATTTAATTGAAGAAAGTAATATGCTTAAAAAATTTTAAAATTTGATTGTTATTGGATAATTAAAAACTTTAATTTATTTTATCTTAAATTATTTTTTTTTTTTTTTTTTTTTTTTTTTTTTTTTTTTTTTTTTTTTTTTAAAAAAGAGAGGCAACACTCAGGAAATACTTCCTATATTTAGTGTGTTGCTTTCTTTGGAAAGGGATAGTATAGAGATGAAAGGTGGGGAAAGATGAAGGGCTTCAGACATGGCAACACTGTAATTGCGCGAGATGATAAGTCTTAGAACAGTTGTTGCTCGCCACCTGATGGAGAGTTGGCGAACTTATTGAAGCTTTTTGGTTTCATAGCCCTGATTCATTATTTTACTTCGGTGGGGTTAATTGCTATGGGAACACCGAAGGTGGACATTGCGATACGTATGAGGGATAGAAAAAACTCATACATATTATTTTGATGTTGCCGGCACCGGGGATCGAACCCGGGACCTTCTGTGTAAAAGTCCAACGCGCTAACCATTACACCACAACGCCAAATTTCTACAGTTTTCACACACACACACATTTACTTCAACATGTTTTGTAACAATAAACTCCCAAACTATACATTTGCTGTATATTCTATATGGGTTTAATATAACTTTGTTGTTGTTGAGATGATTTTACTATGCATCATGCATTACAATGAAACATTTTTGTTAAGAGTTCCCTTAAAGTTTTCTTTTTAACTTGGTGATAAAGCTAAAAACCGACAAAAAGTAAATAGAAATTTAAAAGTATAAAACAGTAGAATCACCATCTAAAGCAGTGTGTGTGTATATTGTATGTAGCGTGGCAGTAATAAAAGCAGGTCTAAAAATCTTTTCAAGTGTTTTTGCCTGGCTCTGTTTGCTTTAAGCCATGCCATGGAACACGTTCTGAAAGTTAAAAAGCAAGCAAACAGGAACTGTTAAGAACCATTGCCAGCCATTCTACACTCAAAATATTTCATGTAGAGAAATACTAAAGTTTATTTCGTTTATTTAGTTTTGTACATTGCAAATAAAATTTTGTGAATCCCGTGTAAAAAAGATTATATATGGTTTAATGTTTTTTTTTTCTTTTTTTTTATTAAAATATATTATAATATGTGATTACATATGGTGTCATCCATATATTATTATATATTTCTTATGTGGTAACAATTGCAATGCAATAATACATACTCATACATAACAGAATATGTTATCATATATGGCTACATAATTTAAGATATACCATATCTACTGTCTTTTAAAAAAATATGGTTTGTGTGATATAAGACATGCTTCTCTATGATGCCTTACACTCTGCTTAAAAATATGTAGTTCTTTGGGTTGTAAAACAGTTTCATTATTTTTAATGTAAATGTAAGTCATTTGTAGAACAAATAAAATTTTTAACTAACCTTGTAGTTCATTTAAAAAAACAACTAACATCAAATGACTGTTTTATGATTTTACATTCATTTTTTACAGTTGTTTTTTGTTATTCAAAAAAATAAAATAAAAAAAATTTGGTTTATTTTTTACTACCATGTGGTTCATTTTTACTACAATTGTTAGTCATTTTTTGAACATTAAAAAACAAATGACAATGTTAGTTGAATTTAATGAAATGTAAGTCGTCCTTTTTTTAAATGAAATTTCATTTGTTTTTGACTACAATTGCTGTCGTCTTTACCAACATAATTCCCTAAGTGTATGTATAATACAACTTAAGATTTAACTATATACAACATTAAATGATATAAGATATAACTATATATGATTCCATATATGGCACATGCTAAACAATTACATTTGAGATATTATTTGTTATGGTCCAACATCATTAATATTTCCATGCGTATAAGATATAAGTATATATTTTCATATATAACACCATTAAACCATGCTGACTAAATCTTTTTAATTTTTTTTTTTTAATTTTATTAAAAATTTAATATCTTATTTGATTTATGCAAATCCAATTTAATCTTAAAATATCTAACTCGGTCTACCCAAAAATACTTATCTTTTTAGACATAATTAGATCCCATTAGATCTAAATATATCCCATGGAATATTTTGGGATCCATCTAAATTAATATCAAATTAGATTCACCAATTTTGTGATAAATTTTGATATAATTTTCCAGTGATATATTTGAGGGATCTAATTGGACGTTACTGGACACCATGCCTTTGAAATGAACTAGGATAAGAATAAATATAGAGCTATATCAAATAAGATATAATTTAATATTTGAGATAGAACTTTTTTTTTATCGGGATATTAAATTTTCGTAATTGCAATTGTAACTTTAAACCCTTCTGATAAGTTGGCTTCTAGAATGTTATATAAAATAAACCATGGTGAGTACTTTTTTAACTGATTATAAAATGGTTATTGTAATTTAAATATTTTTATATTTTTTTTTATAGAATTCGAAGACCCGAGTTTTGTTTTTTTTTTTAATGTGACTGTGTTTGATTTATTTATAAAATATATTATTTCCTCAAATCAACTAATCATTTCGTAAATCTAGAAATTTCTTCATTTATTAAAAATATAAAATAATATATTCCAGCGTTTTGCGAAAGGGCATAAGTTCAGTTTACGAAATATTGTTTTTCAGCAAAACAACAAATGTTTTCTTAAACTGTATGAGTTTTTTTTTTCGTTCATTTTACCTATAAAATATTTTGAGTGTAAGCACTTTAAGAAAACAATTTCTAAAGTGTCAATTGTTATTCGACTTCATCTTGGGTTAAAGTAACGAAATGTATAACGTAAAAGCAGAAAGAGAAATGTTAAAAGATAAACCATACAATGGTTTTTCAAAAAAAAGTCTGAATTATAAAATAAACTGCGTAAGCTTGTTTTGAATAAAAAATTTGAATCAAAATTTTAAAAAGTTTTTGTAACTAAATGTTTGCCAAAAAAAAATTAAATGAAGCAACTACATACAGAGAAAAATTTAGCAAGTTTCCAACTGAAATTCTTTTACTACGAATCCAATTCGGTTATAACGAATTTCAGATGGTTGGCACAACTAACCATTAGTTTTCAGAACAAAGTTCGGTTATTTAAACTTAATTTTATTTTAAGAAATCTATATTTTCAGAAATCTATATTTTCAGAAATCTAATATAAATATCATTGTAATAAGTGAACTTATAAGTTGTTAACAGTTATATACACTTTTCTATTCGGTTGGCACTTTATTTCTCTCTGTGTGTAACAACTATTTCACAAGCAGTCTTTCAACACACACTAATACAACGTGTGAGTAGTATGTGAGCAAATATTATTTATAAAAATAAGTTAAATCTTTAGAAAAATTGTTAGGCAAATTAAACCATTAAATTAGCATAATTTATATTTTTTACAACAAAACACACACGCTCTGTGATTTTTAAATCGTGTTTATTTTAAAAATTATGAATTTATATACAAACATAAAACATACACTCATAGTCATCACATATACACCCATATACCACATATACCACTACATCGTGATTTAGTGTTAACTGGGTTTGTGTGTGTTAAGTGTTTTATAGATTTCCTTTAAGAAAAGTGGATGGAATAAAAATAAAATATTTAAAATATCCCAAAAGTTAAGCAAAAGTTTAAGTGTGTCTTAAAGATTTTTATGCCATAAAAAATAAACATAAAAAATTAATAACACTCTGGACTCTGTATGTGTGTGTAAGTGTGTAAGTATGTTCTTTAAAGTGTTTGTCCGTCTAACAAAAATGTTTATATTTTATTAGCTTATAATAAAACTTAAAGTTGGTAATTAGTTAAAATAATCCTTTCTGTGTATCAAAAGGATATCATAAATTTTTTAACTTTGAAGTTTATATGAAATGTATTCATGTTAAAGTAATTTAATTTTAATAACTTTACGATTTTTATCTATACAAGAAAAAACTAAAAACGGCTTCCAATTAAAAAAATTATTGAATCAATTAACATAGTAATTGATTTTGTACATATCATGGCAATTATAATATTAATTAAAACTTTTATTGAAAATTAAAAAGAAAAAAAGCTATAAATAACTATCTACAAATAAAATTATTATACTCAAGAAAAAAAGTACGCAAACGACACGTTTGTATGTATATGGGCAAATCCAGAAAAAGGTCAACCACGAGTAATAAATGCAATGTGCTCAGAACTTTTTATTTGTTTTCAATAATAAAGCTTAACCTTTATAAATGTAAAGGCATTTTTAATTTTTCTCATTTCTTGGCCGAATTATACAACTGCAAAAAAAAAACATTTTTCTTTGAGCCTTTTTGCAATTTATATCAGTTTTTTATCAATCAATCTGCATTGATTTTCGTATTTCGACAACGAAAGCATTAAAATCTATAATTAAAATTAACTGAGAAAATTCAGCTTTATTACGGATAAAATATCCTAAAGTACCTAAGTGAGAATATGGAACTTTATTTCGATTTCATTTTTGTTATTATTATTACCTTTACTTGAAGTTAACTTTATGTTATGGTTTTTTTTTAGATTTTTTTAAACTAATGTTGAATCATTACACTGTTCAAAAAAATCAAATTTTTTCCAAAATTACAAGGTCCAACATATAAATTTTGATAGAAGAGACAAAACAAAAGATACGTGTATCGGTGTTTTGAAAGTTTACATCTGGGTTTCATTTTAGGGGGAGATAAAGTTTCCCCCAAATGCAAATTTTGTGTTGTCAATCGGCATAGAAAATCGAGTAAACCTTACGTTTAAAGTATATGGTGTGTTCAGCAAATTTATGTAAAATGTTATGAAGAACATTTTTGTAGAATATGTTAACCCTCTAACTCCTCAAGGTAAGTGCATTTGTTGTCCTTCTTTTAAAAAAGAAAAAACATTTTTCTTTGAGCCTTTTTGCAATTTATATCAGTTTTTTTATCAATCAATCTGCATTGATTTTCGTATTTCGACAACGAAAGCATTAAAATCTATAATTAAAATTAACTGAGAAAATTCAGCTTTATTAACGATTATATATCCTAAAGTACCTAAGTGAGAATATGGAACTTTATTTCGATTTCATTTTTGTTATTATTATTACCTTTACTTGAAGTTAACTTTATGTTGTGGTTTTTTTTTAGATTTTTTTAAAATAATGTTGAATCATTACACTGTTCAAAAAAATCAAATTTTTTCCAAAATTACAAGGTCCAACATATAAATTTTGATAGAAGAGACAAAACAAAAGATACGTGTATCGGTGTTTTGAAAGTTTACATCTGGGTTTCATTTTAGGGGGAGATAAAGTTTCCCCCAAATGCAAATTTTGTGTTGTCAATCGGCATAGAAAATCGAGTAAACCTTACGTTTAAAGTATATGGTGTGTTCAGCAAATTTATGTAAAATGTTATGAAGAACATTTTTGTAGAATATGTTAACCCTCTAACTCCTCAAGGTAAGTGCATTTGTTGTCCTTCTTTTAAAAAAGAGCAAAAACACCTTTAAAACAGGCATTTAAGAGGTTAATATGTTAAAATTTTACTATAAGTCCCTGAATACACCAATATCAAACATTTTTGTAGAATATGTTAACTTTCTAACTCCTCAAGGTAAAGGTCTTTTTTGTACTTCTTTTAAAACCACCTTTAAAACAGGGGTTAAAATGTTCGGCAAAAATATTCGCCGTGAAATTTTACTGTAGGTTCCTGAATACACCAAAAGGGAAAATTCCGCCAGAAAGTCAGAAATAAGACACAACAAACGAGAGCTTAGGGTTAATTTCGCATTTGTTAAGAATTTTATTTTAAAGTACCCCAAAAATTTAGCATGAAAATAAAATAGTTCAAATTTAGTTAAAATCAGTAATATCTCTATTATTTTCACTTCAATAGCAAATTTGGATAGGAAGTATTCATTAATTACATTTTTTTTAACCCCTACGCAATTCCACTTCATTACACTGTACAACACAAACCCAAATTACAAGGTCCGACCTACAAATTTTGATAGATGGCCAGCTGCTCTTTGGCTGATTAGATCCGTTACATCACAACAAAAACAAAACAAAAAGATTAAAACAATACTCAAGTGCTATACAGTAGTAACTCGATTCTTGCACATACTTGATACTTGCACACCTCGATTCTTGCAACATAGGAATATTTTTCATTACGCACTCAGTAAAACTTAACTTAAACTTAGATTCTAAACAGATGTATGTACCTTTTATTTTGTATGGGAAATTAATACTCGGTACTTGCGACAACCTCGAAACTTGCACCGAGACCGGTTTTCATTACGTGCAAGAATCGAGTTTCTACTGTATTTCTTATTGTACTGAAAACGTGTCAATTCGAGGTGCATATATTGTGTACATAATTTGTTTTGTGATTTAAGTATATTCAGATTTTGGTGTATTCAGGAACTTATAGTAAAACTTCACTAACCCCTTAAATCCCGGTTTTAATGGTGTTTTTTGCTCTTTTTTAAAAGAAGGACAAACAAGACCCTTACCTTGAGGAGTTAGAGGGTTAACATATTCTACAAAAATGTTCTCCGTAACATTTTACATACATTTGCTGAACACACCATATACTTTAAGCCGAGCCTTACCCGATTTTCTATGCCGATTGACAATACAAAATTTGCATTTGGGAGAAACTTTACCTCCCCCTAAAATGAAACCCAGATGTAAACTTTCAAAACGCCGATACACGTGTCTTTTTTTTTGTCTCTTCTATCCAGAGTTTAAAATTAATACTGTAGTAGTCGTGATTTGGTATAAATTTCATAATTTAATAGCAACGTGCAAGATATATTCAAGCTGTCGGCACATTATACTATGAAATTCTTTCTTATGTGTATTTTGTTTTGATTGTGCGCTGTTACAGCAATAGCTGCATTTTATTTGTATAATTTTATAGTGCTTTCGTAGTTCATTTATTTGGTGCTGGGGAATTCATTTTTGATATTATGTGTTGTTATGAAAATATTAAATAATTCTTCCGCTGTGGTGAGCATATTTAATGAAATTCTATAGCGTAGAAATGGGATTCCCCGAACTTTAATTTAATGCTTTGTACATACGTTAACGAATATGACTTGCCACAGCCACAGCAGCACAATTTACAATATTAAATGTTACCATAGAATAACAAAATATGTATAAATGAATACAATATTGCAACACAGATGACTACCACAGCACATATCAAAATTTTAACAAAATGCTACTACTGCGGCGCAAGCACGCCTGTCAAAGATAAAATAATTTCCTAGCATGCTATCACCACAGTTGAATATATCTTTCTAGCAGTGTGAGAAAAAATAATATGTTCAATATTTCTTGCTAGCAGATATTCAACAAACATTTTTTATATGCTAAATTTTAAACTCTGCTTCTATCAAAATTTATAGGTCGGACCTTGTAATTTTTTTTGTGTTGTACAGTGTTATTATTACCAAATTTAGTGTGTTTTGTTCTCTTGCAAAAAATTGTCGCATCCGTATTTCTACTTTACCAAACTTAAAAAAAATTAAAAGAAAATTTTCATATTACATAAATATAATATGTTCTTTCATTGTAATTTCCACATTCGCAAACTAATTTTCACAAATTTCGCTGACTTATGTATATTTCTATAAGTGCATAAAAATAACTTCTATATTTGTCGCGTTCGTTTCTCGCTGGTATTTGCTTATATCTTTTTACTACATTATTGATTCTGCCCAATATTTTTCCTCAAATTTAGTACTCTTCCTAACTTCAATACACTGACGATATATACCGCATATTTCCATTTCTTTATTTTTTTTTTTGACTCAACTAATAAGCGAATGTCGCGTTCATTGCCCAGGAATTGTCCATATGTGTTTTTAGTAAGGCTGTGTCTGTTTGTGGGTTTGTTTTGTTTGTAAACTACAAATGCATTTGATATTTTATGCAGAAACTTTTATATTTAATATAGATTATATGAAGGGCTTATTGCAAAAACTTGATAAGCCATATTTTTTTTAGCACTTTTCTAGTCATATTTTGATGAATATTTTATAAAAGCCTAGCTTACACATTTATAACAAGTAACAAGAGTACAAAAGTCATTCAAAAGTTCTACTTTCTACATTAAGTCACAACTTTAAAGGCAAAAACCAGCAACACTTTAAATGTGGCTTATCAAGTTTTTACAATAAGCCCTTCATATGAAAAAATAATTTGAGAATTATGTACAAAATAAAATATGTATTCATATATTTAAAAGTCAATTAGAAAATAATTAGTTCAAGTAAATATTTGTTTAGAAACAAACTAAATTCAAATCAAATATTTTATTAGATATTTTAGGATGATAATTTTTTCTGTGTATAATTAAAAATAATTAAAATGAGTTTGTTATAATTTTTATTAAAAATAAAAAATTGAAAACTTGTTTGATGTGCAAGATCCACCTCTGGTGGATATTCAATACACGTTTTTTTTGTTTCTCTCTCATTTTTCATATTTTGTTAAGTTAGTTAACAAAACAGGGAAAGTAAACTAGGCGGTACTCTGCCTTTTTTCACAAGTTTGTTATAATTTTTATTAAAAATAAAAATTATGTTTTTTCGACCTTTAATTGTGCAATGAAAATGAAAATTATTCAAGTTCGAGGCCATATACTCTATATTTCTTCATTAGGATATTGTCCTAACAAATAATCTATAGAGTTTTTGTTTTCAAATTTATTATTTGACCCTTTCAGGAATGTGTTGATAGATCTATTTCGGGAATTTTCTAGGTTCCCATCATCAGAACACGTTTTGAAAGCGGTAACAATCCCATGCCAAACCTCAAGCATTCATATGAACTAGTTTACTCACTACATGAGAACTAATATACATATGAGTTTGAAATTAAGGATTATAACCATTGATCAAAAAATAAATTGAAAACTTGTTTGATGTGCAAGATCCACCTCTGGTGGATATTCAATACACGTTTTTTTTGTTTCTCTCTCATTTTTCATATTTTGTTAAGTTAGTTAACAAAACAGGGAAAGTAAACTAGGCGGTACTCTGCCTTTTTTCACAAGTTTGTTATAATTTTTATTAAAAATAAAAATTATGTTTTTTCGACCTTTAATTGTGCAATGAAAATGAAAATTATTCAAGTTCGAGGCCATATACTCTATATTTCTTCATTAGGATATTGTCCTAACAAATAATCTATAGAGTTTTTGTTTTCAAATTTATTATTTGACCCTTTCAGGAATGTGTTGATAGATCTATTTCGGGAATTTTCTAGGTTCCCATCATCAGAACACGTTTTGAAAGCGGTAACAATCCCATGCCAAACCTCAAGCATTCATATGAACTAGTTTACTCACTACATGAGAACTAATATACATATGAGTTTGAAATTAAAGATTATAACCATTGATCAAAAAATAAATTGAAAACTTGTTTGATGTGCAAGATCCACCTCTGGTGGATATTCAATACACGTTTTTTTTGTTTCTCTCTCATTTTTCATATTTTGTTAAGTTAGTTAACAAAACAGGGAAAGTAAACTAGGCGGTACTCTGCCTTTTTTCACAAGTTTGTTATAATTTTTATTAAAAATAAAAATTATGTTTTTTCGACCTTTAATTGTGCAATGAAAATGAAAATTATTCAAGTTCGAGGCCATATACTCTATATTTCTTCATTAGGATATTGTCCTAACAAATAATCTATAGAGTTTTTGTTTTCAAATTTATTATTTGACCCTTTCAGGAATGTGTTGATAGATCTATTTCGGGAATTTTCTAGGTTCCCATCATCAGAACACGTTTTGAAAGCGGTAACAATCCCATGCCAAACCTCAAGCATTCATATGAACTAGAGAGAAACAAAAAAAAACGTGTATTGAATATCCACCAGAGGTGGATCTTGCACATCAAACAAGTTTTCAATTTATTTTTTGATCAATGGTTATAATCTTTAATTTCAAACTCATATGTATATTAGTTCTCATGTAGTGAGTAAACTAGTTCATATGAATGCTTGAGGTTTGGCATGGGATTGTTACCGCTTTCAAAACGTGTTCTGATGATGGGAACCTAGAAAATTCCCGAAATAGATCTATCAACACATTCCTGAAAGGGTCAAATAATAAATTTGAAAACAAAAACTCTATAGATTATTTGTTAGGACAATATCCTAATGAAGAAATATAGAGTATATCGCCTCGAACTTGAATAATTTTCATTTTCATAATTAAAATGGAAAATATTTTCACATTAATTGCTTTCATCAAACGAGTATTTTTTCTACAGAATAATACAATTTGGTTAGACGAAAAGTCACAAAATTTTTTTCAGTAAAAAATTTGGAAAAAAATCATTAAAATTCTTAAAAGTTTTCTGTTTTTAAAAGTAATTATGTAATTATACTACTACTGGTAATGAGTTGAAGCCGTGTTAGTTTTTCTCATTACAAAGAAAGTTTTTAACATAAGTTTGCTATGAATAAACACTTTGCTTTAACATGATATGCTGAAAATTTGAGCCAAATCGGACAATGTTAATACGAGACACAACGAGGTCAAAGGTCAACCATATGAAAATTTTCCATTTAATATGTAAATGTATTCATCTTTTCTGTATTCTTTATGTATGCTCTAAATTAACTTTACAAACTTGTTGCTCTCTGGATAAAAAATTGGAATCAGTAAATTAGAGATGATTTTTCCTTTAAAAGAAATATACAATTTTATGTGTTGCACTCAACAAAAAAAGTTAGTAAAAAAATTTTAAATAGTTTTATCTCTAATAAAGTTTTATTTACAGATTGTTAACATGATTTTTATGATTTTTCGTTTAAAAGAAATATACAATTTTATGTGTTGCACTCAACAAAAAAAGTTAGTAAAAAAATTTTAAATAGTTTTATCTCTAATAAAGTTTTATTTACAGATTTTTAACAATTTGTTTTTTTTACCAAATGAAATGTAAAAAATGTAAACGTTTGCAAGTAACAAGCCAAAATATAATGAACAAGCTTTCTGAAAGTGACGTTCCCTTAACAACACATTGTGATACGAGACTGTTAACAAGAACTATTAATAAAAAGTACAAAAAGAAGAGCGATTTGCAATAATAGCTACACCCACAAACCAGTCTCAGTTGTGGCCATCGAAATTGATGCCAATCGAATTCTGGCGGTTACGACAACTATCTTCATATTAAATTTTATTTTTAGCCGTGAAAGTTAATATTCAGATGTTTCATTTAATATAATATTCCACTTAAATATTATTATTTTCCACAAAATTTTATTGAAATAAAAAAAAATATATATATTTAACTATAGAACCGTGGACTTTATATTAATTGTCCTTTGTCCTACTCATTGCACCACAATTAGTTTTAATTTTCTCTAAATTATTTTCTGTGTGACCATTTTAGTATTTTGGTTTAATTAAAGAAAAAACCGTTTTTGCATTTGCCTCTTCCGGCATTTGAACTCGGAAACTTGGAATAATTTGCTGCTACTCTACCCATGACACCACAAACATTTATAAATGTTGAGAGTTAAATTTGAATTTAAATATTTTGTTGGGAAAAGAAACATAGTCTTACAATTGTTTATCAATCAATTAGTTGTTTCCATTAATACTGCAATCCGCATATTTGATTAGGAATTCCGTATTTATTTACCACTTTTGATAATGGACAATTTTTTATTAAATTTGGTAGATTGTGCCAACTTTTTTGTATTAGCACTAAATAAATGGTTACTTCTACCGTACACAACTACTAACCGAATTTTATTTGAACATTTGATTGGAAATACCAATAAATGTGGAATATGATTGCTTTTTAGTTCCTATTTCATCTTTTTAATTATCAGTACAGTATTTGCTTTATTTATCGAGGTAATTGTTAAAGAAGTAACTTAACAGCCAGAAATTGCCAATGGTCTGAAAAATCAAGCTCTGGCAGAGCCCTGTTATAAAATGGTCCAACAAATAAAGTGATGGCAAAGCACTGATTTACAACGCTCTGCCAATCTTTGTAAAAACTGGTTTGCCAGTAGGTAATTAACAAAATTTACAACAGTAAAAAAAATAAAAGTACTGGCACCGCCCTGGCTAAGAATGCTCTGCCAACATTCGTAAAAGAGCTTTCCCAGTACTTGATTTACAAAATTTAAAACCGTACAAATAAAAAAGCACTGGCACACCATTGGCTTAGAACGATTTCCCAACATGGGCAAAAACTGCATTGCCAGTACTTATGTACAAAATTTACAACCGTTTACATAATAAAAACAGTGGCACAGCCCTTGTTCACAACGCTTTCCCAACTTTATTGGTTATTCTTCCAATGATTTGCCAACGTTTAAAAATTATGGTTTTGGTACTGGCAAAGCACGCATTGCCAGTGCTTTGCCAACGTTTTAAAAAAGAAACGGCCAAGCCCTGCCTCGTGTTATCATTTGGGTTTGGCAAAGAATTTAAATCTTCAGAAATCTAACGCTATGGCAACGCTCATACCACCGTTGAAAGCACTGGGCCAATGCTTTGCTTTTCGTATTTTTCTGGCTGAGTTCTTATCAAATACATTTTAAAGGTATTGACCGAATTCCAACCAATATTATTTTCTGGGTGTACATTACCGGTCTTGGAGCAAATTATAAATATGCCTATTTTGCTATATAACGGGTAAGAAAAATTACTTTTCATTAAAATATTTTTGTATAACGGTAAAA
Organism: Delia radicum; assembly: GCA_021234595.1. NCBI lineage: Eukaryota > Metazoa > Arthropoda > Insecta > Diptera > Anthomyiidae > Delia > Delia radicum. Next base: position 11,269,373 of record CM037853.1, on the reverse strand, counting down.
ATAAAGTTATTGTAATGGTTTTGTACCATCTCTGTTTTTAACCATGCAGTACTATCGTCTGGGTGGAATACACCCATAAGGCTGAATTTTTGTTTTTTTCAAGAGAGATGTACATTAACAAAATATTATTTAAAATAAATGAATTGTCAAACTTATAAAATTAAAATTTTTTCTGTATTTTGGAGTTTATTATTGAAAAAAAAAAATATTATTTGCATAATTGAATTTAACTGATATGAATTACAGATACTACTAAGTAGGGGTGGATTACACCCAACGATAGTAATGGTGTAAGTTGAATAACGATAGTACTGCAGGGTTAATAGAAACAACAATTTTAGTGGGAAATTTTTACCCTCGTAGCATAAAGGGATTAATGTTTATAAATCAAAAATTGTTTTTACGTAGTTCATGGTAAACAGTTTATGTTTTTTTACGAAAAATGTTGGTTGTAAAATGCAAAAATGGATAATTTTGACGCCCCTAGCATAGGAGGGTTAATTGTAATGAACATATTTTAGAAATCATTTAGGATATTTTAAACATCAATTTTATCAACGTTAATCAACGCGCTCAAAGAAAACTATCGCTTTAAGTTAATTATAGCGAATAAACTGAATTTTCCAAAATTTGAACTTTGACCTCAAAGGTGCATAGCTTAACGTAATCCGTTTTGGCTCAAATGTACAAGTTTTAAACCAAATGTTAAAGTTTAAGAACAAATGGCACAAGAACTCGCTCGGGTGCCATGAGAATTCTAAACAAAAACTGTCCCTATACACTTATTGCCACCTTAGTGTACATACAGTAAATCCACTTACAAATTAGTAGCAATTTTCATAGAGAAGGATTCATTTTATCTATGACGCTCCAGACTGCACCAAGTTTCTTGTTGAATTTGTGGCCATGAACAATATTTGTTGCCCAAGATCGATGGTGGTATCGGGGGTATTCGTATGCAAAGATAAAAAACCTGAAACTAAAACTTTATTTATACAAAATATTAAGCAACAAATTTAACAATGACTTTTTTGCAAAATATTACACTAGTAAGAAACACCTTTTCTGTTTATCATAAAGCTTGAAATAACTAAAATCGAACCACTTTATTTTCTAAATAAAAAAAAAATCCAAGATAGTTTTTTTTTCATATTTTATTTACGAGTAAATAAAACTAAAAAAATTGGGAAATGGTAATTTGACCAAATGTACAAAAAAGTTGAAAAAAAAATACCTTTTTGAATAATAAATGCATATTTCTTTATTTTTAGCTCAACTTAAAATTATTTTATTAAACTACAAACAATTAACTATATAAAGGGTGTTTTTGTACAGGTATAGAAGTTTAACACTTTTTTTACTGGCCGCCATTTTGTCTGAATTGACTGACGCCTGAACAACGCTTCCAAATTGTGCAAATTTATTTTGAAAATCATGGTTCTGTTCGAAACACCTATCTCGTACTACGTTCATTTTACGGTCAATACAATCGTTAATCAGAGCAATTAATTTAATTAACTATGGAACTATGATTAACTATTCGCACCACGTTTACTTTAAATGATAATAATATGATTATGATTAGACTACGTCGAAGTAAATTTCATGTCAATTTAAAAAATTAATCTTTGTTTTATTCCATTTCAAAATTCTATACCCCTAAAAAAATACACCCTTTACTATTATGAGTATAGCTTTTTTGGACTTTGGAGGTACTTGTAGTAATTTTTATGCAAATATAGGACATTCTGATCTTCTGATGCTTGTCATCTGTTACAAATATTGCATTATGTATTTTGAAGCTTTTCGGCATCTTATTCTATCGCTTCGAAACGATGTAGGATGTTGAACTTTTGCCTAAACTCAGGGCACTTCTGCTCTAAAAATATGTAGTTGTTTACAGTTATGTAGTTGTTACAGTTTCTTTATTTTTAATGTAAATGTCAGTCATTTGTAGAACAAATTAAAACATTAACTAACCTTGTAGTTCATTTAAAAAAACAACCCACATCAAATGACTGTTTCATGATTTTACATTCATTTTTTACAGATGTTTTTTTGTTATTTTACAAAATAAAAAAATAAATGTTTGTTTATTGTTTACTACCATGTTTCATTTTTACTACAATTGTTAGTCATTTTTGGAACATTAAAAAAGAAATGACAATGTTAGTTGAATTTACTGTAATGTAAGTCGTCCTTTCTTTATGTAAAATTTCATTTGTTTTCAACTACAATAGCAGTGGTCTTTACCTACATAGTATTCTAAGTGTATGTTTGTGAAATGAAGCTCTTTATCATAATTACTGATAGCACAGGAAAATTCCATAAAATAGTCAAAGTGGGCTACCTTAGTCTACAATTAGGGAAACTGATATAGTTTTCGTTACAATTTGGCGTTGTGGTGTAATGGTTTGCTCGTCGAAATGTTACACAGACAGTCTCGGGTTCGATCCCCGGTGACGGCAACATTAATTTAGAAAATAATATGTATGAGTTTTCTCTCCCTCATACGTGCTGCAGGTTCCAACTTCGGGGTTCCCATAGCACTTAACCCCACCGAAGTAAAAAAATTAATCAGGGCTATTAACCAAAAAACTTCAATGTCTTCGCCAACTCTCTATCAGGTGGCGAGCAACAACTGTGCTTAGACTTATCATCTCGTGCAATTACAGCGCTGCCGTGTTTGGAGCTCTTCATCTTTTCGCACCTTTCTTCTCTCCACTATCCCCTTTAAAAAAAAAAAACAACTCATGTATAAATGGGAAGTACAGGGTGTCCGCCGGGAAGGTATACTACTTTGTTTGTTTATAATTTTTGATTAAATAAAAGAGAAGGGAAATTATTTTGATAACTGTTTTATTTAATGTCGGCAATTATGTGTGGAATACAATATCAGATAAATGTTCGCCTCTGTTAGCCTCACAAATGCGAGCCTTTTTGAGCACATTTTTCATTACATTCTCACACATTTCACGCGGTATTTCATCACGAATATTTTGTTTGAGTTGCTCAAGCGTTTCTGGTTTGTTTGCATAAACCTTGCTTTTCAGATAACCCCACAAAAAGAAGTCCGGAGCAGTCAAATCAGGCGACCGTGGAGGCCAATCAACATCACCATTTCTTGAAATAACTTGAAATAACACATAACTTTCTCATCGTCACAGTAATCGATGATTGATTTTGATAAAATGCTTTAACGATTAAAACACGTTGGTTTATCGATTTTTTCCATAATAAATTTTCCACGTGTCTACTTCACGACTGCCAAATATGAACTGTGAAGACTAATGTTTACCAAACTGGCGGAAAAACAAAGTAGTATATCTTCCCGGCGGACACACTGTATTTACTGAGTGTTGCATCTCTTAAAAAAAAATTAAAAAAAATTTTAAATCAAAAATTTCTCTTTACTTCATTTGATAATGCAAATATTAGACCAATGTTCAGTTTTCACAAAGTAAACTGATCCATTAGCAAATTTGAAATATTTATTTTATTCCAAAGAAAACAACTTCCTTGGTTTATCCAATACTCCATCATATTCTTTTTTATTTATATTTTGTTTTTCTTCCATTCAATTTGTAGTTTCACAAAAATGATTACTATTTGTTTGAAACATCAGAGCTCCCCAAGCATAAAAATACAATCGGCACTGTGTTGGCAAAGCGTCGGTCGGTTATGAGTTGGCAGAACGTGGGATTAGCAAACTTGACAGTATTGTCCTGTTATCCGATTGATAATATTGGCTAACCGTTGGTTTGAGCGAACTTGACACAGTTGGCAGTTCAAAAAAATTTGGTGCTTTTAAAATACCTTAAATTTAATTAATTTTGAGAAATATGTATAATAAAACACGTATAAAAAGCAGTAATACAGTTCCGCCTTAGTCATTTACAGCATATTTAAATATGTGAAGTATAATGAAATACGAAAAACAAAATGCTTCTAAATGGTTGTCTTATTGGAAAAAAACAATATTGGCAAATAATTTTGCAGGGGGGTACTGGCAAAACACATGCTTTGCAAACTAGATAGTGTTTTTCTAGTACAATATGAGTTGTAAGTTTGGTTTTACAAAAAAAAAACAGTGGTTTGCCAGTACTATTTTTTTATTTTGTGCGGTTGGCAATTTCTGCCTTGGTCTTTCTTCGTTTTATTTTTATTTTTTTCTTTAAATAAGAAAAACAGCTGAAAACTGTAATACAATGATGACTTTTGAATGTGTGTAAAAGTGCATGAGTGTGTATAAAACTATGTCCTTCTATTCAATTTTCAATGCAATTGAAAATGTCATATGTGTTTTTTTTTTTTTTTTTGTTTTAGTTTACATGAGTGTAACGTTTTTATTACTAAAAATCTTGGAAAAGTTACCGAAAAGAAAAGTTTTTTTCTTTATTATCTTTCATAAAATCAGTATCTAAATCTTCTATCTAATTTTTGCAGAAAGGACGTAATCATAGATGTTTATAAAGTTAATGAAATAGCAAAAAAATAAAAAATCATTCAATTGTTTTTCTCTCTTGCTTACTTTTTTCTTTATATTCAATTGAAGTTTTAGTTTTACTAAATGTAATTGTCTTTTATCATTGTTTTATTGTATGAAATTGAAAACATGTACAAATAAAACACAGATACAACTAGAAATACAAATACATTTGCAATAAATTTAAAATATCATTAAGCTGAATATTTAATGGCGAATATGCAGCAAAAAGTAAATACTTTAGCAATAATATGCATAATATATTAAATAGTTACACTTCGAATACTAGTGCAAATGTAGTCAAAAATAAATGAAATTTTACTTTAAAAAGAACAACTTACAGTTCAGTAAATTTAACTAACATTGTCATTTATTTTTTACTGTTCAAATAATGAACCACAACTGAAGTAAAATTGAAAAACATATGCAGTAAAACTTGAACAAATATTTATTTGTTTTATATTAAAAAAAAAAAAAAAAAATACGGTATAAAATCATAATACAGTAATTTTATGTGGTTTGTTTTTTAAATGAACCACAATTATAGTCAGAATTTAAATTTCTTCTACAAATGGCTGTTTTTTCACTTCAAAATAAAGATACTCTATTACAACTCAAACAACTACAAATATTAACAACAGAAGTTCGCTGAGTTTACATGGTTTTGCAGGTTGTCACACCATGGACTTTTCGGTCAACACAGAACGTATTATTGTTAAAATTATTAAAATCAACATATTATTATTATATTATTAAAATCAACATATTATATAAATTCACAATTCTAATCCACAAATAATTTGAATTATCAAAAAATAAGAATTATATAGCAAATATTCAAAGGAATCTAAAATAGACATCTTAGAAAGGCTTGCTCCTAAACATTTGCTGAAAATGCTGAAAATGCTGAAAAATTAGGTAAAACACCTGATTTAGATAATTAAAGAAAATGTATTAAATTTTATTTGAACTTGATGGCTGAGAACTCCACGAAGTTGTTGAAAATCAGCATGAAAATTTTAATTTGTGAAATGGTATGGATTCAATATAAGTAGGAAATGCATCCCGGGTATTCCCGGGAAACTTGGTATGTTACTGTTCCCGCAATCTCGGGAATTCGGTCCGGGGATGCCGGAAATTCTAGGAATACAATTTTAAATAAAAAAGTTAAATATTTAAAATTTTTAATACGCACTTAGAGTACTATGCAGGTAAAGACCACTGCAAATGTAGTTAAAAACAAATGAAATTTCACTTAAAGAAAAGACAACTCATATTTCAGTAAATTCAACATTGTCATTTGATTTTTAATGTTCAAAAATGTACCACAATTGTATTAACAATGAACCACATGTTAGTAATAAATAAAAAAACAATTTTGTTGAATAATTTAGCTTCAGTTGTTTAAGCCTGAAAACTTATTTATTATAAAACATTGTCATAAAATTGATAATTTAATTTTGAAAATTTAATTTCGTTCAATACAAATTTAAATTTTTTTTAAACAGGAAGAATAGTTTTCATTTTCATTGCACAATTAAAGGTCGAAAAAAACATAATCTTTATTTTTAATAAACATTATATCAAACTTGTATAAAAGACAAAGTACCGTCTAGTTTACTTCCCCTGTTTTGTTTATAAACTAAACAAAATATAAAAAGGAGAGAAAAACAAAAAACGTGTATTGAATATCCACCAGAGGTGGACCTTGCACATAACAAACAAGTTTTGAATTTATTTTTGATCAATGGTTATAATCTTTAACTTTAAGCTCATATATTAGTTCTCATGTAGTGAGTCAACCCGTTTATATGAATGTTTGATGTTTGGCATGGGATTGTTACCGCTTTTAAAACGTGTTCTGATGATGGGAACGTAGAAAATTCCTGAAATAGATCTATCAACACATTCCTGAAAGGGTCAAATAATAAATTTGAAATCAAAAACTCTATAGATTATTTGTTAGGACAATATCCTAATAAATAAATATAGAGTATGGCCTCGAACTTGAATAATTTTCATTTTTCATTCAAAAAAAAAAAAAATCCAAAAAAAAATCCTAAACAAAATTTTCCATAACCCCTACGCTACAATAGAAAGAAAAAAACTAATTTCTGTGTGAATTTGTTCACATAAATAAATCTGCTAATTAAATGAGAATTTCATGAAGGTTTAAATTCAATGTTATAAAATTCAAGCTGTTAAAAAACGTTTGGTATGGCAACAACACTTCTATAAAAAAAACATTTGGTATGGCAATAACAATTTTTTTTTTTAGTATCAAATTCATAAGTCCGAAATTAAGGAATAAATTCACTGTTCGTCCTCAGAACTTTTAACTACACACCTAAACTTCAGCTTTTTAGTTAAATTTTATAAACAAAATCAAATTGAATCTGTTCAATCAACATGTTTCCAATACGAAAATTTATCATCATTACCTCCAGATACCAAAAAACCGATCAGGTATAGTTTTTTTGGCAGAACTGTTCGGTGTTCGACCGGAATCACATACATGTAGTACTTAATTGGATTAAAATAAAAAGTACTGATCTCTAAAACATTTTAAATTGTTAATTAAAAAACTTATTAGATAAAGTTTTATCAAATCATATATAATTTGATAACAGTTGATAGACCCATTTTTCGGTTCAAACTATATGAGATTAGATTAATGAGATACGATGAGATCAGCTTATGTATGCCATTTTTTGGATCAGCGGAGATATGATGTTTAGTTATATGTGATACTATATATAATCATATATGATTATATTGGAATTTTTTCGTCGGGATGTTATTATTAAGCTTCCGTCCTACCCCATTAACAATGTGAATTGCGTGTAATGGAAAATAGTTGTGAGGACGGAAGGTTAATAATTCAAATAGGCATTATTTTATAGTTTTAACATTTTTTCCAACCTTATAAGTATTAGACTCATTCCATATAACCATCAAAAAATATCCAATTTTCTACTTCTACACCCTTTAATTTTAACGAAGCATGGTAGGAAAGGTAAGTGTTATATAAATATATCATCGTACAAGTTTTGGGTTGTTACCTCTAACGGTTGTGGAAATATCGCGTTTTAAAAAATGAAAAAAAAAAATCGAAACGTTAACAAAAGTAGTCGTACTTAATCGTTCATATCTTTTTTACGGTTAAAGCAAAGCTATTCACTCGTTTTAAAGCCACTGTTGTCGTGCTTAAAATAAAATAAATGAAAAATTCTTTTATGAAGGTAAACTACATTTTTTCAAAATCCGTGGTTTAAACCGCTGAATTTCAAAAAACTAGTTATTTAAAATTTAAAAAATATATATGCTAATTATAATTTATTACTCTATGCTGTTGCCAAATTAATATGTGGAGCTCTTACGCGATTCAGAGTTATGGATAAAAATCTATAAAAAGATACTAAAAATAGCAGAAAAAAAGATTTACTTAAAAAAATAATGTATTGAAAAAAAAAATAAAATAGACAGTTTTGCAAAAGTAGTTAAACATAATTGCCCATATCTTTTTAGCGGTTTAAGATATAATAGTCATTCTTACCTCATTCTAAAGGTACTTCAAATGTGATTTTATTGGTTCACAAAAATAATTAACTTCTTGACGGTAAAATGCATTTTTTCCAAAATCTGTGGTTCAAACCGCTGTATTCAAAAAACTGGTTTTCTAACTTTTTAAAAAAATATATGTTAATTATAAATTATTCTTCTATACCGTCACCAAATCCCTATGTAATACTTTTGCATGTTTCTGAGTTATTGGGTTTTTAGTCGAATTTTTTAACATTTTTATTTTTAAGTCAAGACCGTAACATCTCCATGTAGGGATTTGGACACGACATAGGGAACTAATTCTTATTTAACATATATTTTTAACAAAATTAAAAAAAACTGTTTTTTTAAATAGAGTGTATAACTTATGTGCACAAGTAAAACCCCAATTTAAGTAGCTTTAAAATGAGGAATCTTTAAAATTATGGAATATTATGTACGACTACTTTTTTAAAATTTTCAAATATTTTTAATATTTTGAAACGCGTTATTTTAAGACACGCTGGGATTAGCTATTATACATTTGGACGCGGTTATAGATATATAATGTACATCTTCTATACCAAGTTTGCTGGAAATCGGTGGACGAAGTCCAGTGTTTTCAGTCATTTGTGAAATTGTAAAATATTGCTGAGCCCAAAGGAACTTTGTTCACTGTATGAGAAACATTTATTTTGAAGACATAAATTTCTAGACTTGGGCAATCTAGTTCGTTTGAATGAACGCTCTTTTTAAGGGAATTATTCATATTAAACACTTCTTTTAATATAAAAGCAAAAAATTGACCAGGCAACATTGAAAAAAAAAATAACAAACAAATTAATCTCAAAGCAACATAAAGAAAAGAAATATCACTCAAATGGCAAAACAGAACGAAAATAGCGATAGACCTAAAAGAGCTAAAGATTGCTAACTAGCTCAATAGTTCAGTGTAAAGACTAGTTCAATTGAACTAGGTCGTTCACGAACTACATAACTTTGTAAATTTCAAAACATTTGGGAATATTACAACAACTGCCATAATAAAGTTAATATTAGTTAGTGTACTACTGCGTATCTGTATAAATTTTCAACTAAAAGTACGACTAGTTATAATGGCAGTGATTGTAATGGGAGTAAAGAAAAAGACTTAATATTGGAGACAGCTGTAAAACGCTTAAGGAAGTAAAAAGTCATTAAATTGTTACGAAACGGATGAAAATTGTAATTTTTATATTACTTTCCTTTCTCAAAAGATTATTAAACTTTTGAGGTTGTTTTGTTGTGGTTTATAATCAATATTATATGGAATATTTAATTTAAAGATGACAATGAGTTTGTGAAAAGTAGGTAGAAAACATATTTACAATGAAGTAACCCACCTAGGATACTTATTGGATAAAAAAATCTACATTGAAAGTTTAAAAAATATACTCAAAAATTTTGTAATTTTTGTGTTAAAAACACAAAAATTGTTTATTTATTTTGGACTTTTTATATTTTCATATATTTAGTTAGAATAGTGTTGCACCTCAAGTCCAAAGTCTAATATTGTCATAATAGATTTTATGTGTTGCTTTTCAAAATGTTTTATAATTTTTATGATAAACAGCACAATTGTTTTGTTGGCATCACCCAAATCTTCAGTTGTCCGCAGTTATAATTATATAAAGAACCAGAAATATTTGTATCAGGAATTTGAGCTGATATAATTGTATAAAAACTGAAGATTTGGGTGATGCCAATGAAACAATTGCATTGGCTATCATGAAAGTGATCAGACTTTTTAAAAAGCAAAACATAAAATTTAATATGACAATATCATATCTTATTTTGGACTTGATGTAGAACAATATCCTAACTAAATATATGATAAAAAATATATCTAAGAACAATATGTCTCAAGTTTCGGCCACCTCATTGCCTACGAAGATGAATTTGTGGAAAAAAATTTAACATTTTTTTATACTTTAATGTTTGGAAGCATTTCAAAAACAAATTTTTTAATAAAATATCTTATTTCTGCGAATTTTCCGCCAAAATGTTCTCAGTATATAGAAAATTTAAAGTACGTAACCCCATTAGTGAAACTTTGTAGAGAACGCAAAATTATTGAACATTTTTTTCGGTGCGGAATATCACATTAAGGTGTTAAAAAATAACGACACTATTTAAAACCATTTTTGTCTGAAGTTTACTAAATTAAAATGTATTTGCACACAGTATTATAGTACTCGGGAAAACATAGCATTTAATCCATAATGATTTTATTGTTGATCAAGGGCTGCCAGCTCTTCGGAAAAAAATCGTCTTAAAGCTTAAAAATGTCCAATACCGAAAAAAGCATCAATTAAATTAAAAAGGCATTTTCTTATTCGAATGTGTATTGGATAAGCACAAGCAGAAAAATAATATATATGTTTACAATGATTCTAATTTTAAAACCTAAATAAAGATATATTTACAAATTTAAAATTTTAAGATATTATGTTTGGGACATACAAATATATGTACTTAAAATAAACATAAGTTGGTACCAAACATATATATGTTAGCCGGTAGACGTTTTTCACCAGTTCCGATCATATATATGTGTTCAGGCAAACATAATTATAGTTGCAAGCAAACATGTTATAATGAATGGCCCAGTTATAATCTGGACGCACAAAAATAGTTATAACTTTGTAAATAACAGACCCATTTTTATAAATTATACACCAAATTAAAGGGAATTTATTCAGCTTTATACAAATAAATTAATTTTCTTTGTTACGAATAAAAGAACGGACATGTTTGTTGATGCTCCCCATTAATTTTTCGGCTTTACTTTTTAGCATCTGATTCCATTTTTTTAACATTATAACTTCATTTTTTGCTTCTTTATTACTCTTCTTCAATTTATGTTTTACATTTGCCCAATATCTTTCGATTGGTCGAAATTGTGGGCAGTTAGTTTTAAAAATTTTCGAACCACTGAATGTTGGATTTTCTAAGAAAGTGTGCAAAACTTCTTCACGTCTTTTTTGTTCCATGGCATCTGTACGAAATACTATTCGAATGACAGACTTGAAAATTATGTCAAATAACGGTATATGTCTTTTCAACAACATATGTAAATGGTTTAAAATTTCATTCACTGGGGGCGCTGTAACAACGTTATGAATGCGTCCAGATTACAACTGGACCATTCTTTATTAGAAAACACGTTATATTAAACGGGAATGTTTTTCAAAAAAAGCATTTATATTTCCAGAAGGACTTTTTGTGCAGTGTGCATATTTGTTTAATAACAAAAGTATAACTAACTAAATTCTGAAAAGTTAAAGAAAAGCTAAAATTCAGTTAATATTTTTAGCTTTAATACAAAACGTTTCAGAGATATAACGCAAATTTTGTCTTTCACTTGTTGCTTGAATAACTGAATGGATCGTTGAAGAGTATTCGCAAGATTTACTCACAAGTTGTCGTTGTGGAGTATTGTAATTTGGTAATTTTAAAAAATATTTAAAAAGTAGAGGTTTTTTGAAAAATATTTAATACACACAGAGAAATAAAGTGCCAACCGAATTGAAAACTGTATATTAATGGTTAGAACTTATAAATTTAGTTAGTACAATGATATTAATATTACATTTCTGTATATTTTGAATGTTGCAACTAAAATTCAGTTGAGTTAACCGAATTTTGTTGTGAAAACTAATGTTCAGTTTTACCAAATGACTAAAATTCGCAATAACCGAATTTGAGTCGCAGTAGTAACAGAATTTCAGTTGGCAAATAGCTAAATTTTTCTCTGTGTGTATAAAAATAAATCTATATTAAACAATAAGTTTGTTCCTCTTACTTGACTGTAGATTCGTTACACTTTGAGTCATAATAAAACAGATTTTATTCGAAGATTTTATAACATTTTTAATATTTTTAATAAGTACACTAAAAGATTGAAAACTTTATTAGCTGATTTTCTTTTTTCACATATTTTGTAAAAATTGTATTGTATATATTTTGTAAAAATTGTAATCTTCTTACAAATAACAATAATAATGTAATGCTTATTGAATTGAATTACATATTCAGCAACATAAACTGATGCTGTAGTCATTAGAGCGAATGCTGTAACTGTCAACCATTAGAACTCGCCACCATAAGGTTTATTACACATAGAGAAATAAAGTGGCAACCGAATTATAAAAAGTATTTTGGCTTTAACAACAAATAAATTCGGTTAGTACAACTATACTAAAGTTTGATTTGCCAATATTTTTCGTGTTGCAAATATTTCCCAGTTGTATTAAGCGAACTTTGTTGTTTAAGCACATATCAAGGGATTTCAGCAGTAGTAACGAAGTTGTGTAGTAGTAGTAGTAGTAACCGAATTTCGGTTGACTAAATTTTTCTCAGTGTATATACAAGTTTTGTATTCTGGCTAAGAAATCGACGCTTAATGCATTAGCACATCTGTGCAGTAATAACTACTAAAGCAAATAGTTGTAATTTGTGTATTTTCAAGTAATTTGCAGTTACACTCATAACAAAAATTAGTATAAAAATAAGTAAAGCTGTTAGTAATCCAACTTTGCAAGTTTTAAACTATTTCTTAGTTCAAATTAAGATTTAATTAAGCATTTTGATAATTTGACTTAATGAAATAATAATGTTTTACTAACTTTTTTTGCTGAATTTACTAATGTCTGAATGCGATGTTACCGTTTCAGTATTTATGTGTTTTTATGTATTGTGTCACACACAGAAAATAAGTTTGCTGTAAATCGGATGAAAATATAAAAAATCCTTTGTTGAACAACAAATTTCATACCGATTACAAAAATTTTCTTAATTAAAACAGTTTAATTATTTTGTAATACAATCAAATTTATTCTGCAATTCTTCAATAATTGGTAAAACCTACCAATAATTAATTAAAAACATAATTGTGACAATGATCGGTAGACCCAACCGTATCAATATATAAAAATTAGTACTGGAAGCTAACAATATATAGAATCGACGTCAGTAGTAAAACGTCATTAAAAATATTGAGATTTTTTTTGAAAAAAAAATAACAAAGATAAATTCAGCAATCTTAATCAACAAGATAGTTGAAAAAACATGAGCTTGAAAGGAATGTGATGTTCAGGTTAGTACAATTAGAAAAATAAATATGATTACAATTTTCTAACAAAAATATTTGTATTCTTTATTTAGCATCTAAATATCGCTGCAAGTGGAATCTAAATTCAGAGATCGAACATATTTGAAGGATTCCGTGAAGATTTCATTAATATAGTCATGGCATCTCAGAAGAAAGCATATTTCTGAGGAAAATATAAGAAAGCTTGCAGTTTTTAAAAATGAAAAGCTGAATTTATCAGGGTAATTCATCGTTTTGAAATCTTTTTTGGTATTTTGTAATTTTATTCATTATTAATACTATTGGAAACAGTGTTTTATTTAACTCGAAAATAATAATATAACAAATTCGGTTGAGAGTACTGAATATGCTTTTATAGTATGGTAGTCATAACTGCAAATGTCGAAAGATGTTACCGAATTATATGATAGTACGTGCAACTACCAGATAGAAATCGCCAACAGTACCAAACGAATAATACTGGCAAACCACTGCTATTTTTATGAAACTCACCGTGTTAAAAATTACCAATGTTAGAACTAATATTATATCAGGAAAACGTTATTTTATTTTGCAAAGTATGTGTTTTGCCAGTACCACCCGCAAAATTGTTTGCCAATATTGTTTTTAAAAATATTACAACCACTTAGAAACATTTTTATTTTATTATATTTCACACATTTAAATATATATGGCTGCTTTTTACATGTGTTTTATCAGACATATTTATCAAAATTAATTTAAAGGCACCAAATTTTTTGAATTACCAACGGTGACAAGTTCGTTTACACCAACAGCTGGACACTGTTATCAATCGGGTAACAGGACAATGCTGCCAAGATGATTAATACCACGTACTGCTAACCCATAACCAACCTTAGCCGACGCTTTGCCAGCACTGTGCCGATTGTATTCTTCTTAAATTCGGTTGGCGACAAATTCGGTTCTCACAACAAGACTGTTCTCTGAGTTCAGTATAAAATAGAAAAGTGAAGTGAACACGTCGTAAAGGAGAATATATTAGATTAGATTTTTCTTTATTTGGTTTATTTTTTTTTAATGTATACAAAATTTTACTTAAGTCTAAATGGTGTTTTTTATACAGGTATAGAGCATTAAGGTGGCAACACTTTTTTAACTGGCGGCCATTTTGTCAGCTGTCAAGTGATTTATGTTTAGTTTGGTTTGGCAGTTCAATTGACTGACGCCTGAACAACGCTTCTAAATTGTGCAAATTTATTTTGAAAATCATGGTTCTGTTCGAAATACACATCGCGAACTACGTCCATATTACGATCAACACAATCGTTCATCAGAGCAATTAACTCGTATAACTATAGATTTCGCACCACGTTTACTCTAAATGATAATATGCATCCACAGAGACATCGTACAGTGCGTACAGAAGAAGTCATTGCTGCTGTATAGCGTAGCATAGAGCAAGACCCCAATCAGTCTTTACGCCAATGGTGACCGCTATAGAGCCATGATTACTGACTTTTTCGACTTATTTTTTTGAGTGTAACAAATTTTTGGTTAAAAGTAAATGAAGATTAAACCGTATAAAAAGAGATGGGGAAATATAACCATTAAAAAAAAACTAAAAGCAGATAATAAAATAAGGAGGGGATCATAAATGAAATTTTAATTTTCTAATATAAACTATTCAGGATATTATCAAGACTTTAAAATTATTCGTACAAATATAAAGAGTACACTATAAGTTAGGGTGTCCCTTAAAATAGATTTGTTATTACACCCCCAGTTTTGTTACAAGTGGTTCCAAATGGAAGAAATACATTTTTTTTAAACTAACTCGTGGCGCAATGTCTATGTTCTTATTATACGTTATAAAAACTGGAAATTTTCATTTTCAATTAAACATTTAAGACATATTATTAAACTTTTAATTAAAAGGGAGTTTGAGAATAAACAAAAGTTTAATTTAAATTTTTTTAAAGATATTTTTTTCTGTGTATTGAATTTTAGAGTATAGAACATGGAAGTTTTCTTTTAGTTCAATGTATAGTTCTTGTAATTTTGTCATGGAATGGATGAAATAATTAAAAATATTATTTGTTATTGTTATTATTTATTATATTTAAATTTAAAAAAATAAACGATTTCTGCATTTTCGTTCGTAACAACTTCTCTTAAGTAAATATATTTTGGACAAATTGAATAAAATATACAAAATTGTTCTTATCTCTATAAACTAAAATAATTAATAATTTATGCATGTGTCTTAGGGCCGGTAAATTATCTCCAATGATTATTTTAACTTAATCATTGATCAAGAAATATTTTTTTAGTATATAAATTTACTTAAAATAATATCGGTAACTTATTAAAATTTAATCAATGATTTGTTAATTTTGAATATTTTCAATTGTCAACAAGAATTGGCAGTAAAAAAATAAAAAATGAAAATTAAAAATATTCAAGTTCGACGCCATACTCTTATTTTTCTTTATTAGGATATTGTCCTAACAAATAATTCAAAACGTGTTCTGATGATGGTAAGCTAAAAAATTCCCGAAATAGATCTATCAACACATTTCTGAAAGGGTCAAATAATAAATTTGAAAACAAAAAACTCTATAGATTTTTTGTTAGAACAATATCCTAATAAAGGAATATAAAGTATGGCCTCGAATTTGAATAATTTTTATTTTCATAGCACAATTAAAGGTCGAAAAAAACATAATTTTATTTTTAATAAAAATTATATCAAACTTGTAAACATTTTAGGTTTAAATTCTTAATCACAGAAATTTCTGTAATTAAATTGAATCAATGTTTAAAGTAAAATCTGATTTTCAAATTTTATTAGTAACTGTAATTAAGACACAATCAATGATTTTCTTCTTAACCATTGTTTAGTATTACATAAGTTACCGGACCTTAGTATGTACACTGTGGAGCAAAAGTGATGCAATGCTTCAAAATTAAAACTCAAGACGTATTTATTCTCCAAATCTTTTTAGAAAAACGAATCAAATAATGTATAAATGTATGATATTGTGTCCTTTTCATAGTCAGAAATGTACAACCTTTGGCCCCACTATATCTCCTATAATCTCAAATTGTATAGAACAAGGCTCACTTTTGCATCAAGGTAAAATCAAAAATATGCGTTGTTAGACCAAAATGTCAAAAATTTCTAAAAATAAGTGTGACATGTGTGGTAATATTTATTTATAATTGTTAATTCAAAAAAAATCATACAAGCTTTATCAATAAAAAAAATAATATTTACATTTTATTTTTATTACAACACATAATTATCGTTTGGGAATATTTTCAGCATTTGGTTCTGAAGTTTGAGAAAAATGTATCGATGCTTAGTTGTCTTCGATTCCCTTGTGTTAGAAAAAATGTAATTATCAACCAAAACGGATCCTTAAACTCTTATTTTCGTAGTAAAATTTGAGTCATTGATACATTACCTTATACATATGGGGCATGCCACATTCTAACTATAAATATTTGTATATATAATTTTGGAAATATCCAATTTTAATTCAAATTGTCTTAAAACAGTCAAATGTATATACAAAAATACTTTTTTTTCTAAAAAAAATTCAAAAAAATCATGATTTTAAATTTTGCTGTATATAGTGGTGGTATTGAAAAAATGTCATAATAGTATTTAGAGTTCACATATGATTTCACAAAGTTAAGTAGTATTTTTCCAAAAAAACAAAAAAAATTGTATTGGAATCCACTGGGCATGTTAAAATCTATCTTTATATAGTTTTTTTTTTTGTTTTGCTTATCGCGGAATTTTCTTTAAGTTCAGAGAAAAATTATAATAATGATAATTTCGTATACTACTTAAAATAAATAAGTTTTAACTATATTACTGCGAAACTGCTATGTTTGTTAGTACACTCAGGGAACTTCTGCTTTAAAAATATGTAGTTGTTTAGGTTGTAATACAGTTTCTTTATTTTTAATGTAAATGTCAGTCATTTGTAGAACACATTAAAATATTTACTAACCGTGTAGTTCATTTAAAAAAACAACCTACATCAAATTACATTCATTTTTTACAGTAGTGTTTCGTTATTTAAAAAAATAAAAAAAAAATAAATGTTTGTTTATTTTTTACTACCATGTGGTTCATTTTTACAAAAATTGTTAGTAATTTTTTGAACATTAAAAAACAAATGACAATGTAAGTTGAATTTACTGTAATGTTAGTCGTTATTTCTTTAAGTGAAATTTCATTTGTTTTTAACTACAATTGCAGTGGTCTTTACCTACATAGTATTCTAAGTGTAGTTTGGATTTAATTGATAATAAAATATTATTATTAGCATACATTGCGCTTTCATGTAAATCAATATTGGCAAATTTTTTGTTTAAGAACGTATTTTAAGGACATAATTTTGAACAATTTTTTTGATGTGTTGAAATGCATAATTTAGTTAACTTTCCTACTGATAATTAACCTAATTGCCCCAAATAATTATTAAATATAAACAAAATTTCTTAGTTCTATAATAAAAGTACAGTTTTTACATCATTGAGGTCTTGGTGCAAAAGTGAGCCATTGCCCTTCTCCTACACTGATAATAATCTATGAGTAAAAATACAAGAAAATGTCAAAATCACCAAAAATTTTGTAAAATAAACGAAAATTTGTTCATTTTACATAAGACTTCGTTGTTTTGACTTGTTTCGTATTTTTAGCATGGATTATTATGAGTGTATACAATTTGAGATTGTAGGAAAACGTTGGACTTCTAAGATTATGAAGAGAACAAATTATCATAACTTTATACCTGATGAGATTTGTTTTTTCAAAAAGATTTGGAGAATAAATACATTTTGAATTTTTATTCCTACCACATTGGCTCACTTTTGCTCCATAGTGTATGTTAAGTTGTTAAAAGTTAAGCAGTGTAAAATATTAAAATTCCTTAGGGGGTTGAATATATAAATTTTTTTTTTTGTCATTTGTATTTCTACATTGATTCACAGTATTTTACCCCAGCTTTTGTTGTGCATCTTTAAACAGATTTACATTTCCATTAAGCTCATTGAGCATCACTGATTTCATGATGACATAAAATGCAAAAAAAAATTATGTTGTAAATTGTCAAGAATTGTTAAAAAGAGAAGAAAGAAAGTAAAACTATTTATGCAGTTACTGTCCAAATGTTGACAGCATTTGCAAAATTGAATTTAGTTTCTGAGTATTTTTTGTAGTTTTTCAATAGTCTACAAATTTTATAAGGTGAGTATATTTGGAAAAGAATGCATATTTTAAAAACGATTTTTTATTTTGTAAACTTTGGCAACACTGGAACTTTTAAAACATCGCAAAATTCAAAACGTCATAACTTTTGTTCTGTAAAAATGTTAAGGTTGATAATTTTTTTAAAAAAAGATTTTAAAATTTTTTCAAAATATTTTGTAAAATAAAAATCAAAAGCATTTTTTTTAAAAGAATTGCCTTTAAATTTTTTGGTAAAAAATTTTTTTACAGATATGTATATGTATACCACACATTTTATAAAAAAGTATTGGAGATTCCACTATTCTGGGTACTTAGAATATGTGTTTATAAAAAATATAATTTATATTTAAAAAAAAAATTTATATAAATTTTTTGATTTTTACATTTTTTGGCACACAGAAATTTAAACAAAAACTTTTTCCAAAAACATACCAAACATTTTTTCAAAAAGTAGTGGAGATTCCACTCTTCCGGGTGTTTGGAACATGCCCTATTGGGAATGGGACCGGTTATGCGTGTGCCACAGGATCGGTCCCTTCGTACCAGAGACCGGTCCTCTGCTAAACCCTACCCTATGTAAACAACTGGCAACTTTAACATTGGCTTGTCATAGGAGGGGGTCATTTGTTCTGCTTTAAACCGAATAGTGGCATGCCACAGAACTAACCAAAGATGGGCATACCACAAGACTGTCGCAAAAGAAACATGTCGTATAAAATAAACGAAAACTAAACAGCTTCCAATGGGTAAAATTCTGGCCAACTGGCTCTTTCTTGTTAATAAGCATTCTGGTTAAGTGGTATGTCCTCCCTTTACCAGTCACAGGATTGGTAATTTTAGGACAATTGACACTGCTTAACCCACTTTAGTATTAAATTATAATAGTCCACTGATAAGTCCTTCTTTAACCAGTCACTTTTAGGACAATTGACTCCTCCCTCATTCCCCATAGGGTGTGTTTAGCTGTTTTATAAAAATAATATAAAAATAATTTAAACGGAATTTTTTTAAAAAAATAATTTTGATATTTTTTTTTTTTTTTTTTATTATCTGAATCAAGATTCATAGGCAATTTTTTTAACATCTTTCACAAAACGAAAGTTATGGCCTTTTGAATTATGTCCTAAACCCAAATTTTGCGACTTTTCAAGGCTCTAGAGTTGCCACAGTTTACAAAATAAAAAATCATTTTGGAAATATGCGTTTACTGCCAAACATAATCCCCAAATTTTATCAAAATCGGAGACTATCGAAAAATTATTCATTGAAATAAAAAAAAAAATGCGGTAATGTATAATTTGCCTTCAAAAATTTTTCCAGCCCGCTAATATTTAGAAAAAAACTTATTCATTTTTAGCAAGGAGTTTTTAATTTTGAATCAACTATTATTATTATTAGCGTTTTATTTATTAGCATATTGATTTTAAAAATGCAGAGAAAGTGTTTTTTTCCAGGTGAAACAATTTTTATGAGTTTAATGAATTTAACCTGGATATTACTTCAAGTGTCATATTTTGTAGTTCTTCAATATGGATTGGAAAGAACAAAACTAGGCAGTAATATATAAATGATCGATTGATTTAGTTGTATTACCACATTGTCATCGAGTGTCTTTAGAGTGACCATATTTTGCTAGGGATTCCATATATCTGTCTGTGGAAGTGCGAAAGAGATTCAAGTTACAGCAAACTTTACGTGAAAGATATTGGGTCTCATGCATAAAAACGAGTAAAAGCGCTGAGTTGAGTTAGGTGAGCAATTGCTCGTAAGTCGAGTTCGAGCAAACAGCAACAGCTTTTACTCAATTTCGTATGCATAAAAATGAGTTCAAACCAATTGCAATTACTTGAGCAAAGGGAGATCAAACGTCTAATTGCAAACATGTCGTCAAGTGAAAGTGAAGTAGAAGTACAATCAAATAATAATAATAAAATAGAAACTGACGACATTTCTAAATTTTTAGTGGAATGTGGGTTTTTTTAATTTTTACATGAGTACAATCAATCACTACAATTGCAAATGGAAAGCAATAATTTGATTGGCATTTCATTTGAGCATCTTTCATTTCATCTGCATCTTTCGGGAATTTTATCCACTCGCTTGCTTTATCAGATATAAGTTTCGCAACTTCCGCAATAGTTCGCGACACAGTTGATTGATGGACTCCAATATATGTGGCTATACCATTTTGGAATCCAGGATCTGCACAAAATCTTAAATAGAATCGAATTTTATCAATGTAGCTGAGGGCACCACCACGTGTTTCTTCTGACTCCTCAAAAAAATAATTAGCCAACCAGCAGATGCTACTATCATCAAACCTATGTATTTTTCATTTTATTATTAATTATATAAAAAAATATTAATAATTAAGAATACAAACCTGTATAATTTTTTATCCTCACTTGCTAAATTTGTTTTACGCTGTTGATAAGATTTTGTATTTCTTTGTGGCACAAAATATTCAGCCATGATTCCTTTTTACTGTACGCGAGTCAACTATAAGGCATGCTCAACAAAATTCGAGCAAGAGCTCACGAAAGAAAGCAAAAGCTTGTTTTTATGCATATGAAAATGAGCACAAGCTCATCGAACTTAGTTCAAACTGAGCAAGACGAGATCAAACGTGAGCAGTGAGTAAAAGCAAATGCATAAAATTTTATTATGCATACGACAAGTACCTTTTACTCAAAAAATCGAGTCCGAGCTCAAGCTCACGTTTTATGCATGAGACCCATTGTTTTACTGACTTTTTTTGAGTGTATATAAATTGAATATATTTTAAAATTGTCATGCATTTGTTAAAACAAAATTTTCCTTTACTTCAGGAAATTACATTCTCTATGCATCATCATGCACACCCTTCTTTGTGTGAATTTAGTTACGCAAATAATGTATGGAATTTAATCCTTCAAGTGTAAATCTAAATCTAAATGTATTACAAAATAATGAAAAAAAAACTTATATTTGACTGAAAAATAGCCAAAGGCGATTTTAAATTGAAAAAAAAACAAACCAAATAATGTAACATTGTATTAACATGGTTGAGATTGGCATTTACAACTCATGTGGAAATATTCTAATTTCCTTTTAATAATACATAAAGAAATACTTAAATTTAAAAAAAAAAAAAACACTTTTGAAAGAGGTGCTGAAAACATGATTGAAATCTTTAAAAATAAATTTTTTCGTAAATTCCTTTTTTTTACACATTTTCCCTCAAATGCTAGGTTACACATTGCAGCAAATTTAAATTTTTTTCTCACACATAAGAAATATGTACGAGTAACTAGAGATAACTTAGAGTTTAACGGTCATCACGTCAAAGTTCCTTTTAAAAAGATTTTAAAGTTTAAATTTTCCCAAAAAAAAATTAAAACATGTCATTAAGTCATTTTAGGATGACAATATGGGTATCAAATGAAAAGTTAGAAGCTTTTTGTTGTTTTTAAAAAGTTATTGGTTTTAAGAACGGCAAGTTTGTTTTTGTACGGTAAAAAAGGCAGGCAAAAGAGCACAAACATAGAGCAATTCCATATGAAAGCGATCACCTTTTGGACGACCCCTCTCCGATTTTAAAATAAATAGTCTCAATCGATTGCCCAGCAAAAAATAATGTACCTACATATTTTTTTTTTTTTTTATAGTGACTGGTTTAGTGGTGGTGTGCACCACTGTCATGTGACAAAATTGAAGAATTCTTCATAAGGGACCTCATTGAAAGTTGTTTTTAAAAAAAAACTACTAAAGCGAAAGGTATTGAATCAGGCTTTAATTGAAAAATAAAATTTTCCAAATTTTTCTCAGAAATTTACCTTTTTTCCCATGAAAATTAAATTTTCCCATGAAAATTAAATTTTCCCATGAAAATTACACAGAAGCTCCTAAATTTTCCGGCTAATTTTATTTTTTTTTGGATTCCTCATAATTTTTGCTTTAAGAATCAGCAATAAAAAAATGGGCCCGACTCCTTGTTTGGACAGGAGAAGAGCATTTAAGAGACCACCTTGTTCTCATTGTTTTTATATTTTTTATAATTGAATTATTTTTAATTATTTAACAAGAAAAATTAGGAAAATTTTATTTTTCGATTAAAGCCTGATTCAATACCTTTCCAACGAGCTATCACTCGTTGCGATCGCTTTAGTAAACAACTTTCAATGAGGTCCCTTATGAAGAATTCTTCAATTTTGTCACATGACAGTGGTGCACACCACCACTAAACCAGTCACTATAGAGCAATTCCATATGACATGTGACAAAATTGAAGAATTCTTCATAAGGGACCTCATTGAAAGTTGTTTTTTTAAAACAACTTTCAATGAGGTCCCTTATGAAGAATTCTTCAATTTTGTCACATGACAGTGGTGCACACCACCACTAAACCAGTCACTATATAAAAAAAAAAAATATGTAGGTACATTATTTTTTGCTGGGCAATCGATTGAGACTATTTATTTTAAAATCGGAGAGGGGTCGTCCAAAAATATGCCAATTTTGATCGTTTTCATATGGAATTGCTCACATAATTAAAAATTACCCAAGAAATGGCAAAATAGCTAAACAAATATTGAATATTTAAGGTTTTATCAAATATTCATTTATAAAATGTTGATTGCATACACTCTAAAAAACGATTGTAAATTTTCTAACATAAAACGAGTTAAGTTTTATGTATTATTTCGCAAATTCGGTAAATTTAAACACAAAATGCGTAAAACTATAAAACTTTTATATAAAATAATACAGACTTACAGTATTATGTGTTTACAATTAAACACATTCTGCCTAAAAATAGTATCACTGTGTTTTTTCGCATAACGCTTGCAAATATACTAACTTATAATAGTAATATATATTTTGACATTTTTAAATTGAAAAAAAAAATAAAACAAATTAAAAAGCCATAAAAATCTAAAAACTAAAATTTATTGAAAATTTTTGTGAATTATAAAACAAATTAAAATTTATAAATGTAGTATTTGTGATAGTGAATTAAAAAACTTCCAACTGTACCAAAAACATTTATACATCTATAAATAGAAACGGAATTTCCTTATTTCGATGTGAAGGTTAAATCGTATCTAAATTATTAGGAACTGGTAGTGATCAAAAATGTATTGCCTACTAATTACATCAATAAAGCGGTGTTACAAAAAATTCCAATTACTTTTTAAGTGACCTAATGTAGGTTGTAAATCAAGCTGAGTATATTATAAAACCGGTTTGAGAACTGACTACTTATTATTTTATACATTACTTTGTGCTGAGTACTCATTACCCTCTGCCTTACTTTAAATTATAAAATCATTGGCTGTGAACAAGAAACTTATAATGCATTAGTCTAATATTAAAAATAATTGGTGATCAATACTAACTTAATCGTCTTATTATATTCGTACAAAATATAATGAAACAACATTTATCTTAAAATCTATTTTTAGACTCATTATAATTCGTCTTTTTTTGAAGCTAAGTGTTAGTTTTAGTATATCTTGAACGAATTTACATAGAACGAATTTACATAGAAGAAAAATCCATTTATGTTTTGACATATCAAATGTTATATGCCTCGATGGCTTAGGGTATAGAGCAGTCGTCGTTAATCTGACGACACGGAATCATTTCCCGGCTCGACCATGTTTTAAAAAAAAATTAATTTTTTTTTATTCGTACTTTTATCAAAATCTATTTTTAGATGCATTATTTTTTTCTTCTGGTAATGGCTTGTTATTCATACCCTTGTATACATATAGGTAACCCATTATAATTCATATTTACGTAAGGCTGCCAGTAATACATAACTCATTACTTTTGGGACATTTCATATACAAAATTTAGAATTGTAATATAAAGAGTAATATGTTATTATTATTATTTGGTAAGGTGTGTTTTTGCTGGGAAGCTTCAATCAGACTTGGGCGACGTCAATTACATTTCATAATCATTCACTTGTGAAATTTTTCTATATTATTAATAATTTCAGACCTAAGCTCACACTTGTGGGCTTAAACGCTTGCTTGGAAAATTTATAATTTTCTCAATACCAAACATGGGACATAATACCAATATGTGTGTATTTAATTGAAAGCCAAATACTTTTTTATGTTAAATTACATGTAATTGGGTGTAATTGCCTTGTAATTAAATACCCAGATGTTGTTACCAATTCCCATGTTTAGTATTAAACATTTTACAAATTCTCCAAGGAAGCGATTAAGCTCACAAGTGTGAGTGTAGGTCTGATATTATTAATGATATAGAAAAATTTCACATTTGAACGATTGTGAAATGTAATTGACGTCGCCCAAGTCTGGTTTCAATATACCATCACATTTTCGAAATAACGATAAAAAAAGGATTTTTGTGCTACTGGCGCATTTAAATATTTGTAAGTCAATACATTCTTGGAAAGACAAGGCAATTCTCTTTTAAATAACATTTAAAAATTAAAATCGGTTAAAAAATTACTGAGTAAAAAATGTTCAAATGAGCTAGTCCCAAGAAAACCCTTTAACCGTTATCGCGGAAATGCGACTTATCAAACCGGTTTTGTAATACACTTAGCTAGACTTACAACCTACACTAGGTCATTTGAAGAGTGAGTTTTCTCTATAGCACAGTGTAATTTATCTATTCTGTTAGGCTCAAAAATGCCTATGGAAAATGTTAGATTTTTATTTCTTTAAGAAAACCTTAACTTTAGATATATTTTTCAGTACATTCAAGTCTTTAAAAGGATTTTATTTTAAACAAATTTATAAAAAAAAAAAAAAATTATGGTCATTTTTGATCCTAAAAATCAATATTTTTTTTTAAAGCAGTGTTTTGCACCCTTCACTTGATACCAATTTGAAAGTCATATCGTTATATTTGCATTGTAATATTTTTTTTTCAAAAATTAAAACCTTAAAATCCTTTTAAAATTAGTTCTGACGTGATGGCTAACAACTAAAAAGTATTTCGACTATATAGTTTCACGTATATATTGGTTTGTTCATGTGTGAAAACTACTGTTGCATGGTGTTAATTTAAGTGTTAATTTGTTGCCAGTTAACACATTTCAAACTCATAGTTTCAATGTAACTTTTAGTTGCCATCATCACCTTTATAAAGACTGATAACAGAATAAAATTTAGAAAAATGTCAAAGTAATCATCTGTGGATTTTATCGTCTATTATTAGGCTTTTTTTATGCTTACAGAAATATATTGAGCATGTATATTTTTGTATACTTTTCCGCTAGTTGGAAAGACATAGCAGTTAGTGTATTGAACACTGTGAAACAAATGTTCATTTATCCTTATTAAAAATGTTGAAAAATTGTTAATATAATTTTTTTCTAAACAGTTTTAACATTTTTTTTTTTTAAAGACAATAATATTTTATAAAATTTTTTTTCTCAACTTTCAATTTTTATCAATTATTGTTGTGATTATTGCTGCACTAGGTCTAAGAAGTAGACCTAGCTAACTTTAAACCATGGCGCCACGCTACCAAAAAAATATGTCTTGAGACACATTATTTTTAACTATTCGTTAATCTCAGAACGAATAGTTAAAAAATTATGAAATCGAATGAACGGGTGGCGAGATATTGCGACTTGGTTTTTACTAAAGATTGAGTTTTTTCCTTCATTCTACAATTTTTTTTTAAAAATTATCTTAAATTTGTTAGTTTTGCAAAAACAGAACTACTTTGCATTTGAGCATAATTATGTCAATATTGATTGAAGGATAACTTGTAAATTTACATACAAATATCTTAGAAAAACTAAAAATTTACACAATAAAATTGTTATGATATTAAATTTGATGTAGACTTTATTATTGAAGGATATACTTTATATATACTTTAACTTTTGATTTTTATTAATTAATGTGTTGATTGTTGTTTTTCAAATGAAAAAGGAATTTTTCAGGAAATAAAATAATTCCGATGACTAATAATTCAAATTATTAAAAAAAAAAATCAAATACGTAATTGAACATACTAACACATACTAAGTGGTACATAGCGAACAAAAATCAAGCCTTCTGAATATGCTTTGGAAGCGCTCGGTAATTAAATAATGCCTTCCAGAAGTGATTGCTGGGGTATGCTTCTAAAATTATTTTTTTTTACAAATAAAATAACTGTCTGTTTATTTTTGCGAAAAGCTGGCGCATAAGTGAAAAGTCTTGGTCCGCAATTAAAATAAGCCGACCGATATATTTAGTATTAGGTACTTTTGTTTTCGATTTCTAGGGTAAATTTTGTAGTTTTAAATGTTCGGTTAGGTTAGGTCGAAAAGAGGATTCGGAGAAGAGAAATGCTTCCCTAATCCGACTCAAGTCCCTGAGGACTTACACTTAAGCTAGAATGTCGGCTTGTTGTGCGCTCAAAAAACTCGGTCCTGTGTCACATTTTTACCCCAGGAAATCCGTCTCATTGACAAAATTCCTCAACCTCATCAATCCTATGCCCTAAGATCCCCCAATGTGGATATTGGGTCAGTATATAGTATTTCGACCCGGATCCCGGCAAAAGCCGGGCATTCACAGAGATAGTGTTCCAATGTCTCCTCGTCCTCCCCACAGGCCCTACACTCTCCCGAGTCCGCCCTACCAATACGGTGGAGATGGGCCTTTAGTGTCGAGTGTCCCGTGAGGATTCCCATCAAAAGACTCAGTTCCTTCCTACTGATATTCCTGAATTTCCCTCGTCTTGTCCCTGTCCGGGTTGCCCCAGAGAATACCCGTGGTCCTGTCAACACCCGCATTCTCCCATATGATCATATGCATGGTGTCAGCCCAATCCACCAGCTCCGCCTTGAGAGCTCAAAAAGGTTTAGCGCTCCCCAAAGTGACTAACTCCAGGGATGATCCTCCCCTGGCCAAATCATAAGCCCCTTCGTTTCCCGCTATACCTAGTGTCCCGGCACCCAAATAATCTCAATGTGTCCCCGTGCAGAGAAATCGTTAATTTCCCCTTTACACCTGAGTATGGTCATTGATCCCACAGAGTCCGTAGATAGAGCCGGGATAGCCGCTTGGCTCGAAAGTGCGGCACTCCCTCTAGTGCTGATCCGCACAAGGCTTTTTTTATCTTTCTCTTACATTTATTAACAATTAGTGTTTTCTATTTATGATAGTAACATTTTAATTATGATCTCAAACTTGAAAATTCAAAATGAAATGAAATTTTAAAATATGAACAATACATAAAAAATTCTCAATATTTCTTTTTTTTGTGAAGGTGAAGGCATTTGAACGTGCAACTCTGCATGTCCTAGATTTTAATTATAGTCCATCGTATTCTCAATTTATCGTTTCTCTTGAGAAATAAGTGACATCTAAAGTCTATCTTAGCAGGTGTCGACAATTTTTTTAAATAGATCGTATAAAGATTTTCATGAAATAGATTTAAAGCTAAACAATTTCATGAACAATCTTTGAATATTTTTAAATTTTCTAAGAATTTATAACCTTTAAGGTATATTAAAACCACTTACTTAATTTCTTACACCCAATACATACAACTCGTAAGTTTAAGCATGGTAAATATGTATGTATGAAGGACTTGAAGTGAAAACTTAACAAAGTTTTTTATTTTGGTTTAACTGAATAGTTGTATTTTTTTAAACTTTTTACAACTAAAGTTTTATGCTCAGAAACTTTAAGTAATGAAAGTTTTTTGCAATTTCTGTAAAATTAAAATTACGGAATTTTATGGGTAAAACGTAAATGTATGTATATAAATATGTAACGGGCGCACTACTCAATAATAGCAGAAAATAAATGTAATTAATTAAATAAGTACACAATAATATTAAAAGAGAAAAAAAATAATGCATTCATATAATTACATTTTTATGAATAAAAGCTTTTGTTTTTAGTTGCAACTGAGAAAATTAATTAATTTATATCATAGTTATATTAAAAATGGTTTGCTACGTCAATATACAAATATCCCTCGATTTATACAATAGATACATAGAACATAGATACAACGAAACGTCGAGTGAAAAGGATGTAATAATTTGAGTTTTATTTTCATCTTAATATTTAGTTGACCATAATTAGCCCGTAAAAATAAAATCTAATAAATAAATATTGGTCATAAAACAAATTCAAAAAGAAAAAATTACTGTCAATAAATTTCAATTAAACTTTTTTTGGATTTAAAATTCAATTTCAATTAAAAGTTAAATAATATGTATTAAATGTTAAATTAAAAATGAATTTGGTGAACACAAAGGTTCCAGTTTTTGTAATTCATAATCACAAAAAAAAAAAAAAATTTAATAAGCTCCAAAATTAAAAATAAAAATCTTCCCGGTAGGCTAGGTGGTAGCGTGCTGGCTTATCAGTGCGGGGGTCGTGGTTCGATTCCCACCAGAGGCACTGGTCTGTTTTCGCTACAACGCGCCGAAGGCCATAGTAGCTAGTGCGCGGTTAGCGTAATAGTATATAATTTGTAATTATATGATTATTTAAAAATTTGGCAATTTTTTTCAATGTCGAAGTTTTTTTTCTAACTTCGAAGAATTTGTAAAAATTAGTGAACTTCTTAGTTTAGTAAAAAAGTTTTTTCAGTTTTGAAGATTTTTTTTATTTATTAAAAAAAAAATAAAAAATAAAAAAAATCTTCAAAACTGAAAAAACTTCTGAATTAAAAAATTCACTAATTTCTACAAATTCTTCGAAGTTAGAAAAAAAAACTTCGACATTGAAAAAAAATTGCCAAATTTTTAAATAATCTCTAAATAATTTTCCAAAAAAATCGCAACATGGAAATAAATCGTTAAAATAAAAAAAAAGTTTTACCAAAAATTAAAAAATCACCAAAATATTAAAAAATCGCCAAAATTAGAAAAATACGCCCAAATTAAAAAAAGATAACAAAAACGTTATACATTGTATTTCGATGATTTTTTTTAAGTTTTTATTTATTTTTTTTTTAATTTTGGCGATTTTTTACCACCTTTTATGTACTGTGTTTACATTAATACTAGTGATATTGTTTCTAATGTGTTTTTTATTAAAATTGTTATAGATTTTCCAGAAGATGACATTCGAGGAATGTCGAAATATTGATAAATTAATCATTATAAAAAACTAGACCTCGAGCTCGAAGATTTTTATTTATTAGATTTTTTAAAACTTTAGCGATTTTATTCAATTTTGTTGATTTTTAAAAATTTTTTGTTACGCATTAACAATTTCGGAGGCTTATTTCAATTTGAGCCTTTTTTTAAATTTGACTATTCTATCTAATTTTGACAGTTTTTCTCAATATTGTTTTTTTTTTTAATTTTTGGCGATTTTTTGAAATTTTGAAAAAAAAAAAGTATTAATATTACAAAAGTCAATATGTACTATTGATTATTTTTTTCTATTCGCATTTTTTAGATTATCTTTTTTTAATCTTGCCGCTTTTTTCCAGCGATTTTTTCCGCAATTTTTCGAAATTTTTTTGCAAATTCTAATTAAATTTTAAATAGCAGTTACTCAAAATGTTTACGTTTGACATTGTACTTAGGTAACGTTTTTTTTTTTTTTAAAATTTTATATATTTTTTTTAATATTTTTTATTCAATTTTGTTGATTTTTAAAATTTTTTTGGATTTTTTGGATTTTTTGTAACATTAGCAATTTCGGAAGTTTATTTCAATTTGAGCCGTTTTTTTAATTTTGACTATTCTGTCTAATTTTGACAATGTTTTCCAATTTGTAATTTTCAGTTTACGCAATTTTGAGGTTTTTTAAGTTTTGTGATTTTGGCGTCTTTTTCCAATATTAGAGGCTTTTGATTTTTTAGGTTTTTTTTTTAATTTTTGGCGATTTTTTGAAATGACAAAAAAGATATTTCTATTGACTTTTGTAATATTGATGATTTTTTTCTATTAGCATTTTTTTAAACTATCTTTTTTTAATCTTGTCGGTTTTTTTCCAATTTAACAGATTATTTTTTAATTTTAGCGATTTTTTCGCAACTTTTGGAATTTTTTTGCAAATTGTAATTAAATTTTAAATTGTAGTTACTAAAATTTTTTTTAAATAAAGATATGATTAAGAGATATGATTTAAACCTTAACTGAAAGTAAAACCAATTAAATTGTTATAAATTATTTTAATTAATACTAAAATTTCCTTTATTGGACCGAATTTAGTTAAACTTTTAATTGAATCAACAAATATTTTGTTTGAAACTCGATTTCAGATTTTTCTGTGTACCTTGTTAAAAAAACGTGTAAATCGAATTCTGGAGGCTGTAGCTTTTCTAAAACTTCGCGTTCTGATTAGATCTTTAACCAGATCAAAATACTAGTATCAACCTAGCTAATATGTTTGATTTGCTTTATTTTTCTTAATATACGGATGTTGAAAGCTTGTTATAAATTGAAAATAACATAAAAATAATCTCGAGCCAGAGTAAAAACTAAATTTTTTTTTATATAAATAAAACATTTTTGACCTTCAAAGTTTAGTAATGTCATGAATCTTGTTAGAAAAAGATCCTAGCCATGTGTTTGATAAATAAGAAGACAAGAGTGAAGCGAAAAATAATGATTAAGAGGTTTTTTTGAAAGCTCTGCCTCTTCTGGAGGCTCTAGCTTTTCTAAAACTTCGGGTTCAGATGAGATATTGAGTCAGATCGAAATAATAGTATCCAAGCTAATATATTCGATTTGCTTTAACTATTTTTGTAAGTTTACGAAGTTTGACAGCTCTTTTTAAATTAACGAATTCGAAAATTGTTGTCTTAAAAAACGCGTAAATTGAAAACAGGATATAAATATGCCTATTAAATTATAGTTTGTTTTTTATAGTTTTTGAATATTGTAAAGTATTTTTAGCAAATAAACGTTATATTTTTAGCAAATAACGTTATAAAGTTAATCGAGGAAAGAACATGTGTAATCTATGTAAAACTGTTTACTGGCACGTAGGCGTATGATCTATAAATAATACATATATGTAATAAAATAGCTCATACGTCTTGATATCCATACTGGGATATATAATTTGGAAGTTAAAAACTGGGCATTAGTGGTTCGATTGGAATTAAATTTGGAACAGGCATTGGTGACAAAATATCAATCCTTAACTTGGACGCTGGGTCTTACAAACCATGCGGATGTGGCAATATGAAGCCCAAAGTATGGCACTTTTTGCATAAAAAATTTACATTTTTGGGTGTCTTTTCCGATTTTAATAAAATTAATATATTTGTAATTTACTACACTCACATAACAAATTCGGTTGGCTCAATCCAACCGAATTGATTCGGTTGCTGAAATCTCGTAAATTCGGTTGTTGTAACCGAATTTGGGGCTGTGACAACCGAATTCGGTCGTGACAACTGAATTGATTCGGTTGGATGAAATATTAGAATTTTTATGAGAGTGTAGTTAAGATCAACAAAAAATATACTTTTATGTGTGGGTCTTCTTTATAGTTCCAGAGAGTTCATTTGAAAATGTGAACTTCCAAATTTGGTTTGATTTAGGTCCAATTTTTTAAATTTTTTTTTTAAATATACGTTTTCTAACATATAAAATCTTGACTAAATAAACAAAATTAATGCAATATCTTGTTTCACTCAAAAAAAATAAGAATTAAAAAAAATTTATTTTTTGTAGTTTTTTCCCATAAAGCACCAACAGCCTTTTACACACATATATTTGTCTTTTCTTTTAAACATAAAAAGTGTGCATGGGATTGTGAAAGGTTTAATCATGTAACAGCGAATTGTGTTAAAAAAAAACAATTTTATACTTTCTTCCCTTGCCACATTTTTGAGGCAAATATGAACTTTAAACTATTGTTTAAAATACGGACTCCTTAAGTTAGGTAGCGGAAGCTGTTTATAGCTACTCCAACATATACCAAATTTATTGCAAAAGTCCCTTCAATCACTGCTTAAAATGTAGACTCCCACTTTTGGAAATTATTATTTTTTTATTTTTGGGAATTGTGGAATTGCTTGCAGCAAATCTTAAATTCTTTCATCAATTTCAAGTTTGTGATTTAAAGTCTATTAAAGTATAAAAATTAAAAAATATTATATTGAATAGCGAAAATTCACATTTTAACAACAACCGACACTTTGACTTTCCTACACACAAAGAAAAATTTAGCTTTTTTCCAACTGAAATTCGGTTACTACAACTCAAATTCGTTTACTTAAAATTTCAGTCGGTTGGCAAAACTCAACAATAGTTTTCCCAACAAAGTTCGGTTAGTTCAACTGAATTTTAGTCGCAACACCCAAAATATTCAGAAATCTAATGTAAATATAGTTGTACTAACTGAATTTTTAAGTTGTTACCATTAATATACATTTTTAATTCGGTTGGCACTTTATTTCTCTGTGTGTATTAGGATTTCCCAAATTTTTGTTCTACGAAATGGTTCTACTAAATGGGACACTTTTTAAAAGCGCCGTAATTAAGTTACCAATATGTGTTAAAAATGAATACAAACACTCACAATAAGAAATACTTGCATAAAGGGCTATTTCTCAAGATTCGCTGTTACGGAGTTATAAACATAGCACGCAAACCGTTTGTCCGATTGAAAATTTTTTTAAATATTTGTTCTCAGCCTGCCAAAATTGACAAAAAAAAGAATATATTTCAAGAAATTTTTTATTAAAGCAATTTAAGAAACCCGACCCGAACTCTCGCAGATTTAAATAAACTTTGGATATGTTATAAAGGAGCAACAAAAAAGAGATACGTATTTTTTTCAGCTGCCCAATCTCACATTTAAGGTATAAAACGAACACTCAAAAAAAAAAATTTGTAAAGTCAGCAAAAAATTTTGCTGAGTCAGCAAAATTTTAGTCAGGAGGATGCTTGCAAAAAAGTTGCTAATGTCAGCAAAACATTTTGCTGAAAATCAGCGAGCTGATTTTTAGCAACAAAATTTGTAGATTCAGCAAAAGTTTTGCTAACACTTAGTAGATTAGAAATAAAAAAGCCTTGCTAAAAATTAATAAATTTTTTGCTGAATTTTAGTAGACTGAAAAAAACGCAAAAAATTTGTAGAAAAATTGTAATTTAGTTAATTTATTTGATGAAAATCATAAAACATATTTTTGTGATTCTTTTTCTTTTAAAAATAATAACGAAATATAAAAGAGGTTCATACTCCCACATTGACGACATGAATTAATTTAATATCTGAAAATATATAGAAATAAATATATATAACATAACAAAAATTTTCTTTAAATTACTTACATCAGTGGTTGCCTAAATGATGCTATCGTTTAAATGACGCTTCTGCCGAAGATAATTATGGAAACGAAACGAAAAAATAAACAAAAACAAACCAAACGAAAAAAACAACCCTTTTTTGCAACAAGAAAAAGGAACCATAAAAATCTACCTAAGATGTGTGTCTTTGTCTTTCGCTTTACTCTGTCTACATTTCTGTATATGTTTGTTTGCAATTTGACCACACTATTATTAATCTATAAGTTATATATAATATAATACAAGTTTAAATAAATAAATATTTTATTTTGTCTTTTATTTAATGAATAGACAATTATTTTCACAAGCCGGTGATAATGCAACATTTAAGTTGTTTTAATCCTCAATTTTGTTTTATGTATGAAAAAGAGATACAAAAACTTCCATTGTTGATTTTTTTCTATGTCTTATTAGAGTTGTACTTTTTAGTATCATTTTCCTCTTCTCTACTACATCTTGACATGCCGCGACATCTACTTCATTCTGCTTATATCTTTCAATCTGGTTGCCGTCCACACTATTAATGTGCTTATCAGCACAATTGTTTTTTAGCAAAATTAATTAGTAAAACATTAGTATATTAGTAAAGCATTAGTATAAAACAGTTAAGTGCTGAATAAGTATAACAAAAATTTTAGCTGAAAACAGGATTTTAGCAAAAAATTTTGCTAAAAAATAGTATACCTGATTTACAAGACGTTTTACTAACTTTTCTACTAACTTATTTTTTTGAGTGTAGGGTTAATATTGCATTTGTTTTTGTATGGAAACTTCTCTTTAATTTACGAAAACTAAAGTACTCAAGAAACAAAAATTTTGTTACCCATATTGCATATATAGTGTTCCCGGAATTGTCACATTTTTGTATTATTTGAAATATAGGGTCAAAGGCTCTTCGGGAAAAGTCACATAAAACGCGAACGGTTTCGAATATTGGATGAAGATCAAACAGCTACTCGATTAAATTAAATGGGCATTGATATGTATTATTTTTAGTTTAATACTACTAAAATACATTAACAAAACGACACATTAAATGTAACTAAAAACACATTTTTTTTTAATAAAAAAAAAACTTAAAAATCTTTTGTCATAATGTGTACATCAGCGAACGTGTCTTCAAACCTTTCATTTGATACCAAATTTGTCTATAGTTACTTTTTATAAAACGAAATAAACCGGGAAAACCTAAAATTTGGTCATTTTTTACCCGACTTAGCAGCTTAAAGAAACGAGGGTCCCTTAAATATTTATTCTCCACAACATATCCGAAGTTCATTAGGATCTGCCGGCCCGTGTCAGGATACCTTCACTGTTAGATGGAAACCTTTGGTCGCCACTGGTTAAAGCTTTCCGATTTTTCTCAAATTCGTACCACATAACTCTTAGACCTTGTGATACAATAATAAATAGCAATAATAATTGTTAAAAATTGACAGAAAAAATGCCGCTTTATAGCATATTTGTAAAACAAAACAAATTGATTACTTTTGCAGATGCAAAATCTTTTTTAATTAATATTTATTCAATACAAAATACTACTTTTGTTCTTATTTCATTGGCATACTTGCTTATTTTTATTAAAAATAATACTTATATTGCACAACATTTGTTTTCAATAGTTTATATGCATTTACATTGATATCAATTGATATAATATGACAAAAGAAATGAGTACAAAAGTGAACATTTATAAGCCTGATAATGACATATAAATATACTTTGGATACACAAATACGTTAAGCGAAATTCCATTGGGGACGTTCAATTTGTTTTTAGTATTTTAATATTTTAAAGACAACCCAATCAACCTCGATTCAAGCCTTTGAGAAATTTTAACATATTAATTATATATTATATTTCCAGTAATTTTCAAATATAAAAGCTTTTTCAACAAAGACCCCTGACGACTTATATAAAAATGTACATACAGCAAAGACGAAATTGGCAACGATATCACAGCTTGTTCGATTTTAAAGAAATGAAAATTATCAGTAGGAAAATACCCGAAGAATTAGTAAGAAAATAGGTGTAATGGTTAGCGTGTTGGACTGTTACACAGATGGTCCCGGGTTCAATTCCCGGTGACGACAACATCAATTTAAAAAAATAATATGTATGAGTTTTCTATCACTTATATGTATCACTGCGCCCACCTTCGGTGTTCCCATAGCACTTAACCCCACCGAAGTGAAATAATGAATCAGGGTTATGAAACAAAAAGTTTCAATAAATTCGCCAACTCTACATCAGGTGGTGACCAAAAACTGTTCTAAGACTTATTATCTCGCGGAATTACAGTGTTGCCTTGTTTGAAGCCCTCCATCTTTCACCACCTTTCATCTATCCACTATCCCTTTCCAAAGAAAGCAACACATTAACTAATAGGAAGAATTTCCTGAGTGTTGCTTCTCTTAAAAAAAAAACACAAAAAAAAAATTAGTACTGGACTAACTTACTTGCAACGTTAAATAAAGGTTCTGCTAGGTTTTGGAATCTGAAAAAGATAACGAGGAAAAAGGGTAACTCAATACCTATTTTGAAACACAATAACTCTCGATTCAATACTAATGTTGAAAAGTGTAAACGTGTGTGTAAACGTGTTGCATCTAACCATTCAATTTGTTCTAATTTAGGCGATACTGAAATCAACTCGCAAGTTAGTGAAACACTTCAGTCTTTTAGATCAAACACTCCCAACGTCTCAAATTTTTAATGGCTTCATCTCTTAAATTTTTAACGGCTATTTTTAATGCATGTCTTAGACAAAGTTACTTTCCTCGTGATTTTATGACGGCAATAGTTATTCCGATTTGTAAGCCCAATAAACCTCCAGATAGTCCGTCTTCGTGTCGTCCTATAGCTCTGCTATCCTCTACTTGTAAGATTCTTGAGAAAATTATACATCAAAAATTGATATTTTTATTGAATCAAGCAGTATCTTTCCTCGTCATCAATTCGGCTTCCGTAAGGAACATAATACCGTTCAATCCTTGGTTAGAATTATAAATTTGGTAACCGAGAACTTTAAACTTTAAAAATCAACTGGTATGATATTACTAGACGTATAAGCCGCCTTCGATTCTGTGTGACACGATGGCCTTATATATAAAATGATACGTTATAATGTCCCCAATTTTTTAATTAAAATAATCGAAAGTTTCCTCAGCATGCGCTTCTTTAAAGTTCACATTAGATCATCATATTCTGATAGTGTGGGTATACCAGCAGGGTGCCTTCAGGGCTCGTGCCTGTCTCCTACTTTGTATAACCTCTATACCTCTGATTTACCCCAACTGGAAAACTGCACCATGTCTGTTTTTGCTGACGACACAGTAAGGTTGTCACTCGAATAAAATTTATTCGATTAATCGAACGAACAAAAAGAAAAATCGAACGAACAATTTATAAAACATGATTTTAGAACAACGATTAATTCGAATACATTTTGACGATTAATCGAATAAAACGAATTATTTAAATAAATACTTCTTGTAATAAAACTTTTTCGAAAATTTACAAATTTTTTTAAAATTTTTATAAAAAATGATAATGGACAAATTAAAATCAAAACTCAATTGAAGAAATAACTGAAATTTTAAAACTTTTATCAATGGTTTTCTAAGATATATACTCTTTAATAATGGGAAAGATATATGATTTGACTTCCAGGCAAGCAATATGAAGGAATTCACATATAAAGTGATGTCGTTGAAATATAGCATGGTTTTTTAATTTAAAACCATGCAAAACTATTTAAAAGGATAGCACGTTAGCACTTATACTATGAATTCGACTTATATAATTTCTACGGCGAATAAAATAAGATCTCAACATCTCGATATTTATTTAACTTTTCAATGATCTTCAAAACTGTAATCTCTTAATCACGCCATAATGCCAAATGGCGTATGATTGAGAAATATTTTGAGTTTATATAATCTTAAATGATTGCATTTGAGAAATGCTATTGTTGTAGTATTCAAATTGATGCAAAAATTCTTAAAATGTAGAAATGATAGGGTAAAGTACTTTAAATATTTAAGTATTTTTAAAATTATTTCTATTCATTATTCGTTCGATTAATCGAATAATTTTTAAAAATGAATCGTTTAATCGTTCGATCAAAAATTGTTTGATCGTTTATTCGAACAATTTAAAAACCCGATAATTTGAAACCTTACGAAACAGCAACAAAAGGTAAAAAATTAAGGAGTAATACTTGATCCGAAAATGAAATTTAAAGAGCACGTACAATATATAATAAACAAAGTGAATATTCACACTCGTACACTGTACCCTTTTATAAACCGGAACTCAGGTCTAAGTACTGAGAACACGTCGGGGTCACTGAATGTTCAGTTGAATAACTAATGTTCACTGAATTACTAATCGAGTACGCGCGAGACAAAATACACAAAGATCCGTTTTGATGGTTTTATTATAACTTTTTCCTGTGATACCCATGTATATTTTAGTCTTAGCTCGTCTGATTTTGGATTCCATATAATACCTAATGCTTTAACAGACGTTAATTGTTCTGATTTAATCTGCAAATTTCCCTCCAAATCCTTTTCGTCAATGTCTTCTAACAATGACTTATCATTGGCGCACCACTTCCTTAATGGCATTCCAAATTCTAGCAGAATCTTATTTTTATTTTTCCTTAGTGATTTTACTGATTCTAGACAATCTCCCTTGGTTCTTTTCGACATCCTGGCTTCATACTATTTCGAATAGAGCAACAAGCTTCAAAGTTAAAAAACTATCAACGAATTTTTTTATCAGATGTTCTGAATCCAAATATCCCCATATTAATATGTTACCGTCAAGAAGTGAAATATTTTTGCCAACCAGTAAAACTATTTAAATGAAGTATAAATGCCTCTTGCAGCTTAACCGTTAAAAAGATATGGGTGATGATGTGCAAGTACTTGTGCCAAACTTTTATTTTTTAAAAAAACCCGTGTAAAAAATATCAGATCTGACCATCCGTGTTTTACCACACCAGAATAGATATCATAGCAAATATGATCAGATCTAATTAGATCCCAAAAGTGGAGACAAATTTTAGATCTAATAAGATCTGATAAAATCTAGGCAACTCTGATATTGTTAAATATAACGCAGTTCAATAATTTCTAAAATTTCTAGTTAAATGAAAAATAAAAAAAGCTGATCTTAAATTTAATAGGTTTAATCAAAAGTTTATTGCCACTAAATGAACAATAAACTGAAAAAAGTTAATTTCTCGAGATAAATATCGCATGATTTTTTCGGCCAAATCCGATTCGGTTCGTATAAATCTTTTTACCATTGGGGATTTTAATTGCTTATTTTAAGATTTTCTGATTTTTAAATGTTTTTTTTTTTTACTTATATAATATTATTTATTCTACTAACTTTGAACTTTTTTTTTAAGTGTAGCTTCTCTAAGTTTTTACTTTTGATTTTTTACAATTTTCTTTAGCTTAAATAAATTGAATTTTGTTTTTTATGTTCTCTGATAATTATATTTAAAAGTGATCGATTTTTTTTGGGGAATTTCTACTATATACAAAATTGATCGAAGGTCACGTTTTTTACAACTGGAGGTTTCAATGTATTTTTGTCTTAGTCAGAGTTGTGTGCGAATTCGCTAATTATCAAGAGACCAATGAGTGTCACAGTTTCTCTATGAAGTATATAAGTTAACACATAATGTCAATTTAAAGTATTGACACATAATATCAACTTAAAACATTTTAAAATATTTAATACTTAATATTGGTTTAAAACTTTATAAAATATTTGAAATGAATCGTAATATTTTATGTTCCAAATTTGAATATGAAAACCCTAATTTAGGTTTAATTTCTAATCCGGCAACGCCAATTAAATTTTGTTGAAGTTAAGAATAGATGTAAGACAAAAGAAAGATATTAAAATAAAAAAGCCAGTCACAGTTTGACATCAGGATTGATTCAAAATCGTATAAGCGATTAGGAAACTTGTGAACTTATTTACTTATACTCTTTGCAACCACTTTAAAGAAAAAATAAAATATATTATCCTCCATCTCGAAAACTATACATGATATTAATATGAAATTTTTACACAATATAAAGCATGATATAACTAATAAATCTGCATCAGTAACTCAAAAAACAAATTTGTTGTCTTATGACAGTCTTGAAGTAAATGAGCGATATATTGAAATAGAATTATATGTGATAACATATATAATTATAATAAAACAGTTATAGAATTTGTTTGGTTTTACTATTTTATATGTACTTATATATAATTATACATGGAAGTATATATGATGTTATATATAGTTATATCAATTATATATGATGAGATAAAATAGATCAACTTATATGTAACATAAGATATAATGACATATGATATTATATAGCACCATATTAGAAATGTTCGTAAAAATAAGTATGAGATGTAAGTATATATGTTTACATATAGCCACATATATAATAAGATACCCCTATATCAAGCTATATATGACTATATATAAACTTTATTTGGCGGGTGTATAAAGATCCATATCAATTTCTGTTTAATCTGGTCTCTAATTTGTTGATTTATTGATTGTTGGTATTATTATCACTTTGTAAAATTTGTACGTTATCAAAGTCCGGTGTATGTTTTCCATATACACAGTGGAAAAAAAAAATATTTTATATTCGCTTTTGGAAAAAAATATTATATTTTTTGCTAAGCAATGTTTTCCATTAAATTTTCATTTATTCAATCTTAAGACAACTCAGCAGCAAAATAAAAAAAAAATATTTCTCGTTATTGAAAAGAAACAAGGAAAATTAAAAAATGCATTCATGCATACATTTTTATTTTCCTGAAATATTGACAAACTAATGACTTCCGTATTTCTATATTGTAATATCACTCCCACTTGGCACTTTGTTTAATGTTAACTCTGTAATGAACTCTGATCAAAACTATGATGAAACTTAAATAGACATTCTCGTTTATATGCAAATTAAGTAGTTGAGTATAAAAGTTAAAAAAGAAAATTATTAAACTTTAAAAAATCACTGCTAGAAAATTTCTATATTTCTAAGAATTGTAAGTTAAATTTTTAAAAGCTTATGTCAAGAGGGTTTAAAAATTAATAAAACTTGTGTCATTCATCGAATTTTAAGTCAACCATAGTTGTTAAAAAGACTTTTTTTTAGAATATCTTAATGTTAACAAAACTGAAAAAAAGTGTAAGCTTTTATTAGAATAAATTTACTTAATTGTTCATTTACAATCATTTTTAAATATATATATTAAAGACACCAAAACGACCTCATCATGTCGGACATATATAAGGAGCAAATGCAAATTTGTTTACTTTAAGTGTGTTCATTCATACGCTAACATCGCTGACATTTATTAAGATATTTTACTGTATAGTATTTAAATTTGTTTGAACTTGTAGTTTTTCTTATACAAATTACCGCAACTCTAGAAAACGGAAATAATTCTCCAGCTTTTAGTAGTTCAGTAGAAACTTAACAACACATCTAAAAATAAAATGCTAAAATAAGAAGAAAATTGTTTATTACATTTGTTGGATGAGAGAAAAGGAACTATTTTATTAAAACACCAGTAAAATTGATCAACCAAACAATTACACAGTTAAACACTAAAGCCAGTATTCACAAAAAATGTTAACCCTCTAACTGGCAAACGATGTTTTGCAACGAAATTCATACCATGTGATCCACTCGAAAAACAAATAATAAATTCTTCAACAAAGTTGTTTATCGTAGCCTAATGTAGCCGATTTGTGCCAAAATATTTTAGTTTGCATTTTGAAAACTAAAGCATATAAAAGAGAAGTTCTGGGCAACAAATATTTCTCTTACCAAGATATAACCACGCTCAAAAAACTATTTTTTATGCTCCTATTTAAGAAGATATCGCTATTTTCGCTTTTTGGAAAAAGCGAAATTAGGCGAAAAAGTATCTAATCTTCAATTTATATTGTTCAAACTTCAACGCTTTTCTATTAATACTTAATGTCTTCTTCCTGCAAAATTTCATAAAAATCCGTCTATTAGTTTATAAGTTAAGACGATGTCCTTTCGAGGAATCCTGATAATATCCTGTGAGTCCTTAATATTTGTCATTTTTTTTTTTAATTTTTAAAAAATTAATAACAATTGTAGTACAAATGAATGTTAGGTAAAAATAAACAAACATTTACTTTTTTTATTATTTTTTTAAATAACAAAAAACAACTCTAAAAAATTAATATAAAATCATAAAACAGTCATTTGATGTGGTTTGTTTTTTTAAATGAACTACAAGGTTAGTAAAAAATTAAATTTGTTAAACCAAGTACTGACAACACTAAAGGGAAGAAGTGCCCTGAGTGTACAGTTTTAAGGTTAACATTTTATTTGTAATGGAAGGTAAGTGTCATATAAAAATGTCGTCGTTAATGCTTTGGGTTGTTAGCTATGACGGTTGTGGAAATATCGTGTTAAAAACTATAAAAAAAATTAGAAAATTTAACAAAAAATAGTCGTACAAAGAAACAACTAAATTCTGCGCCAAAATTAATAAATGGAGTTCTGAAAGCAAGTATTTATTAATTATATGGATCAAATGATAAAAACACTTTAGCGCTAAATTTTTCAAAATTTAGTTTATTTTTTGTATTAAAAATATGGATATTCGATTTTTTTCAATAAATTTCATATGTTTGTCTAAAAAAGAAGCTGCAAAACAAAATTGTACTTGAAATGAATTGAATGGAGTTGTAAAATATGCAAGTGGGGAAAAGGTTAAAAAAAAACATCACTGAACTTATATTTATTTCACTGGCAATCAATGAATAATTTTTATAAATTATTAAAAATGCAGCAAAAACTGCAGCAAATCTATCGAAAAGGGTTTGATATCAACTAATATTATTGTTATTTTAAAGTGGTAGCAAAAAATTTTTAATGCTGCATATATTTTGGAAAAAATTCACAACTTTTTAGGTGAACTTATAATTATTTCGTTTCACTGTATAAATTTGGGTGTTTCTAGGATATCATTAACCCTTGCGTAGGTACGGACACAACAGGTAATTTTTTTAATCATTTGAAAAACTCTATTCTTAAATTTTTGAATATTTTGTTAAACAAATATTAAAATTTCTCTAAAGGTTTTGTTGTTGTTACATATACAAATAAAAATGAAAAAGAATTACATGAATTTCTTTCTTATTTTAGCCGTGTTATCGATTTGAATTCTGCGGATTTTGGCAAAAACGATAATTTTGAGTATAGTTCGGTTTATAATCTATATTTTTAAAAATTTTCTAATTTTAAATAAGATTATTTCAGAATAGTATCACCTTGACCTAAAGTATTGCATTCAGAAAACTAAATCAAAATTATACAACGTTAACGCTTTCAGCGCCGAAATGAAATGTAAAACTTTTTTATTTCATGTATTTTCAGAAAAAAAATATGTTGAACATTTTATAGTTTTGTTGGATTTATATATATATGGCTGTTTTTATGACTTTGCTCATAGTGGGATAATTTAGGATGTAGGTGGGTTTAGGTGGGTTATATTGGGACATGCAATTTGAGCACTTCTTGTAAGTTATTCATTTGTTTACACATTACTCCCCGAAAGTACAATAAAAGAGCAATATAGGATATCCTGGAGTATGATTTAGTAAAAGCCAAACTTGATCAAACTTAAAGAATGGACGGCGCTCCAAAGGTTTCCGCTAGGAACATCATGCTAATAAACCCCCTTTTAAAAAACCACGGCTTTGCTTATCTTCCTCAATATATTTGAATATTCATTTTTGCATAATTTTTCTACTCTACACATATTGTGAAGAGAGGGTAAATCAGTTT
The DNA here is from genome assembly GCA_021234595.1 of Delia radicum. Taxonomy (NCBI): domain Eukaryota; kingdom Metazoa; phylum Arthropoda; class Insecta; order Diptera; family Anthomyiidae; genus Delia; species Delia radicum. Next base: position 11,225,846 of record CM037853.1, on the reverse strand, counting down.
GTCATACCGTTTTTAATGCATCGCAGTATTGGGCTAAGACGCCATAAAGTATATATAGGTGCGCCCCGGTAGGCTAGTTGGTAGCGTGCTGGCGTACCAGTGCGGGGGTCGTGGGTTCGATTCCCACCAGAGGCACTGGTCTGTTTTCGCTACAACGAGGCAAAGGTCATAGTAGCTAGTGCTCGGTTAGGGTAGTAGTATATAATTTGTTATTACACGATTATTATTTAATAAAATAAAATAAGTATTTATAGTCTTAATCGTTATTGAATTTTAAAACGATATTGCGATATCCAGCTGTCTGTTAAAATGGCGATCACGTCGCGAAAACACTATACGTACTTCTCATTTTTATATATATTGATGTAGATTTACCCGAAAAGTTTGGTATTTAAAATTAGCAAAAATTATTCCAGCTGTTCAAAAGTCACGAGTTAAAATTTTGCATACAAATTAGTGTGTAATAAGTAGCGACTGGTGTATAAAATATAACGTCATATTTTTCCACCAGACGCTAAGAGGTGAATAATATTTAAAATTCATCCCAAATTTTGATTTTCACCTCAATTTTTTTTCACTACAAACAATTTTTTTTACCACAAAAATATTATTTCACCTCAAAAATTGGTTTTCATAACACAAATTCTTTTTTAAATTCAAAAAATTTTTACACCTCAACATTTTGTTTTTACCTCTAACATATTTTTTTAAAAATATGTTTTTATTAGTTCATTTATAGAGCAATTCCATATGAAAACGATCAAAATTGGCAAATTTTTGGACGACCCCTCTCCGATTTTAAAATAAATAGTCTCAATCGATTGCCCAGCAAAAAATAATGTACCTACATATATTTTTTTTTTTTATAGTGACTGGTTTAGTGGTGGTGTGCACCACTGTCATGTGACAAAATTGAAGAATTCTTCATAAGGGACCTCATTGAAAGTTGTTTTAAAAAAAACTATTTAAGAGACCACCTTGTTCTCATTGTTTTTATATTTTTTATAATTGAATTATTTTTAATTATTTAACAAGAAAAATTAGGAAAATTTTATTTTTCAATTAAAGCCTGATTCAATACCTTTCCAACGAGCTATCACTCGTTGCGATCGCTTTTGTAGTTTTTTTTTTTAAACAACTTTCAATGAGGTCCCTTATGAAGAATTCTTCAATTTTGTCACATGTCATATGGAATTGCTCTATAGTGACTGGTTTAGTGGTGGTGTGCACCACTGTCATGTGACAAAATTGAAGAATTCTTCATAAGGGACCTCATTGAAAGTTGTTTTAAAAAAAACTACTAAAGCGATCGCAACGACTGATAGCTCGTTGGAAAGGTATTGAATCAGGCTTTAATTGAAAAGTAAAATTTTCCTAATTTTTCTTGTTAAATAATTAAAAATAATTCAATTATAAAAAATATAAAAACAATGAGAACAAGGTGGTCTCTTAAATGCTCTTCTCCTGTCCAAACAAGGAGTCGGGCCCATTTTTTATTGCTGATTCTTAAAGCAAAAATTATGAGGAATCCAAAAAAAATAAAATCAGCCGGAAAATGTAGGAGCTTCTGTGGAAAATCGGAAAATTTAATTTTCATGGGAAAATTTAATTTTCATGGGAAAAAAGGTAAATTTCTGAGAAAAATTAGGAAAATTTTATTTTTCAATTAAAGCCTGATTCAATACCTTTCCAACGAGCTATCACTCGTTGCGATCGCTTTAGTAGTTTGTTTTTAAAACAACTTTCAATGAGGTCCCTTATGAAGAATTCTTCAATTTTGTCACATGACAGTGGTGCACACCACCACTAAACCAGTCACTATAAAAAAAAAAAAATATGTAGGTACATTATTTTTTGCTGGGCAATCGATTGAGACTATTTATTTTAAAATCGGAGAGTGGTCGTCCAAAAGGTGATCGCTTTCATATGGAATTGCTCTATAAAGAAAAAATTTGATAAAACCAAATTAAATGCATGCACTTGTTTTCAACGAAATATACCTAAAATTTAATTTGAACAATTCCGTAAACTGTAAAACATGCGAAATAGTTGCTCAGCAAAAATGTGCTAATATAACGGCTAGCTTTTATACCTGCATTTATTACAACTCAGAATATTCAGACGAAGTTTAAGAACTTTTCTTTATTTAATATTATTTTGTAGTTTTATTTATTTCTGTAACTTTTTCCTCTATTTCATTTATCTCACTAACTATCATCTAATTAACAAGAATTACCATTGAAACTATTATTTTTTTTAAATATTAGTACATTTTTATGGAGTCCATACTACCCCCCACGTGAATGCTTTTCAGCAGCTATAAAAAAACTACCGCCAAATTACCCCGCCATCCCCTACATTTTAATATATTTATAATACGTTTATTTTTAAAATCGTTAATAAAAATCGTAATCTTGTAAAATCATAAATTTTTTTTAATAAAGAGGCTGAGCACATCACGTCAAATAAGCTTGTCAAATTTCGGGTCGATATCTCATCATTTATGGCTTTGGATGGAAAAACCAAAATAATGTCCCATAGTGCGATGTTTGCATTTTTTTTTTTGGTTTGGTAATATTGTATTTGAAGAACACTTAACTTTAACATGCAATATTAGTTTTTCCCTGATCCAATACTTTTTACTACGAGCAACACCTTAATATGCTTCCACGTAATAAGGAAATAAAAGTGAAGTGTAAAAAAGGAAAACGATTAACAAGTGGAATTGAGTGTGCAAAATAGAGTAAATAAAGAAAAAAATATAAAGACCAAAAAAAAGAAATGAAACTACTTATTTTAAAAATAAAACTCATTAAAGGCCATCGTATTTAAATATATTAAGTTACTTTTTCAAATATGTATTTTTGTAAAATTGAGAAATGGTACGCTAAGCCATAAAACTAAGACAATATTCAAACCAGCTAAGTTTTCTCTAACTCGATATGAATTTTATAAATTCAAAGTAGTATTTATAATATTAATTTTTTTTTTTAAATCTCATATATACACTCACAATATTTTTTCCGTAAAGCCTACTGAATATACACATTAAATTAACTGAAAATCAGTGAACAAAAGGACTACTTACATTTCGTTTAAAACAATTGTATTTTTAAGTTTATTTTCAACTGTTAAAAAATTAATTGACAAAATCGGTAAAAACAATAGATTTTTCGTTTATTTCAATACTCAATATAATACAGCAACTTTTTGTTTTAAACAGAAAATTTTAACTAAATATTTAATCAAATACCGAAAGTCCGTTTGTTTATTGAGAATAACAGACAGAAAGTTAAAAAATATATTTCTTTGGTAATTTAACTGTATATTCCATTGAAACAACTTTACTGATTGAATTTTTAAATAACTGTTGAACTTTTATGGAAAAGTTCTTGTGAGTGTATAAAAAGATATTCTCACAATACAAAAAACATACACACATACTACTTTGAAGACACACTCGCACACAAATCAATGTATTAAAACACTTCTCACATAACAATACAAGTAAAAGCACTTAAACATGTATAACCAATTGGTAACTTAAGTTAACATACAACAAAGAAAATGTTATTATTGAAAAGTTATTAAAAACTTTTTCAACATGAATTGGAAAATTCAATTCAATTTCTTTTAGTTTTTATGTGTATGTTATATTTAATGTAGGTGGAAGTGTATGGGTGTAGACTATGTCTCTGTATTTATATATTTCTTAGCGTAATACATATTTGTTAAAAAAAATACAGTTGTGTGTACTGTAAACAGCAGAGTTATTGTAATATACAGTAGGAATTCACTAAGGAGTACGATATTTATAATAATTATACGTATTAATGGCTAAGAAGCGTTTAACCCATATTTTACCAACGTGTCTTTAAGGACACGTATATTTTTAAGAGCCTATAACTTTTGATACACTGATAGAATTCTCTTCATGATAGCAATGAATAGTTGCATTAGATCAATGAAATATCACTGGAGCTCGCCCATGGAAACTTTTCATTAAATTAATGCAGTTTGTTGTTAAAATATAGTTGACCTTTATTGTTGATGTGTGATTGATTTAGTTTAGCTCGAGGTCATGTAATTTAGAAAAAATAAAAACACAAAATTTGTATGTTTTAATTTGTATTATCGATATTTCGAACGGAATCTCCGTTCATCTTCAGGATAATACTCAAAACAAAAATACATTTATTTTAACATTTATAAAAACATTGATTTTTAAATAAAATTAAAAACATAAAAATAGTAACAATGATTACGTACATTTAATGTTTTGTTAATAAAATTTAATTACAAATTTCATTGTGTTTATTAAAAATTACATGCGACTAATGAAAAAGTTCTATGAAAAATAGTGTCATTAAAGAAATGAAGCTTTTTCATAAAGTTTAAGAAATTGTTCATTCACATTGAGAGGAAAACTGCACTAACTTAGTGCAAAAATTTCATTACAACACTTCTAAGAAATTCTCCCTGTGTATGAACACAATAAACAATGCAGTAAAAAGCTTATTAAAATCTGAAGTCTTGGCTACAAAAGTGCTTTAAGCAATTTTTTAAATTTGTAGTTTCAGGGTTGCCATATAATGCTTTGAAAAAACACTATTGTTGTCTGTTTTTAAAAGCACTTTTTTCAAAAAATATATACAAACTTAAGGAAGGCCGGCGCAAACGCGTGATTTACTGGCAACGTTAAACTCATTTAAGAAAACCCTTAGACATAGAAAGGTTCGTTCAGCATGTACTTTTTGACTGATCGAATCGAGAAAACAAGCCTTTTTGTTTTAAATATCAAAAATGTGCTATTTTCTGTTAACTAGCAAAGGATAATATTAATTTGAGCAATTAGAGTTGCCAAATAACAATTTTAAAAAACTTTGTAAAAATACCAAAATTTAACAAAAAAAATTTAAAAATAGTGTGAAAACAATATTTTTTCCAATATGTTTTTGAATGAAACACAGTTTTTTTGCAAACAAAAAAAAAATATTTTTCAACATAATCTCCTTTTAGCTCAATACACTAAGTCCAACGTTTCTATAATTTTTGTATCCCTTAAAAAAAAAATTATTTTTCGAGGTCCATAAAATATTCATTTGTTTGATCGATAATTTCATCGTTGGAGCTAAATCTCTTTCCACCGAGCCATTTCTTTAGGTTTGGAAATAGTCACTGGCGGCTAAATCCGGAGAATATGGTGGATGGGGTACCAATTCGTAGCCCAATTCGTGGAATTTTTGCCATTGAGACTGCACACATGTGCACCCGTGCATTAATCTTGTTGAACAAGAACTTTTTTCTTGGCCATATGGGGTCGATTTTTTTTTTAAATCCTCGTTAAATTGGTTCAATAAGTTGGCATAATATTCGCTGTTTATTGTTTTTCCCTTTTGAAGGAAATCGATGTGGATGATACCGCGTGCATCCCAAAAAAACTGTTGCCATCACCCTATTGGCCGACAAACTTACCTTGGCCTTCTTCGGAGACGGTTCACCCGGAGAAACAGATTGTTTAGACTGCTGCTTGGTCTCCGGAGTGTTGTAATGGATCCATGTTTCATTCACAGTTACAAAACGCTGCAAAACCTATTCGAATTGCGGTTAAACAACTCCAACCAATTCTTTAAAGTTGTCACACGATTACGTTTATGGTCAATTGAGAGCAAACGCGGCACCCATCTTGCAGACAAACCCAATTGATCATTTAAAATCGAAACCACACAACCATATGAAATGCCTATGCCCTCAACAATCTCACGCACTTTAGTCTTCGATCGATCACCACCATATCGTGGATTTTTTCGACATTTTCGGGTGTATTGACCTCAATTGGCCGTCCATTGTAATTGTGCGACCACAACGAAAGTCAGTAAACCACTTTTTTACCATTGAAATCGATTGTGCAGAGTCCCATAGTATTTATCAAGCTTTTCCTTGGTTTAATTGACTTTTTTTTTTGCAAAAAATAATGTTTAATGAGCACTCGAAACTCACTTTTTTCCACGAGGTTTTATATTTTGAACAGCTGTTAAACGCAAAGTAAATGACGGAACTTGCTCAAAATTGAAAGAAGTCTATTAACAGGTGGTGTTGCATTTCATAAAACTAAGAGGGAAGTTCGAAAAGTTACGGACTTACTGAACCGCTCTCGTATGTGACTTGTTTATAAATAAAAATTATTTTTTTTAAAAAAAATATTACTTTTTACAAAGCTTAAGGTTTTAATATTAATTAATGATACCACCACTAGAGTAAGCGTTTAGGTTATAAAATATGCTGAAAATTCATTCTGTGAAACTAGACGAACTTTCTACCAAGATTTGTCAAAAAATTCGCACGGAATCCAAGATTGGCAATATATGGGTTAATGGAAAATTAATTCAAATCGTATACTCTTTCATATTAATCATTCTGTAGAGCTGTAAACAAACAGCTGACTGCACTACAGGACCGATATAGTGTTCATTGATTCAATAAACATTTTGATTGATGCAATTATTTGTTTAAAAAGATATGTGCTATTATAACACACATTACTGTAAATTTCATATTTTATTTATTTTCAATTATGTTTTTTGTGTTACTTATAGACAAAAGAACAAATAAGTTTCAATGTTATAGGAGTGAGTGAGAGCTAATAGAAAAGCTTTTTGGTACAGGTGTTTAAACATAGACATAAAAAGTCACTCAAGAAAATTAAATTACTTTTTGTTTAAATAATTTTTTTTTATTATGTTCAAAATAATAAATACTTATAATAACAGAGACAAAATTATAATAACGAAATAAGGAATTTCTAAATATAACACGAACTATGTATTTATTTTAGAGTCAATTTTTCGATGTCTACAATCAGAATTTCTACATTAAAAAAGAAACCCAAGAAAACCATTTTTTGTCGATCGGTGTAATTTTTATACAGATTGTTTTGTAAGCATGAAAATTTTTGGGCATGGTTGGCTAAAATTTATCCCAAAATTCAACAATGATTAGCCTTTTAACTGACAAACTATGTTTTGCAACGAAATTCATAAAATGGGCTCCACTCGGAAAACAAATAATAAGTTCTTCAACAAAATTGTTAATCGTTGCCTAATTTAGGCGATATGACCCAAAATATTTAAGGGTGCATTTTGAAAACTAAAGTATATAAAAGAGAAGTTTTAAACAAAAAATATTTCTCTTACCAAGATATAACCACGCTCGAAAAACAATTTTTTATAACTGCTCCTATTTAAGAAGATATCGGGATTTTCGCTTTTTTGAAAAAGCGAAATTAGGCGAAAAAGTATATAAACTTCAATATACATTGTTCAAACTTCAACGCTTTGCTACTAGTACTAAATATCTTCTTTCTACGAAATTTCATAAAAATCCGTCTATTAGTTTATAATTTAAGACGAAGTCCTTTAGAGGAATCCTGGTAAAATCCTGTGAGTCCTTTTACTAAACTAAGGACTTATTATTAAAGATAAATCTTACTTATATTTTATTAAAAAGAGTTTTTAGTCAACTTAAATTGGTTTTTTAGATTTTTGAAAACTATATTTTTTCAAAACTATTTATTTTTTGAAATTTTAAGAAATTTTGATTTTGAAGCTTTCTCGCTTTCAAACCGTGGACGGCACACAAAAAATTTCTTCGCATAATATTTAACAAATTTAGTTTTCTATCGGAATATATTAATTTCTAAGTATAGTACGCTTATTTGACGTATTTGTGGTAAATTTTATGAAGGCTACTCTGAGGCAGCCTTACCTATTAGAGGGTTAAAAGCGTAATCGTCAATTAAACTGGCAATAACTTCAATGGTCAGATCTAACTTTGAAAACACTTGTGGGCTTTTGTTTATAGCATTGTAGGAATTCGTTTTTCAAAAACTGAAAATTTGTTGCAGGGTGTTATTGAACATTAAACCAAAAGTTTTGTGATATGAAATATAATTGTGGTTGCTTTAAATAATTTATTTTTGGAATGTAACTTTAGAATTAGTTCTCCTCTTGTTTGTTGCTTAAAAAATATTTCAAAGTTTTAGGGCTCACAATTTGAAAAAAATGTAATAAAGTAGCAAAAAAATAAAAGGTTTTTGTATAAAAATATATAACTAGAGTTTCTTTTTGTAAACATTTAATTTCTTTATAACATTTTGTTGGTCCTTGAAGCAAAAGTTAGAATTGAAATTAACAAGTTGCTTAACATTTGATGAAAAAAAATAATATTTTGTGTCAAATTTGTTTTCTGTTTCGGCCAAAAATGTTATTATTACAGTTAGTTATTATTTTGTTTATTGGACGAGCCTTACGAAAAACAAAAAAAAAGTATATTTATTTTTGTTACAGAACCAACCAAGTTAATCATAATTTCAACCTGACTTGTCAACCAAGTCTCAAACTGAGAGTAACTAAATAGAAAAGAACAACTTTTTTTTACCATTTCATACCGAACTACTAACAACAAAAACACTTCAGCTATTTTAGGCCAAAACAAATGAACACAACATTTTAATTAAGGTTTTCACAAGAAATACTTTAGCAAAAAGTTGTTAAATTATAGAGCCAAAAACAAGATTTATGTTGAATTTATTTCTTTGACAGAAATAAACATATTATATTTTGGATTATCAAGGGAATATATTCAATATCCTCTATCTTAAATTTTAACGAAATGCGTTTTTGATGGCTAAATATTCAGTAACATATGCCTCATCTATGGCATTCATTTCAAGGACGAAACAAATATTTTGGAAATTTTATTAGCATTTTGTTATTTCTCTTTATTAAGCAATTAATTTTTGTGAAAGAAAAATCCTCTATCTTTTCATATAATAATACAAAAAAATTTTTTTCGAATAAACTCCTATTCCAATATATGTTTTCTTACTAAATTATGATCTGCATTACGAATCTGGACAAATTTATTAAATCGTGTATATCGTTTTTAAAATATCGCAAATTATATTGTGAAAGGCGTGGTAGAGAAGAATCAGTATATTTTCTAAAAAACATAACTACATTGCAAATTTTCAATTTTTTTCTGAATCAGACTGCGCAGTTTCTGGTATTGAACCTTCGTCAGTGAACCTGTTTTTTTGAATTTTTTGAATAATGTAATATTTGTTATGTTTTTATTTGTTCGATTGCGTCTATATGAAATTTTCCGTGCAATCACTGACCGTGGTATAGATAAACTGATTTCTAATGCCACATGCACTAGTTTTAAAAGCAATTTCTTTTTTTGTATTACTGACCTAATATCCGGGAATCCATATGGAAGTAATGTTCTGTTTTATAAATATAAAAAGAATATAAAATTACCTTTGATTTGAGTATTGTGAAAATGAAATTTTAAGAACATTCTTTGAAAATCTGAAATCCTTCAGTTTTAGTTTTGATTTTAAAACTAAAATTTTCTTACGTAGCTGATGGTTATATTTATCAAAATCGAAACCATTATTTTTCAAAGGCACTTTAAAATTTTGCTACAGAAAATAATATAGTTGCTTAATAGGAGGTCTCAGAAAAAGGCCATACCCATATGGAGTGCGACAGTGCTCATGCAAAAATTGATATTAAATTGAAAAATCAATCAATATAACTACCAAACGATTATTTTAGAGTTAATCAAGAAGCCAGATGAACTGGTAAAATCGATAATAAGTTCGTAAGAAAAACATCCGATGCAGTATATTTAAATTATAATTTTTTTCATAATTACAATGATGACAAACTTATACGTTTTTCAGCCATTAGGCTAGATCGTGTAAAGAACGATCCTAGGGTAGCTCATTTAACATCACTTTTATATCTTCCAGATGGCAGCGTCAAATATAAAGAAAGTATTAAACACATTGATCTACATCTTTGTTTTAAACTATATAAAAGTCATAATGAACCAAAACCCTTATATTCTGGTCCATTCCAACACAATTAAATAAATGCAAGAATTTACAAGATTTTAAGAGTGTAATTCCGCCTTAATACCATTTCAAAAGAAGTTAAAGCACAATGTTATTTTTTATAATTTTCAAGTTATTTCGTTTTTGAATACTATTTATTATTACTTTTACTCCTTATGTTGTCTTATAGCTGTTAACTTCAATATTTAAAAATTATAAAAATTAAAAAAATTTACGGAAGTCATAAATAAATTCGTTATATTTTTTTTATTATTTTTCAAAACCATCTATCTAATAAATATTTTTTAAACTTCAATTTTTTTCAAATGCAATATCCTCTATATTCCACATAATTGCCAATCATGCAAAATTTTAAAAATTAATTGTACATGAGATTCAGTGGTCGCTTTAATAAAATATTGTAGAACATTGAATTTTAAAAACACTTTTACGAGGGCGGATCAATAAGTCCGTGACTTTTCGAACTTCCCTCGTAGTTATATGAAATGCAACAGTGCTCCCATCAAGTGCCACCTGTTAATAGACTACTGTCAAACTTTGAGAAAATTCCGTCATTTACTTTGCGTTTAATAGCTGTTCAAAACATACAACCTCGTGCATTTTTTTAAAAATGGAAAAATGTGAATTTCGAGTACTCATTAAACATTCTTTCATGCAAAAAAAAAACCGTCAATCAAACCAAGGAAAAGTTTGCCAAGTACAGAGTGGACTCTGCGCCATCGATTTCAATTTTAAAAAGTGGCTTACTGAGTTTCGTTGTGGTCGCACAAGTACAAATGACGCCGAACGTTCTGGTCGGCCAATTAAGGTCAATACACCCGAAAATGTCAAAAAAATCAACGATATGGTAATGGCCGATAGAAGAGTAAAAGTGCGTGAGGTTGTTGATGCCATGTGCATTTCATATGGCAGTGTGGTTTCGATTTTAAATGATTATTTTAAGAAAGCTGTCTGCAAGATGTGTGCCGCGTTTGCTCTCAATTGACCATAAACGTAATCGTGGCCAATAAGGTGATGGCAACAGTTTTTTGGGATGCACGCGGGACAATCCACATCGATTACCTTCAGAAGGGAAAAAGAATAAACCGCGAATATTACGCCAACTTATTGGACCGATTTAACGATGATTTAAAAAAAAATGACCCCATATGACCAAGAAATGTCTATTTTATGGACCTCGAAATATCCTATTTCTTGTAAGGGATACTCAAATTGGAGAAACGTTGGACTAAGTGTATTGAGCTCAAAGAAGATTATGTTTAAAAATAATTTTTTTTCTGCAAAAAAAACTGTGTTTCATTCAAAAAGTCACGGACTTAGTGATTCGCCCATGTAGTTAGCGAAATAAACAGTTTTTACCCTCTCCTGTAAATTGCTGTTTTTTAAGATAGAGGATATTGAATATAAACCCTCGCTATGCTACTTATCTAAACTAGTTTGTTTTATAAGTGCTTGTTATATTACAAAACTAAATTTGGATGAAAAAAGTGAATACACTAAAAAAACTAAATGAATTTTCTGAATCTTCTGAATCTTTTCCAAAAAGAATTTATATTTTATCTAAAACTCAAGCCAGAAATTAATAAGTCATTTTACAACACATAGTATTACAACACCATTAATGTGTTTTTATAAGTGTTTCCAATTATTCGACCTAGGCGGTTAATCGGTTAAGGCATTATTCGAAAAAATCGCTAAAATTGATAAAGAGGCTATTCGGGTCGGTTAATCGACAAAATATGCGGTAATCGATTAATCGCTTAATGCAAAATAAATAAAATTATTTTAATTTTAAACGAGCTGAAGATCCTTTATTTATAAATTATCATTATTTAATTCTACACTTAGGAAATTATGTTGGTAAAGACGACAGCAATTGCAGTCAAAAACAAATGAAATTTCATTTAAAAAAGGACGACTTACATTTCATTAAATTCAACTAACATTGTCATTTGTTTTTTAATGTTCAAAAAATGACTAACATTGTAGTAAAAATGACTAACATTGTAGTAAAAAATAAAATAAATTTTTTTTTTTTTATTTTTTTAAATAACAAATAACAACTGTCAAATATGAATGTAAAATTTATTTGTTCTACAAATGACTTACATTTACATTAAAAATAATGAAACTGTATTACAACCCAAACAACTACATATTTTTAAAGCAGAAGTTCCCTGAGTGTAATATTTCGTATCCACATTAGGTGACTACTTCAGGGAAGAAATATTATAATTTGAAGAAGATTTGATATTGGAAAGGACTTTGGCCTACTCTCCAATTCAAAAGTCCATAAAGTTCAAATTCGACTCAAATGTCAGAAATGTTGCCTTAGAAGTTGCACCTACAATAATTATTTAGTTTTTACCAAATAAAATTTTATTTATGTTCCACAACTAACACACCTTTGTTTTCCTGGATAAATCTTCATGGGTTGACAATAATTGGTATAATTAAAAACTTGTTTCATTGGTTTCCACTTCCTGAAAGAAGAAATACAAATATTTATTAATTTAAACATTTATTCTGCATATTTTCACAACAAAATAATACTTACATGATATTAAGTCCGATAAATTACTACAAATATCCCAATTTTTTATATAATAATAGTCTTGCTCATGTATAGAGAATTGTTAACGATTTTTATAATTTTTTTTTGATTTGTTTATTTATATTTTTATTAGTTGTTAGTAGAAAAATCTTTAACTTTGTACCAATTGTATGTTGTGTTGACCAAAATTATTCAAATAAGTTTAAATTTTTTTGTTTTTGGTGTTGTAACTGATTATCTTTTAAGGTTTATTTTTGATATTGATTATTGCTACCATTATTCGGCAAAAGTAGTCAATAAAGAATTAGTTACTCTTAATTTAAATATGTTTTTTTTTTAACTTTCAACGTTGAATATTTTCTAGTTTAAAATTTAAATTGCTAATCTCAATATTTTATTAGAGTTACCAAAACTATAAAAATAATTTATATTATTTTAGAATTATTTTATTAATAAAAAAATCTTATGCCGAGAACTGGAATCGAACCGGCGACCTCCTGCTTGTCAGTTAATTACTTTACCTCTAGTTTAAATTCAATTTGTATTTTCCAATTTCAACGTAGCAAGTTTTTTGGTTGCAAATTTAAATATGCTTGTCTAAAAATAGATTTGTATGTACAACAGAAATTCGGTTGCTAATCTCAATATTTTATTAGAGTTACCAAAATTTTGAAAAAAATTAATTATTATTTTAAAGTTATTTTATTAATAAAAAAAATCTTATTCGTCGAACTGTAGTCGAACCAAAGATCTTCTGTTTGTCAGCCAATTACTTTACACCAAATTTAAATTTGTATTTTCAAATTTCTACCTTGAGTATTTTTATTCTTCTTTCAAGTTTATATATGAATGTCTAAAAATAGATATGTATATACCACAGAAATTGGGTGGCTAATCTCTATATTTTTAATTAGAGTTACCAAAACTATTAAAAAACTTAAAATTATTTTAAAATTGGTGCAAAAAACTAATATTTTAGTTAGAGTGATGCTGTTTTGTGAAACTTATATTTGATTGTAACTGCAAATATTTTATTCAAGGGATAAAATCTCTGAAAAGTAGCTGGTTGTTGGTATGATCTGGTTTTCATTGGAAATTTCAATTATTTTTGTTTTACTTTTTGTAAGTTATACATTTTTTGCTTAATAATAATTATATTGGTTATACAAAGTAATAATGTCGATTTTTTTCCTTGAAAACGCATTTATTGTTATAACAAAATGAATTCATACATTATTCGAAGTATTGTCCACTGATTTCTTTCCATCTTTCTGGTAGCATATGGATTCCGCGCCAAAAGAACTGCTCCGGTTTTGAGGTAAAGAATGAATCAAGCCAATTTCTGATACCCTGTTCTGAAGTGGAGCTTATTCTAGTAAGGGCGTTCTGCATCGATCGAAACAAATGGTAGGCAGAAGGGGCAAGGTCTGGGCTATAAGACGGGTGAGCCAAAACTTCCCATCCACTGTTTTCCAAATAGTTTTTGACCGGTCTTGCAACATGTGGACGAGTGTTGTCATGATGGAGGATTATGGCCTCGTGTATGGTCGAATATTCTGGTAGTTTTTCGTTGATTGCTCTCTTCTAACGAAACAATTGTGTTCGGTACAGGTACCCTGTGATCGTCTGATCCAATTTCAACAGCTCATAATACAAAACACCCTTCTACTCCTACCAAATACAGAACATTACCTTGGCGCCATGGATAGTAGGTTTCGGCGTTGATTTTTCTGGTTGGCCAAATTTTACATATGACTTTTTGCGCTTGGGGTTATCGAAATGTATCCATTTTTCATCACCAGTAACAGTGCGATACAAAAATAACTTCTTTTTGTAGCGTCCAAGCAGTATTTCCTACATGCAAAATCGCCTTTCATCATCTATGGGCTTCAATTCATATGGGGCCCAATTTCCTTGCATTTGAATGAATCCCAATGCTTTTAAGCATAGGGAAATGGCTTAATGTCTGACTCCCAATGATAATGCAAGTTCTTCTTGCGTTTGACAAAAATCTTAGTTTAGTAATGCTTCCAATTCCTCATCTTTTTCGGCTGACCAGGGCACTCCTTTTCTTCTGTATCGAAATCACCACTTTTAAATCACGCAAACCATCGCTCACAAGTTTTTTGAGTTGGTGCATGTTGACCGTAAGCTTCTACCAACAATCGCTAACTTTCAGCAGCCGTGTTCTTCAAATGAAAAAAAAGGTTATCAGACTTCTCCGCGAAACATAATTTTTGGCCACAAAATTCGACATTATTATAGCGATTGAAAAAAATGTGTGTTTACACTTTGGCGTCTATCGAATACTGAATTATAATGACAGATGTTTACCCTCCAAAATACCATATTTTTGTTAGTATTGACAAAAACCATATGTAATAGTTATGCCATATGCTGTCCAAAACGACATTATTAACTTGTATATCCAATATTATGTTCTCAAAGCTCACTTGATAAAAAAATATATTTAATTTTAATTAAGTAAAGAACTTACAAAATAAAATACGTGCACTCGTTTGACTGATTACACTCCTTATGTGCCTTTATTATGACTACTAAATATTGTACAATTTTGTTTTTTTTTTTTACTGACTGTGTAATCTTTTTATACCCTGAGGTGAGAAAACATTCAACGACCGTCATTCTATACTGTAGACTAGCCTTTTGTGTTTCCTATTATCCGTTAAGAATCATTGTTAACATGGGTATTCATTTACAGTAACTTTTGTGACATGCTGCACGAAATACTTTTTAAAACTACAAAAAACCAAAAAGAGATGGCTTTTATGCTGAAAAGGCAAAATATTAATTTTTACAAAGATGTGTTATAAAATGTATCCCCTGACACCCACTTGTTTCGTTTTCCTTTTTTTCGCTTGCTGTTGTCATCCGTGAAAAAATAATATAGCTGTAAAACAAAACCAGCAGCACACAAGCTTAAACATCAGGCTAGGTTTACGCTTTGTAGCTTTACTACTGCTGTAAGAGTTGGGCATTCATAGTTCATTTCGTTCACTTGCATTTAAGAACTAAACTAAACTCAAAAAAAAAAAAAAATAGTAAAGCCATCAAAAAATGTTGGTGAGTGAGCCAAATTTTGGTCAGTAGGGTACTTAAAAAAAAATTGATAATGCACTTAGGAAATTATGTTGGTAAAGACGACAGCAATTGTAGTCAAAAACAAATGAAATTTCATTTAAAAAAAAGGACGACTTACATTTCATTAAATTCAACTAACATTGTCATTCGTTTTTTAATGTTCAAAAAATGACTAACAATTGTAGTAAAAATGAACCACATGGTAGTAAAAAATAAACAAACATTTATTTATTTTTATTTTTTTAAATAACAAAAAACAACTGTAAAAAATGAATGTAAAATCATAAAACAGTCATTTGATGTGAGTTGTTTTTTTAAATGAACTACAAGGTTAGTTAAAAATTTTATTTGTTCTATAAATGACTTACATTTACTTTAAAAATAAAGAAACTGTATTACGACCCAAACAACTACATATTTTTTAAGCAGAAGTTCCCTGAGTGTGTCAGCAAAATCTTTTGCTGAAAATAAGCTACATGATATTTAGCAACAATATTAGTAGATTCGGCAAAAGTTTTGCTAACACTTAATTGATTGAAAATTATAAAATCTTTGCTTAATAAAATTATTTCTGACTATCAGTAGACTGAAAAGAACTCAAAAATTAATAGAAAAATTATAATTAAGTTAATTTATTTGCTGAATTTCTGAAACATTTTTTTGTCACTATTTTAAAAATAATTTCCAATATGTTCATAATCCCCATAAATTAACCCTTTGTACCCCATAAACTGAAAAATTAAAAATTTTTTTGGTACGGGAAAGGTTAAGGTAAATAAAAAAAAACGTATTACTTAGAAATTAAAATATATCCTTTATGTATTATTTATTTGACATCTTAGGGATTGTGGCATTACTGTTAAATAATATAAAAATATAATTTTTTCATTTAAAAATGTAAAAATATGCATTGTATACACTAAGCAAAAAATATTATTCTGTTACACACAGAGAAATGAAGTGCCAACCGAATTAAAAAGTACATTTTAATGGTAACAACTTATAACTTCAGTTAGTAGAACGATATTTACATTAGATTTCTGAATATTTTGGGTGCTGCAACTAAAATTCAGTTGAATTAACTGAATTTTGTTGTGACAACTGACGTTCAATTGTACCAACCGACTGAATTCGTAATAACCGAATTTGAGTCGTAGTAATCGAATGTTTGTTGGCAAATAGCTAAATTTTTCTCTGTGTGTACCTACAGGTTTTTATAAAAACAACCCAATTTTTGGCACTTTTTGTATTTTTTTATAAAATTTTAAATTTTCAAACTTGTCCCTATTCGTATTATGAAAATGCGAATAGGGACAAACTGGCGGAAGTCAAAAAAATTACGCCATCTATTATATATTTTTGGTACTAATTTGATCAGTGGTATGTCACAGTAGGGTCACACAAATTTGAGCGAGCTAAATAAGTTCAGTATGTATTATTTCGGAATTTTGGGGTTTGTTACAGTAATGTTGCATGAGGCTATAAAGGGTTAATGTATAGAAATAATTACATATATATAACATAAAGAAAATTATCTTGCAACATCTTATATCAATGATTGTCTATATATGCAACTCTTGTTTGCAATAAGAATAGGAAACATTAAAAATTACCTAATATGTGTGTCTTTGTCTGTCGCTATAGTCTGTCTACCTGTACGTATATTTGTTTGCAATTTGGCCACACTACATTAATAATCACTTTAAAGATTTAGTTTACAACTACACATTTACCCCCATATTCATAAAGATGTTAAATATCATTTGAAATACATTTTAGTTAAAACACAAATTTTACCCTTAGTCATAAGCGAATACAGTTTCATGGCTTAAAAAGTATGTTAACAAAAATCTATATGAAATCTGAATTAAGATTTTTTAATGTTTATTAAATATAAATATTTTATTATATCTTTAACTTAATTAATAGACAATTACTTTGGCAAGCCGGTTAGAACACAAATTTAAAGTTATTTTAATCCACATATCTCTTTACATTGTTTGCGTCCTTTTGTATGAGAAACAGATACAAAAATTTTCCATGGTTGTTTTTTTTTTTTGTATGTCTTACAGTTGAACTTTTCACTATCATTTTGCTTTTCTTTACTACATCTTGACATGCCGCGATATCTACTTGATTCTGCGTATATCTTTCAATCGTCTACACTATTAATGTGCTTATCAGCAAAATTTTTTTTTGGAAAATCAATTAGTGAAACATTAGTAAAATATTAGTAAAGCATTAGATGAAAACAGTGAAGTACTGAATAGTTATAACCAAAATTTTAGCTGAAACCACAATTTCAGCAAAAAAAAGAAATAGAATACTTGATTTACAAGACGTTGTACTACCTTTTCTACAATTTTTTTTTTTTTTTTTAGTTTAGTTCGTTCTTTTAGCTCATATTTTTTTGTTCTAGAATCTGCATAACATGGCAGAAACTCAAATGAACGTCTAAAAATGAACTAGTTAAATTTTAACCGTTCATTTGTGATTTGCGGTAATACTGTGCAGATTTGTTAAACACAAAATTTGCCAATTATAACAATATAAATAATAGAAAAATATTGTTAAACAAACACATAAAGTAAAAGAACGAACTAGATAAATAATTACAAAATAACGAAATGAACTATTAACTATAATGCGCAACTCTTGCTGCTGTTATTTTTATATATACAAACAAGTTTATGAGATCGAAAATACACTCGAAATGTTTTGTCGTTAAAATCAATGGAATTATATTTACAACTCACTATTCTTTTAAATTAAATGTTTTTTTTTTCATTTTTCTAACCATTTAAAAACTACCTCAAAATCCGTAAAAATCTTGATTTTCTTTTATTTTTACTATCCAAAATAAAATGAAAAATTTTAAAAAACTCCCAAATCCGTAAAATATACGATTTTATTTTATTTCATATTCCCGAGTTATTAAAAACAACAGTTTTTCTTTCACTTTAACTATCATTAACTTTTTGGTTCAAAAAAAATTTCTTAAGTTCTTAGTTAAATGTGTAGTTTGTTTTTTAATAAATGAACAGTTCATGCGAATAAAGACGAATAGACCATTTGTAGAATTTTACAGGGGACAATACAAATGCAGGAAACGGTTAAAAAATAATATTTTTGTCAACTTTTTGCTATTATCTTTAAGATTTAAGTCACATCTACCTATATACAAAATTTTAGTAAGGTATTCGAAAGAGAACTTGCCAAAAATTGGACTTCAACTTTTGCTTAAATGGAAAAACGGCGAATATCCAAAAAAATGTATTGAAATTTGAATAAAAATGTGTTATTTTGCAGCAGATTTTGACTACATTTTCATGAGACTTGCAAAACTTGACGAACTATGGTTGGTATTTGTTTCTAACACTTTAAGGACAATTATGTACAATTTCAAATTTTAGCTAATATCAATTTTAAACTCGCAGCTAAATAATTTTTATATAATATTTTGTTAAGGATGGATATTCGCCCTTTTTGCTTTCCACACTTTAAAGTCATATAACTCAAGAACGGTAAAATTGTTTGCCAATATAATAAGTGTGGTTTGTTTCTCGTAATGTTCTTTTAACACATTGTTACCGAAAGTAAAATTTTTGTATGTTTTTGTGTTGTATTTAATCAAAATTGTGCGTTAGTTCACTCCCAATTTAAACAAAAATATAAAAATATACGAATTATTGCACTTTCAAAGTAATTTTTTTAGCCTTAAAAGTCAAAATTTCCCCAAAATTTCTGCATAGGATTGTAGGGCTCTGATAATAAAATGCATTTATGCAAAAAAACGTGTTTGAGAAAAAGTGGTCTATTCGTCCTTATTCGCATCAACTGTTCAAATGGTAAAAAAGTTAAAACAATTTTTACGTAATTGAAATTAACAAATTAATCTGCGAAAATCAGCAAATAATTTGCTAAATATTAGTACACAAAAAAATCATAAAAAATTTTAAATTTTTAAAGTTTTTTTTAATATTTTTTTTTTAACCTTATAAAATCAGCAGAATCTAATTTTTTTCAGTACACATATGTATTTACAACAAGTCCTTTAACTTACTCATAGTGAGCGTTGAAAAAAACATATACATGTGTGTGTGTATGTGTGAAATTCCCATTTTATATTGTGATATGTTGAAGCATGTTTTGCTTTAGTGAATTTTAATATTATATTTATATTTTCACTCTCTATACTTAAGTCTGTTAAATCCATATTTATAGTCGTCTTAAAACCAAAAAAATTCTATAATTTCCGTTTTGGAGAAAAGGTGAAAAGGATTGTCACATTGGAAGCATCACCAATTATTAAAGGATTTGCTATTTTGAATTTAATGAAAGTTGGCCTTGCGTACATTAAATGACGTGAACATTATTAATGCTTTAGTTACCTAATCAATATTCATTTTATTGCAAAGAAAAAATTTAAACAATTAGCCCTCTATTAAATGTTCCTAAGTACAAATTTTTATTTTATCAAAATTCGCAAGGAAACCTTTCTCGTCAGTAAGATCATCTTTTAAAGTTTTAATTATATAACTAAAAATAAAATAATATATGATATGTGTATGTATAGTTAAAAACAGAAAAATATGCATATAAAATTTTAAAAATATATATTCATTTTTAATTGTCAGGTTTGAGATCATAATTAAAATGTTACTACTATTACAAATAGAAAGCAGTTATTGTTAATAAATGTCAGAGAAGATGAAAAAGAAATCTTGTGGAGATCAGCGCTAGAGGAAGTGCCGCATTTTCGACTTAAGCGACTATGTCAGCTTCAGTCCTATTTAAATACACCACCCAAAATAACGTTAAGGTTTGGTCAGGTGTATACATATATCAACCAACCGGTCCCCCCCAAAGTAGGCTACAGTAAGTTTAAAAATGCAATACATACAAACCTAAAATTTATTTTTATTAAAACTTAAATATCACTCATACTTCTGGGCCCTTATGTTTGCATAATATGTTTTTCGAAAGTATGCAACAAAAAAGTTGGTTTGCACCACTAAAACTCCAATAAAAATTACGTGAAATATTTATATATCTTTCATTCTTCTGAGTGTGTTTGATATTTTTCTATAATAAGCTCCTTAAGTATGAAACAGCCAGTATTGTTAATTTAGCATTTTTTTTTTTTCTTTTTAACATTTAAAATTTAGAAATCAAGTCTAAATGCTTAGTAAGCATTTTTTTAGCAAAAATTTTTTTTTTTTATTTTATTTTATTGATTAATAATCATATAATTACAAATTATATACTATTACCCTAACCGAGCACTAGCTACTATGGCCTTCGGCGCGTTGTAGCGAAAACAGACAAGTGCCTCTGGTGGGAATCGAACGCATGACCCCCGCACTGATAAGCCTACCGGGGCGCACGAGTAGTAGTAAAAAAATTATACTAATTTTAGAATAAGAAAACTTATTAAAAAAAAACATATTTTTTTTTTCATTAAATAATCTTTGTAACTTGTAATTTTTACCCATAATAAATAAAGGTGAAAATAGCCATAAGGATATAAAAATGAAATACGAGCTAAACCCCTTTGGTGTTTTTGGTCTATTGATGGTCTGGTTTTATATCTCACTGGTCTCGTTAGGGATACAATTTCCCGTTGCACAGTGTAAATAAACATTCATGGGCGGCGTCAACTACATTTCACAATCATTCACTAATGAAATTTTTCATATAATTAATAATTTCAGATCTGCACTCACGCTTGTTGGCTTAAACGCTTCCTTGGAAAGTTTTCAATTTTGCTAATACCAGACATGGGACACAATACCAATATTTGTTTATTAAATTACAGACCAATTACGTTTTTACGTCTAATTACATGTAGTTGGGTGTAGTTGAGTAATTGCCCTGTAATTAAATACCCAGATGTTATTACTAATTCCCATGTTTGGTATTAAAAATGTCACAAACTTTCTAATGAAGCGTTTAAGGCCACAAGTAAGAGCTAGGTCTGCAATTATTAATGTTATTGAAAAATTTCACATATCAATTATTGCGAAATATAATTGACGCCGCCCATGTCTGGTAATTAAAAACATTCATTTGTATATATTTTTTTAACGATTGCGTTATTTTTTTAAAAGATTATTTTAATTCATTTAATTTGTGAAAATATATAGAAAATAATGAGAATATTGAAGGAAATAAATTCGTAATAAACAGTTTATTTAGAAGGTTGAATAATGAATCGGATAAATGATAATTTTTTATACTGTTTTATAAATAAATTATATTTTATTGCAATTTGAATTGTCTTACAAATAGAAAACCCTAATTGTTAATAAATGTAAGAGAAATTTAATTTTAAAAGATTAACAATACGTACAAAATTCTCAAACCAAACATGCTGGTACCATCAACTAGGATATTTTGTGCTTAAATATTAGTATACATGCCGGATTCCCAATTCGTTCCCAGTCATGGTAACATTAGCAGTTGGACTGGCAATCCTGCCAAATAAAAAGCTTTAAGAAAAATTTATGTCTGGACTGTCTTTGGTGGAATGGATAAAAAAAAGTTACACCTATCCCTCTATTTACACGGTTGAAACATTCCAGAAAAACTTGTGCAAATCGAATTCCAAAAGTTTTGTTAAAAAAATCGTGTAAATCGAAAAAAGGCTAAATATCTCAGAAAAACTTTCTATTACCGGTAATAAGTTTGGGAATAAGAAATTTTATGAAAAAAAATAAAATAAGCTTAAAATAAATTTATAGCTCTAAAGAAAATGTTCATTAAATTTGGTAAGAGATAATTTATGAAATCTAATGAATTGTTTTTATGAAACTATGAAATTTTATGAGAAAAAGTTTATGAAAAATTTCTTACTATTAATAAAATTTCTTGGATATAATTAAATCCTTTATTGAATCTACTTAAAAAAATTTACGAAATTGTTTCATTAATATGATGAAGGATAATTCTTTCAGTGTAGTTTTTGTTAATCGTTCAATATCTTACAATCGAACCCAACACATAAACACATCTACAGAGTGATAAAATAATGATACAATACTGATTTTCATGTTTTCAATTTATTTTTTGATCAATGGTTATAATCTTTAACTTCAAACTCATATGTATATTAGTTCTCATGTAGTGAGTAAACTAGTTCATATGTATGTTTGATGTTTGCCATGGGATTATTACCGCTTTCAAAACGTGTTCTGATGATGGGAACCTAGAAAATTCCCGAAATCGATTTATCAACACATTCCTGAAGGGGTCATATAATAAATTTGAAAACAAAAAAACTCTATAGATTATTTGTTAGGACAATATCCTAATGAATAAATATAGAGTATGGCCTCGAACTTGAATAATTTTCATTTTCATTAACTCAAAAAATTATTATAAAATTATTATGTTTAATTTGACTTTTGCTGATATTTCTACTTAAGGTTGTTCTAAATTATTATACTGATTGTTGTTCTATTGTTTTTATTTTTATTCAATCTTATAGATACTTCTCCTAAGGATGACATTCGACGCATGTCGAAATATTGGGAAATAAATAAATTTTTATATTACCTACAACTGGCCTCGAGCACGAGCATTTTTATTTTATTTAATTAAAACTGAAAGATCTAATAAAGACAACTTTTAATTTCAGAAAATTAATATTATAAATTATCATAAAGATTTGTCGATGTTTCCTATGTTAACTACACACACATCCTTATGGGGAATGGGACCGGTTCTGCGTGTGCCACAGTATCGGTCCCTACGTGCCAAAGACCGGTCCTCTGCTAAACCCAACCCTATGTAAACAACTTGCAACTTTAACATGGGCTTGTCATAGGAGGGGGTCATTTGTCCTGCTTTAAACCACATAGTGGCATGCCACAGGACTAACCAAAGATGGGCATACAAGACTGTCGTTAAAGGGCCATGTCGTATAAAATAAACGAAAACTAAACAGCTTCGAATGGGTAAAATTCTGGCCAACTGGCTTTTTCTTGTTAATAAGCATTCTGGTTAAGTGGTATGTCCTCCCTTTATCAGTCACAGGATTGGTAATTTTAGGACAGTTGATTCTGCTTAACCCACTTCAGTATTAAATTATACCAGTCCTGTGATAAGTTCTTCTTAACCGGTCACTTTGAGGTCAATTGACTCCTCATTCCCGATAGGGATAATTATAAATACACACATAATCAGTCATAATAAGTATTCAATCTTGATAAAATTTACTAAATACCAATAAATTGGTAGAAAACGTAATACCAAGCAACACTGTTTTTTTTTTTCTAAGTTTGATGTCTAACTTGTCGCAAGTGCCAAAAATCACTTCCTTTAAAATGTCCTTGTAAGTTGAATCGCAAGTGTAATTTTATTAGGAAAAAAGTGTGAGTGTATTGAGTTTTTCGAACTTGTACTTGCTTGTAGCAATGGGGGTTATAAGAATATTGAAACACAAAACTTGAAAAGTAAAAAACCAGAAGAACAAAAAGTAGAAAAAAAAACACTGAAAATTGCTGTGGAAACAAAAGTGTCGTATATAAAAGCGAAGATCATAATTTACTCAGGTATGCCATGTCACCTTAAGGTGGTGACTTTTGTTTTTTTTTTTTTTATTGTGCGAGTGTGATGGGAATGTAAATCATTCTTAAATAAATTTATTGTTGTACCTCGAAATATAGGGCATTCGCTGATGTTATGTTTTCTGTGTTCTTCATGTAGTTTACTTTTTTATTTTGGTAACGTCTGATGATGTGATGTGTGCATAATATCGTGGTGTACAGCGAACAATTTTGGGCACTTTCGCATCAAAAAGCTGTAACTTTTTAGTTTGAAGATATAGAATTGTAAAATTTGGCATGGATAATCTCAAATATGTGCCGTTAAACAGATAAATATTAACGCGTTTAAACAAAGGGTTATTTAGGAAACTTAAATAAAATGTTGAGTTTAAGTTAGTTTAAACACTCAGGGGAAAATGTAAATCTGAGTAATGCATTTGTTATCAATTATACATCATATTTATGAAGTTTTAATTTATATGATTTAGAGCTTTATACAAACGTATGAACCTAGAGCCTTCATCAATTCATAAAAAAGTTTCATAAAAGAAATTTTTCCTTTTTAGGGAAAAATAGTGAAATTTAGAATTAAAAAGTTAAAATTTTTATTTTTCTTGGAAGTATGGAAAATATGATTTGCAATTAATTAAAAAAAAATAAAAATTTAAAATCTACGTGAAATTATTTAAAGTTCTGATACATCAATTAAATACTATTTGAGTTGTTCTTAATCTTAAATAGAATTTTTTTAAATATGTGAAATAGAAAATTATATTTTTTAGTTTAAAATGGAAATTTTTGACTTGAATTGGTGTTCTTAACTTCAATTGATTTATAAAAATACTACACAAAAACATGTTTCTTTAGTTTCATTGCCTAAAAAATTCAGAATAAAATGTTAAACACTACCGTATTTGCTCGTTTTTGTTTGAGCAAATAGCATAAAAACGCAATCAAAGTTAAAACAAACGCAAAACTATATATGCATATTCTCGCCAATTTAAAAATAATGTATGGAACATATACGCTGCTCCAGGAATTAACATAAGGTGGAATTTCATACGGCTCAGTGTAGAAATGCAATTGTATATAATGGGCGTTGTGGTGTAATGGTTAGCGCGTTGGACTGTTACACAGATGGTCCCGGGTTCGATTCCCGGTGACGACAACATCAATTTAGAAAAATAATATGTATCAGTTTTCTATCACTTATATGTATCGCTGCACCCACCTTCGGTGTTCCCATAGCACTTAACCCCACCGAAGTAAAATAATGAATCAGGGCTATGAAACAAAAAGCTTCAATAAATTCGCCAACTCTACATGAGGTGGCGAGCAACAACTGTTGTAAGACTTATCATCTCGTGCAATTACAGTGTTGACATGTTTGAAGCCCTTCATCTTCCACCACCTTTCATCTCTCCACTATCCCCTTTCCAAAGAAAGCAACACATTAATTAATAGGAAGAATTTCCTGAGTGTTGCTTCTCTTTAAAAAAAAAAAAAAAAAAATACGCTGGTCCAGCAATTAACATAAGGGGGAATTTCATACGCCTCAGTGTAGAAATGCAATTGTATATAATGGCGTATAAAATTTCCCTCTGTATTAGTTTCTGGAGCCGCGCATGCTTTCATAGCGTTCGCATTCAACACTCAAAAAAAAAAAGTTTGTAAAGTCAGCAAAAAATTTTGCTGAGTCAGCAAAATTTTAGTCAGGAGGATGCTTGCAAAAAGTTGCTAATGTCAGCAAAATCTTTTGCTGCAAATCAGCGAGCTGATTTTTAGCAACAAAATTTGTAGATTCAGCAAAAGTTTTGCTAACACTTAGTAGATTAGAAATACAAAAGCCTTGCTAAAAATTAATAAATTTTTTGCTGAATTTTAGTAGACTGAAAAAAAACGCAAAAAATTTGTAGAAATATTGTAATTTAGTTAATTTATTTGCTGAAAATCATAAAACATATTTTTGTGATTCTTTTAAAAATAATTTACTATAATGACGAAATATAAAAATTTTCATTTTTCCACATTGACGACATGAATTTATTTAATATCTGAAAATATATAGAAATAAATATATATAACATAACAAAAATTGTCTTTCAATTACTTACACCAATGGTTGTCTAAATGATGCTATCGTTTAAATGATGATATCGCCACTGCCGAAGATAACTATAGAAATGAAATGAAAAAATAAACAAAAACAAACGAAACGAAAAAAAACAACCCTTTTTGCAATAAGAAAAAGGAACCATAAAAAAATCTACCTAAGATGTGTGTCTTTGTCTTTCACTTTACTCTGAATATGTTTGTTTGCAATTTGACCACACATATAAACATTTAGTTTAAATAAATAAATATTTTATTTTGTCTTTTATTTAATTAATAGACAATTATTTTCACAAGCCGGTGACAACGCAAAATTTAAGTTATTTTAATCCTCAATTTTGTTTTATGTATGAAAAACAGATACAAAAGTCTTCCATGGTTGATTTTTTTATATGTCTTACTAGAGTTGTACTTTTTAGTATAATTTTCCTCTTCTCTACTACATCTTGACATGCCGCGACATCTACTTCATTCTGCGTATATCTTTCAATCTGGTTGTCGTCCACACTATTAATGTGCTTATCAGCACAATTTTTTTTTAGCAAAATTAATTAGTAAAACATTAGTATATTAGTAAAGCATTTGTATAAAACAGTTAAGTGCTGAATAAGTATAACAAAAATTAGCTGTCAACACGATTTTAGCAAAAAATTTTGCTAAAAAATAATATACCTGATTTACAAGACGTTTTACTAACTTTTCTACTAACTTATTTTTTTGAGTGTAGGCATGTTGTATATTTTTCTCACTCTAATTCATAATATAAAAAAGAATTTAAGCAAAGGAAGAAAATCTAAGATTTTCAGTAATATTCTATGAACCCGTTAAAGTGCATCGGAAATATAACAATAAAGGTTAAAAAACACCAAAGTTGTAATTTTTAATCTGATTTAACTTAAGTCGTATTTTATCTCTTTTCAGAAAAAAATAAAACTTTTTCAACAAAAAACTAATTGTGAAAGGCGAGGTAGAGAAGAATGAATGTATTTTCTGAAAATCATAACTTCATTGTAAATTTTCAATTTTCTGAATCAAACTGCGCAGTTTCTGGTATTGAACCTTCGTCAGTGATCCTGTTTTTTGAATAATGTAATATTTGTTTTGTTTTTATTTGTTCGATTGCGTCTATATGAAATTTTCTGTGCAATCACTGACCGTGGTATAGATAAACTGATTTCTAATGCCACATGCACTCGCACTACACGTTAGACTCTGAGCTATCGTCAGGTCGAGTTTTGTTGTGAATCAAACTAGTTTTATTCAATACACGGCGTTGTTGTTAAAATAGCGATAAAATTTGAAGCGTGTGTTAACTCATTTTAGAGAATAAAGTTCAATATATCTGTGGAGGGGGGTAATGATCACAAATGAATTTTGGGTACCATCGCGTACAAAAGTCATCAAGCGGGTAAATAGCATGGTACCTAGTGAATCCCTTTGTGCTCTACGTATACGCTTAATTACTTCGTAACCCAGAAAGACCACACATTGCCATATAATGGGTAAAGTAATGTATCTCCATAAGGCTTCATGCATTACAATACACCTTACTTCACTGATGAATTTTACAGGCGATGACAATATTAAATAATTATTTTAAACATTACTTTATGTTTATAGTTCATGCATTATGTAATTGTTGATCGGTAAGTCATTTATATATGTTTTGAAATAACGTAAAAGGTAATGATGTATCATTGCAAGGTAACCGATGAGTTTCTAATTATTGGTAACTCATTCCTTTACGTTATGTTTAAAAATAATGTTGAAGGTAAGGAGTATACATTACAAATTCATGCATTATGTAATTCATTATCGGTAACACATTACTTTTGTCGGAAAATAATGATAGAGGTAAGGAGTATACATTACGAGGTAATGCACTACTTTATCGCACCCATTACCAAAGTATTGCTGCGAATGTCTGTTTTTGCTATAAACTATTTAGAATTGCGTCAAATAGAGTTCAAAAATAAAAAAAATAAAAAGTTGTCTATTTTTTAATATGGGGTTATATATTGTACAAGGTGGCGCAAAAATAACCTTCCGATGTTTTTTGGCTGTAATTAAAAAAAAAAATAAAAAACTTTGATTCTTCTTGTGGATTATTTTTATTTGGTATTTTAATTTTTTTTACGTCAAGTCGAGAATATGATGTCATGTAAATGGCCGCCGCCACAGTTGATTGTCATTTGAGCCCTTTTTATGTCATTTTCCATCACTTTGGCCAAAACTTCCGGCGATAGGTCCTCAGATTCTTGACGAATATTGCCTTTAAGAGCTGCAAGAGTCTGAGGCTTGTTGACATAAACCAGCGACTTCAAAAAGCCCCACAAAAAGAAGTCTGGAGCGGTCAAATCAGGCGATCTTGCTGGCCAGTGCAAATCGCCAAAACGGGAGATTAGGCGCCCGGGAAATGCATCCTTCAGCATATCGGTTGTGGCACGTGCAGTGTGTGCCATTGCACCGTCCTGTTGGAACCACATGTTTCTAATCCCAATTCATCAAGTTGCGGCAAAAATAACTCGTGGATCATTGCTCTGTAGCGCTCACCATTCACAGTAACCGTTTGGCCCGCGACGTCTTCGAAGAAAAAAGGTCCGATGACTCCTCCAGCGAAAACAGCACACCATACAGTGACTTTGAGCGGGTGTAATGGCTCTTCGTGGGTTACACGCGGATTTTCAGTGCTCCAGAAGCGTAAATTTTGCTTATTTACGTACCCGCTAAGATGGAAATGGGCCTCATCACTCATGATTATTTTTGATGAAAAATCATCTTCCTCTTGGTGGTGATTAAGGATGGCTTGAGATTATGTTACACGCGATTGGCGGTCAGCAGCTAACAGCTGATGCACCGTCTGGACTCTGAACGGAAACATCTTCAAATCTTGTACCAAAATTCGCTGTAAAGACCGTCGACTGATACCCATTTGCGTGGCACGTCGTCTGGTCGATGTCGACGGCGCTTCCATGACATCCTCGGCTACAGCAGCAATATTCTCTGCAGAACGGCTACTCCGGGGTCTGCCACGCCTGGCAGCATCTCGTGTTGTGCCAGTCTCTTCGAGGCGAGCGGCTAAACGTCGCTGTGTTTCAGCAGTAGGCGTTGGACGGCCAGGAAATCTGCGACGAAATTCACGTTGTGCCAAAGTCACCGACCGATTATTGGTCAAATAAATAGTCACCAATATTCCGCGTTCTGGAGCAGTGTAGCGTAACATTGTTTATTAACGTGTATTTCGCATGTGTTTACTACACAAATGTCAACACAGAACTGACATTAGGGGCCAATCGCAAAATTTATAGCATTTTCTGATAGGAGGATTACTTTTGCGCCACCTTGTATATGGGGTTATATATTGCAATATGCAACTATACCTTGTACGCCCAGGAAATGTTAATGACATGGGAATCATATCGTAAACTATTTTTAATCTTGCATCATACATGGAAATATATCTTGTATCATATTAATTATTATATGTATGTATAACACTGTTGTCGAATTGGAAAGTTTAACATTTTGTAGCAAGCCGTTAACCAGCAGATAAACCTAATTCGAGTACGCTGAATGCATCTAGCCTAACCGATTTTCTGGCTTAGCTCTTAAAAAATAGATACTTGAGTTTAAAAATTGTTCTCCCAAGAACCCACTAAAACTCGATTTTCAGATTTTTCGACTTATTATTTTTACCCAGAAGCTTTTTGTTTAAGTTTATCAAAATCGGCCAATCAGTTTCTAAGTTGTGAGTGAAAATTTGAATACATTTTGAAATTTGCCCTACAAAATGGTACATTTTTTTTATGTAGCTTATATGCAGTTTTGTATGTATAATTTGTTTACGCACGAATATGCGCTACTTTTTGCACATTATATTAACAATAAATCAATCTTCAATAATATGTACATATATACACTCACAATATTTTAACAGTAACTGATTTTAGTTTATTTGAGAATTATTAGTAAACTTTGTTTTTTAAGAAATATACATTTAAACTACAAAGAAGTATTTCAACTTATTTTACCATTCATTAAAAAACAAACCACATATAAATACTGTTTTTCTGTATCATTATTTTTATTTAAAAAAATATATTTACAAAAAGTTCTTTATTTAGACCAACAAGTTAATGATAGTAAAAATTAGGAAAAACTATTGTATTTAATAACTTGAGAGTTAATTTTCTATAGTTCAAATTAAAAAAAATCGTCAATTACATTTACAATCACATTATAATTTGGGAGATTTTTAAAATTTTTTGTTTTAATTTGGATAGTAAAAATAAAATATTTATTTTTACGAATGTTGAGGTAATTTTTCAACAGTTGTTTACAATTTATGTAAATGAAACTGCATTAAAAGCATATATGTATTTATTATTTTTTGAATATTCGAGGCTAAACAAATTGGTTATAAATACGAAGAAAACTAAAGTTCTAAGATTTAAACCCTACCTAAATAACAACGCTGGTAGTTTTAGTATATATGTGGATGGTGAAGAAGTGTTTGAAAGTCAGTCGATAAAGTATTTGGGAGTGTAATTACAAAATAATTTGTCTTGGAATATGTACATTCAACATTTGAAATCGAGAATATCTTCAATTATTGGATTGTTGTACAAATTTAAAAATAAATTTAATGAAAAAAACAAAACTATTACTTTCTCGAGCATCTAAACCATCTAAATTATTTCGGTTTGGTATATGGTTCTAAAAATAATACTGAACTTAATACTTTGCAAAGAATACAAAAAAAAAGCATTAAAAACGGTTTACAATTTACCAATAATGTCTTCCACACTTTCTTTATACAAAATTGTTTCAAAAATTGTATACCTATCCTATGGGTAATGAGGAGTCAACTGTTTTAAAAGTGACTGGTTAAAGAAGGACTTATCACAGGACTGGTATAACTTAATACTGAAGTGGGTTATGCAGTGTCAATTGTCCTAAATTTACCATTCCTGTGACTGGTAAAGGGAGGACATACCACTTCACCAGAATGCTTATTAACAAGAAAAAGCGAGTTGACCAGAAATTTACCCATTGGAAGCTGTTTAGTTTTCGCTTATTTTATACGACATGGGCCTTTTGCGGCAGTCTTGTGGTACGTCCATATTTGGTTAGTTCTGTGGCACGCCACTATGTGGTTTAAAGCAAAACAAATGACCCCTCCTATGACAAGCCAATGTTAAAGTTGCCAGTTGTTTACATAGGGTAGGGTTTAGCAGAGGACTGGTCTCTGGCACGAAGTGACCGATAGTGTGGCACACGCAGAACCGGTCCCATTCCCCATAGGGTATATATGGGCTTTATAAAAAGCAATTGCTAGTTTAAAGAATTGCAGAATATTGGCCACAACACAATATCTTTTGGAGTAAATGAAACAGAAATCAGCACACGAAGTAGCTCAAATTTAAGAGTGACAAGATGTAGACTCGAAACCACAAAGCAGAAGGTCGAATATATTGGGTGCTTGGAGTATAATAATTTACCACAAAATCTAAGAAATATTGGAAGAATTTCAGCTTTTAAACCCTCTTTGAAAGAGCATTTGTTAAACAATTTAGAAGTGCTTTTAATATTACAATTTTTATAAAAAAAAATTCTAAACAAAAAAAAATCTAAATGTAAGCTTTAAATGAAATTTTGAATATTATCATAATTAATTTATTATTTTATAAAATTTAATGCCAACTCGCCTCAACAGTTTCATACGACGCTTAGGCAAACTTAATTTTGTAATAAAACTTTTTGTTAATAAACTAAGAAAATAAAAAATAAAATAACAGACATTTAATTTTAAAGTACAGTGAGTATGATTTATAAGAAAAGTGAGCAAAATCGCTAATTTTAACGGAATTGGTTTGTTTTATTTAATTTATTGTTTTATTTTCGATAGTAAAAAATAAAATAAAATATTTATTTTTACGGATGTTGAGGTAACTGTTTAATAGTTAAAAATATATGAAAAAAAAATTTGATTTAAACTTAAAAACTAAAAGGAGAATTGGAATCTGCATAAAAAGGTATAACACTATTATATTGTAAAATAAAATATACATAATATATTCCTTTGAATATGTTGTATTTTCAGTTCCATAAATCATTATAGTCGAAAAAAGTGAATTCAGCAGTAATTTCAGAACTTTTCTGTTAACAAAATACGAAAAATTGTTTACAATTATTATATATTGGCATCTTAGTTTTATAACAAAACTAATTTTATTTTTTTTTGCCCCAATTCAAAGATTTGTAAAAACTAATTATGAGTTGGTCTTACACTACGATTTTCCACAGTGCGGTGTTGATCTGCTGTTGGCTGTTACACATACATCATTTCGTTACCTGTTTCGTTACAAAAGGTGTTTTTCTGTTTATGGATATTTTGTGCTGTTGTGTTGACTGCATGTGTGTGTGTCTATTCGTTAAATGAAGGAAGTAGCAAAAAAATAGAAAATAAATAATAGAAAAGCTAATTTATAGCAACACGAACAAAAGTGACAAAACCGGAAATGTTAAAAGCATACACAATCACACACCCTTACAAACAACAAAGTATATCAAATTAAATACTCATGGTGTCATACGTAGTAAAGTTATAACAATACAGCTTAAATACTTTCATTAATACTAGTTGCTGCTGTTTCAAGTTTAAGGAGGGTTTGACTATTTGTCATTTGAATACACAGAGCTTAAATTGTAAATTGACGAATTAAGGATAATTTTGCCATATATCTATTTTATTTTCGATTTAAATCATTAGATTTTTTTGTTTACAAAAATACTCCATTCTCCATTTTGAGATTGTATAGATTTAGTAAATACACACTAAGATGATATACATAACTTCGATTTTATCTTCATTTCATTTAATGTTATCGGTAATAAAAATAGTAGTATAATTTTTGGAGAAATTTAAAAAACGAGTATGTCAGATTATATCAATCGTGTAAATACTAGTAATTTATTTCCAACACTTTTACTAGAAATGATTTATTTGGACCAAATCCTTAAACAGAGCTGTAAGGAGCTTATTTCATAAATCATAAATGTTTTGACATGTCCTGTGAAAAAAATCGATCCTGCATCCAGGGCGAGGATAGAAATTTCGTGATGGCTTATTAGTTAGCATCGGCTGTCTTTATGTTACACCATAAATTTTAAATTACATATAGTTTGTAGGGCGGAATTATCGATTAATTAAAGTGATCCCATTACCTTCAAGTTAATTTTTTACAAACTAACAGACAAACTAACAGACATGTATAAATTAGAATATTTCAATAGGCAAAGAAATTTCGCTAGCATTAGTTTACTTATATTAGGGCAAAAAATGACATTACCATTTAATTGTAATGATATTTCTTATCATTAGCATTTATTCAACTAATGCTAATGAAATCACCCAATTCCTAAAAAGCTAATTACAATTGAGCAAAAAAAAAAAGGAATTTGTTTACAAAAAAAAAAAAGTGGAGTGTAAGTTGCTTTACATAGGAATGGAACGGAGAATACTGAATACGGAAAACTAAATGGTGCGAGGAACTAACTTTTTGTAATCCGAGCATGTTTATTTATATTATCACTTAAATAGGTAAAAAAAATAAATAAATTACCTTGTGACTGTTTTATAAAAATTGATTACTCGAGATCTCTCTAGTACCTAGCCCATTTATATTATAAGGGTGTATTAATACTCCAAAATTACTGTCCGTTTTGACTTATCTCGCTTAGGTTTGGAGATACTGGCCATTTTAAAAAATAGTTATTTTATAAAATGGCTAGTATCTCTAAAACTAAGCGAGATATCGCAAAACGGGAAAAAATTTTGTGAAACTTAACTTCATTAACTAGTTCCGATAATTCAAATGCAGTAAGTATACCGATTCCACACGTTCCCGGTTCATTCGATATCGTTCTATTTTAGACCAATGTTCCATTCTATTATTTGTATTTGACTAAACAAATAATTAGCACACCATGTGGCTGTTTTATTAAAAAAATAATCTCTCGGAATCTTTCCCGGACCTTGGCTGTGGAATAAAATCTTTGTCCGTTTTGGAGATATTGGCCATTATAAAAAATTGCCATTTTATAAAATGGCTAGTATCTCAAAAAAATAAGCAAGATATCACAAATCTTACAAAATTGTCGCATAACTTAACCACGTAGCACAATCCGATAATACAAATAAATTAAGTGTTCCGATTTCACTCGTTCCCCGTTTCATTCCATATCGTTAAATTTTGGACGAATGATTAATTCTATTATTGGACACCCGGTGGCTGCTTCATAAAAAATTAATCTCTCGGGATCTTTCCCGGCCATAGCTTGTTTGTATTATGAGGGTTAATAAATGCTCCTGTTAAGCCCTGATTTTATCGATATTCACCATTAGTCTTTCGAAAATCTTATCTGTCAATTGGAATTTGTTTCCTTTAATTGATGCATTACCAATAGTAATAAAATTTATAAAAATTATTGCCATTAATCAATGAAATTAAATCAAATCAATGAAAAATTGCAATTGATATCAATGAAATTTTAATGGAATCATCAATTAATTAGCCCATTCCATTAATTAAGTACATGTATGATCAAGAAAATGTTTTTTGGAAACCCAAAAATTTCGATTTCTAATCTATTTTGTAAAGATATATAATTTCTGTAAGAAAAATTTTATACACTGTGTTTCAAAACTATAATTACACATTAATTTCACTAAATTTCGTAAGTTAGATAAAAAGCAGAAGAGTTTAACCGGCATAAAAGTAAAACTTATATGAAATCCATAATATTTAACAAAAAAAAAACCGTTAATTTATTTTTTTATTTTACTATCTAAAAAGTTTCATGACAATAAACACACTTAACTAAATGTATACATAATAATTTACAAAAATTTAAGCAAAATATTTTAAAGCAGCAGCTTTAATAATGAGTGATGCCTTAATTTTTTTGAATCAACTCAAAATTCGATCACACTTACTGTCTACCAGATTTATTCTAAGCTCTTCCGGTATAGCTATCAACGCAACAATAACTACTTCTTTTAGATGAAAAGCGCTTTCATATTGACAATTTTCAGCGTAAACCCGACGGGTTAATACTCCATAAATATTTAACTCTTATATTTTTTGATGATGAATTCATCTAATAAATGGCACATATTTTTTTATCTTATGCTGCAAAGTACTCTGAAGAATTCATTCCGGCGTTTCGAAATGCCAAAACTACCATACTGTCGAAAGACTCAGCTCTTGATTAGTTATTTAACCGGTTTTGTGAAAAAATATAGTTTTTTGGATTAAATCCACTTACAAAATCCTTTATGCCTTTGGATTTTGAACTATTATTGCTCTCAGTAACGTCTTAAATAACAGTAATTGGTTAACATTTTGTTTGTCCCCCATATAAAATTTGAATTTAAGTAGTATTCGTTTAATTTTAAAGAAACATTCATTAATTGGGCCTCATAAATTTTATTTTCGTATTAAAAAATATATTTTTTTTATAAAAGTGTAATCAATTCAACCTTTATTATGATTAAAAGCTGTTCCCACTTTTTTTGGAAATTTATCCAATAACATCAATGATTCGGTAATACCGATACCGAATAAAATACCGGTACCAAAAACGAAATAAATAATGAATCTTTACTAAGCCCGTTATTCGATTCGGTTGCCAACCTTAATTAAAGTGCTTACGAAAAATTTTGGGATAATTTTAAAAACATATTTTTATTTATTTTTAATTGTAATTTTAAATGTAATTATGATCGTCTTGTTAGTTATCCTATACAGGCTATATTTTTACTGGCAAGAGTATGAGTAATATTTAAATGATAAGGAAAATAAGTATACGCCTTGGTGTTCAACATAATATCAAATTAGGTATGTCGTCTTATACATTTTTCCTCTCTTTTAACTTTTTCGATCCAGTACATTTAAACGGCTATATTTTTTTAGTAAGATAATTAAGTGGTGTGAAAATGGTAATATATTTCAACATTTTGACTACTAACTTCAGTTAAAACATTGTGTTGAAAAATAAAGTTTGACCCAATTTTAAAAGAAATTTTTTCAATAATGATTTAAAAATATAAAAAAGAATATTTTTTTATATTTTTGATTGTTATGTTGAAAAAATATGAAAATGTATTTCTGTGCCAAAGTTTAGTTGTTATTAAAACATTACTAAAGTTATAAAAATTATATCGTCAGAGTTGCCATATTGCAATTAAAAAAAAAATGGTCATAAACCATTATCTTTTTCAAAAAAAAAATTTTTTCGTGGGAATTTTGTGATGAAATTTGGTAGAAAGATGTAACGGTGTCTTCTTCCTCTAGCGGTGGTATTCACAATTTAAATTCAAACGTTGTATTATTGTACTTAATAGGTTAAGATATTTTATATTATAATTTTTATTTATTACTAAGGCAAATATCTATCAAACTGAAATACATCTATCTAATTTTCACGATTTTTGAGAATTTTTTAAAATATTAATGTTTTAAGACAACCCTGGATTATTAATTTTAAAAATTTTATTAATTTTTTGGAATTAAAATCGGAAATTTTCAAATTAAAAAGAAATTGTTCAGAATATTCTATCTAAAAAAAAGTGAATATTATCCCAAAAATTTGACAAAAATAATAATCTAACACCCAGACAACAGACTCGATAGTTCACTCAAAAAAAGAAGTTAGTACAGCCAGCAAAAAATGTTGCTGAGTCAGCAAAATTTTAGTCAGGAGGGTGCTTGCAAAAAATAGCTAATTTCAGCAAAATCTTTTGTTGAAATTACAGCGAGCTGATTTTTAGTAACAAAATTAGTAGATTTAGCAAAAGTTTTGCTAACACATAGTTGATTACAAATTAAAAAATCCTTACTAAAATTTAATATAATTTATGCTGAATATTAGTAGGCTCAAAAAATAATCAAAAAATTTGTAGAAAAACTATGCTTTAGTTAATATATTTCCTAAAAATAATAAAACATATTTCTGTGATTCTTTTAAAAATAATTTACTATACGTTACAAAATATCAAAATGTTCATACATTGACGACTGGAATTAATGTAATATAAAAAAAAAACAAAAAATAACAATATATATCTAACATAAATAATATTATCGTTCAACTACTTACATCAATGGTAGTCTAAATGATGGCATCTTTTAAAGAAACGCAAATGCAGCAGATAATTATAAAAGCGAGAAGAAAAAACCACAAAATATCAAATATACAACCCTTTTTTGCAATTAAAAATCGACCAAAGATATGTGTCCTTTTCTGCCTACCTGTCTGTACATTTCTTTGAAATTTTACCACGCTACATTATTAATCTGTAAAAACATTTAGTTTAAAAAGTAACATTTAATCTTTATTGAATTTAAATAGTTTATTTTGTTTTTTATTAATGAATATACAATTATTTTCATAAGCCATTGACAACGCAAAACTTGAGTTTTTTTATCCACAATTTTTTTTTATGTTTGAAAAACAGATAAAAAAAAGATTTTTGTATGTCTTACAAGAGTTGCACTTGTTAGTATCATCTTCCTCGTCACTACTACATGTTGACATACCGCTACATCTAATTGATTCAGCTTATATCTTTCAATCTGGTTGTAGTCCACACTATTTATGTACTTATCAGCTATTTGTTAGCAAAATAAATTAGTAAAACATTAGTTGAAAACAGTTAAGTGCTGAATAAGTATAACTAAAATGTTATCTGTAAACATAATTAAAGCAAAAAAATTGCTGAAAAATAGTATAAATGGGTAAAATTAAAAATGAATCTTATAAAGGCAAAATTATCTCCTTTAATCAGAAATTCCCTATAACAAATTGTTACTCCCTAAAATTCCACTAAACGACTAAAAACCCCCTAAATCAAGGGGAAACCCCCGTAACTTGGCAACACTGAACAAATGGTAGGGAAAGTGGCCTGCAATGAAACGAGTGTACTTTGGAACGTACAATGTTGCCGGTATTTTTTTAAACTAAAATATGCTTCTAAAAAGGGTTTATTTTTCCACTGCGCTGATGTTTACTTACGTTCTGGGTATATTAGTTATTAATATCTATATATCAAAGTGGAAAAACTTTGGTAAAAACTCGATTTTTTATTTTGATTATGTATTTTTTTTGTAACCCGGGAAAACTTAAAATATGTGCACACTAGGGTTACAATTTTTTTTTGCTGAATTTTTACCTATCTGCACGTAATGGGCAATAATGTATTAATAATAGAAATCGCGTTTTCACGTCATTTTGAAACAAAAACCTTCCGCATAAAGTGCATTTCCGTAAAATGCATTTTTGAAAGTTTTTAACATTAAAGTTGTACTAGTTGAACGATACTACTGCACAACATATTTTTAATAACTTTTTACATCTTGTGTTCGTTATTTGCGAAATTTTATGTCTATATCGCGAAACAACGCTTTAATCTCTGTTATCACAATCCACGAAACACGTCAAATTTGAAAACGTTTGTGTACTTTAAGTTGGATATGCATCGATATTGTCTAATTAAGTTAAAATTTTAGCTAAATATTAAGTTTTAGTTTAATTAAACAAAAAGAGGATTATTCGAACACCTTTTTGAAAACCGCGAAAAAAATTGCGTTACTTTATATTTTTATTTGCAAAGCAAAAATCAAAAGTTTTAATAATCCGATTGAAAAAAATTTAAATTTAATATGAGTCTTAATACAGTATTATCGGAGAAATGGGTCCATATAAATATAAAAGCTTGTATCAGTTTAGTTTTAATTTATAATAATATCAGATTAAATTACATCCGAATAATCCGATATAATTTAAGCTATTTTATATAGCGGTATAAATTAATATCTGAACTGATACTAATATATACAAAATAAGCTATAGTTGTATCCGGTTTTTGATTTTAAAACTTCATTAAAATCCGAAATATTTGCAGAAATATTATGATGTGAGCAAGATTATTCAAGTTCATGATCATAATTGCCGTCAAATACATGGTTTGGTTCAGCTTTATTAGCTAATTGCAAAAATTTTACTACTTTACGATTTGTAGCAAATTCATTTCCATTTGGACGTTTTATTTTATTCAAAAACATCTCATGATATTAGCTAAAAAATTAGTTGTTTGAGAAAAAAAGACAAAAATTGGGGTAAATTTTGTGTTTAAAATTATACACAAAATTCAATTAAATTGACTTTGTATTGGTATAATTCAAATTTATATAAAAAATATGATTAAAAAATTTTCTAGTGTGACTCTGCATAGGGTAATATACAAATTTATACGAAATTAATTTGTGTTTTTTAAATATGATATAATATCTAAATATATATTATTTTGTATTCTGCAATGTCTGGGAATATATAACGTCATTATTAACTGGATTATTAAAAAGCAACTATTTATGACATCATATTAAAATATTTCGACGAAAATAATTTATATAGTAATGCAAATGCTGTTTAAAATAACTTTAATTTAACATATTTGTCACAACAACTTCTATGAAAGCGAAAAAAGTGCATGTGCTAATTACTTTGGATGTCAAGTTAAACATTTACTTCCACTTTATTTTACTTGGGTATTATACTAAAAATAAGAGCAAAATTTGTCAATATTGAACCACGCACACTTCGGCCATATTTTTGGAAAATTTAAAAACTTGTTCCATTTTGTTTTGCCTCTTATAGGAGAATAAATACTGTTAGTTTGACATTGATGCGTAATACTTTTTCCTGCATCTGGACAGTTGGCTTGGAAAACAGCATATGCTTTCAAACATATTGTATAAATTAACATTTGTATGTAGAATATGAACAGAGAAATCTGTGAGAGCCATTGTTGTTGTGTTTACTTAATTAATAGACTCATATAAATGTTTTTCCATTACCTTAAGCTGATGAAAAGATTACATGAGTGTTTTAATTCAAATGAATTGCATGTAAAATAAAAAAAAAAGTTAACTGAAATTGAACAGCGGCGATAAAAAACAATCTTGCTGATTATTAACTGCACTCGAAATTTAATAAATATATTTAAATTGTATTAAGATTTGTTACGATTCCTTAAAAGCATGTTATTCTGTAAATTTCCTAGTGGGTATTTTTTATTGAAAAGAGAAAACATTTACCCAATATCGATTAAGTTTCACAAAATAACAATTTTTATGAAGTGGAAAAAAAATTTTGGTGATCTATTATAAGGCTTTATAATCTTGAAGTCATAACTTGAATTAAGTTTTAATGGTGTTTTTTGTCCCCCGGTCAATAAGGATTAAATATTCTTTTTTTTCATAAAATTAAATATAATATAGTCTTATCAAGTGTAAGTGATATTTTTCGTCAAATTATTAAATGTGTTATTCTGTAAATTTCGTAGTGGGTGTTTTTTGGCCAAAAGTGTAAAACTTAACCCTATATGGATCAAGTTACATAAAATAATCCTTTTTTCAAGTTAAGCTTTGTTTTATCAATTTAAAAGTTTTAATCATAATTAAAAATCATAATTAAAATTAAGTTCCATGGGTTTTTTTTTTGTCCCAGGCCACTAAAGAAAATTTTTTTTAAATTACAATAAAAATAATTATAGCCTTAATAAATTCAAATGATATTTTTCCCGAAAATTATGCAAACTTTGATGAAAACATTTAAAATTTTTTAAATTTTTTACAAAATAAGCAATTTTTATGAAATGTAATGCAAAGTAATCGCTCCAAATATACACACGAATTATCATTTTCCAATTTCTTTTTTTTTTTTGTTAAATAACAACTATTATATCATAAAAATAGAAAGCGGGAGCTGCAAAATAGGCATTTTAAAAAATCTTTAAAATTTATTAAAAAAAAAGACGTTTTTGCATTTTTATCCAATTTGTGTCATTTTGGATTCCTGGCAAAAGTCGGTTAATGATATC
This sequence comes from Delia radicum, assembly GCA_021234595.1. Taxonomy (NCBI): domain Eukaryota; kingdom Metazoa; phylum Arthropoda; class Insecta; order Diptera; family Anthomyiidae; genus Delia; species Delia radicum. The sequence continues at coordinate 11,184,660 of CM037853.1, read as the reverse complement.
CAATGAAGTCAGAATTTCATATCTAAATACATTTGAGCATATTAAAAAAACAATTGAAATAAAAAGTAAATTTTTTCGAAAATTTCGAATTTTTAATTATAACACACTTTTCCCCAAAATGTGCCATTTTTGGCAGTCTTGCGGACGGGTTAACGTTTTAAAAAAATAAATCGATTTCTTTCATTTAGAATCATTTGCAATAAAACTGGGGGTGTAATGAACTAAAATACAAAATTCGTCACTTTAAGGGACATCCTAATAGACATGTCTATAAATTTCACTTGAGACGCAAATATATCTCGGTAAACAACAAATTGAAAAATATTATAGATTGCATACGAAAATTCTTCAATGGTTTTTTATTTTACATAATGTCAGTACAGGAACTGGATAGTAATTTCATTGAACTGGCATTATAAATGAAATACACAAACTCTGGGACAAAATACTATAATTTAATCGTATTTGAACGTAGATTGTACTAAATATAATTTTAAAACCAGATTTTACTACTAAAAAATAGATATTGTCCAACAAAGTTGTGCTTGTTTTCATATATAATACAAATTTGCCTATTTTAAAATTTATATATTTGCCACCGACTGCCGGCAAATTATTCATATTGAATATTATTTTATTTTCCTCCATTGAGCATAAAAACTATATAATATTAAATATAATCTCTGCTTTCTATATAAGCAATTGTATGTACAAGGTCCCAGTTACCTATAATTGAATAAAAAATATTCGAAATAAACACTTGTACCATATATTTATTTTCATATCTGTATAATAGGTCGGCATTTATTTTCAACTTTTGATTTTCATCAATTATTGTTGCTATTATTGTAGAACTAGGTCTATATGCTAGGTAATGCGAATTTGAGAAAAATCGGATAGCATTAACCAGTGGCACCCACGAACAAAGTTTTTCATTTTTGAAAATTTTTCTTAAACTGCTTTAATAAAAATGTGTCTTGTGACACAATATTTTCAAGTAATTTTGACATGGTGCGCCCCGGTAGGCTAGTTGGTAGCGTGCTGGCTTATCAGTGCGGAGGTCGTGGGTTCGATTCCCACCAGAGGCACTGGTCTGTTTTCGATACAACGCGCCGAAGGCCATAGTAGCTAGTGCTCGGTTAGGTTAATAGTATATAATTTGAAATTATATGATTATTAATTAATAAAATAAAAAAAAAAAATTTGACATGCTAAACACGAATATTTATTTACTTATTTTTTTTATTTATTATTCTTCAATTAAATAACCGAGCCCAAAGAGCCATTTATGGCTAAGAAATAACTACTACACAAGACTACTGTATTGTATAAAACAAAAATATACAAAAATATAAAGAATAACATAATCTTAAAAAAAAAATAGAAATAAAAATGTATTATAAAATGATAAAGTAGTAAAAACATTAGAAGTTAAAAGAAAGAAGAGAAAAACAATATAAAGGCATTGTAAACCGATGTATATATATATAATTACAATCACACGTTCCATTAAAATGTCAAAAATATTCCAACTCATTACCTTGAGCATAAATGAAAATTTTGCGTTTAAAAATGTAGAATGATAATTCTAAGAACTTGAGTTCTGTAGGCAAATAATTAAAAAATTTGAGCTACCCGCACATGAAATGACTGCTCTAAGAGTGAGGGATTTGCATTTAACGATTTCGTGCAGAATGGCCAAAAGAAAAAAATGAATTCAGATATACAAGGTCATCATTATGATTAATCTTATAAAAATAAAGTATAGTCCTTGCTTTAACATAGTTCGAAAATGGAAAACCTAAGAATCTAGAAACATACGGTGTCATATGGGTACGATTAAGTCTCCTTAAACAAAAGAGATAACGGATTGCTCTACTAAACAACACTGAAAGTTTTTTCATGATGTAGCCAAAAGTGCCACTATATATTTCAATGCCGTATAAAAATAAAGGCATGATTAAAGAACCTTGATTCTCATAAGTAAACTTAAACTAACATTATAGAGCCTACGCAAAGAGTAAGGGACCCTAGAAATAACATAATTTACGTGTCTCTCGAAATTTAAACTATTGTCGAACCACAAACCAAGACACTTGATTTGATCGACAACCTCAATATGTACCATTAATATTTATTACCAAATCCAGTAAGGGTGATCCAAAAAACATAGCCTTTGTCTTATCCGCATTAATATATAATTTGTACTCCAACATCCAATCCGTAATATTAGAGACACAGTAATTTAACTGTAGTTGAAAAACATCCGAGAATTTCCTCTCGGCACTAAATAAAAAAAAAATAATCATCTGCATATGCAAATAAAACACATGAAGATAAATTAATATAGTTAAATAAATCGGTGAGATATATATTAAATAACAATGTTCCAAGTACGGAGACCTGTGCTACTCCACTCATCTTATCTGAGATAAGATGATATACGCCTACAAGAAGAAACAGAAATATCTAAATTACGATATAGTTTAGAAATTAATATGCTATGATCGATCTTTTCAAAAGCCTTCTAAAGGTCAATATATAAAAGTACATTGACATGGCCAATACTTAAAGGCCTTCTAATCGTATATGTAAGTCCTAAAAGAAGCGACATGGTGTTTCTAACACATCTAAATCCATATTGTGAATCACTAAAAAAATAAACATTAGCAATGTGATCCTCTAATTAGATTTTAAGTAAAATCTCCAAAACTTAAGAAAGTACTGGAAGTATAGGAATGGGACGAAAATTATACATGTCACTAGACTCACCAACTTTTTGAATAGGTACTATCCTAACAGTCTTCCAGCAAGATGGAAAGATTGATTTGGTAATTACATTATTAACAAGATAAAGAATATATTTACCAACATAATTTCAAATATTTTAAGGAGAGCTCATCACAACCAACGACATTCGACTTATTTGAATATAGCGCAGATATCAGTTCACAAAGATCAACATTATGAAATGAAAACCCACCTTCATCTAGAACATTATCTAAAAAACTACCATCGATAAAAAATTTCAAATCAGACTAACGATTTTAGAGAGATTGCGACTCGAGTTTTACTAAAAATTCAGGTTTTTGCCTCCATTCTAGAACTTTTTTTAAAATTACCCTATATTTTTGCACTAGCAAATTAGATAAAACAACGTTTTTCAATGCCGAAAACCACCGATTAAATAATTATAAATGCTGAAATTCCGCCAACAACGAAAAGTTCTCATTCAATTAAAAATGAATAGCCCTTTTATTGAATTATTTTCAATTACATTTTAATACACATTTGATTACGATTTGTATTATAGTTGCATACACATTTGACTAAAAATCAATTTCTTTGATTAAAAAGTGATCAATATCGTATAAATGATCAATAGGTCTTGAAAGGGTTTTGTTGTCATACATAATGTATTTGATATAGTTTGAATTTTATAAGATTTAATTTAGTGCATATAATTCTTGTTTACACTCTAATTAATTTCTGTTGAAATTTACCCAACTTATAGTAGGAAACTGTACTCCTACTATAAGTTGGGTAAATTTACTATATGTGTAAATTAAAAAAATACGCACATTGAGAGTAAGTTGGTGAACACAAAGTTGGTAAATTTTCAATGGAAGTGCGTAAAATTTTGATAAAATTTAAAAATAAATGAGTAATTTTACCAAATTTTTGTTTAAAAAACATAATTTTCTTTCAATTATACGTATAAAATGCGTAAAAATACATGTTTATAAACGTAAAAATACATATTTATATGCGTAAAAATGCCCAAATAAGCGTATATTTACCATTGCTGTGGTAAAAAAGAGAAACAGCCCAAAACAGAATAAAACAAAAAATTTTGTTTAGAATGAGTTTTGTTAATAATGCGTTATATAAAGAAACTTAATAATCAATATATAAAATGTAGTGTCCGACCTAACAGTTCGGCCAGAAAATGCATTTGGTCTGTATTCGGTATTTTAAAGCATTATGTACAAATTTGGCGGATGGGAAAATGTTTATTGGGCTGATTGGATGCTATTTTTAGAGTCAAATTTGAAGAAAAGTCGGTAGTTAAGCAATGAATTCACTGTTCGACCTCAGAAAGTTCGGCGAAATTGAAAATAGTTCGGCGGCCGAAACTTTACCTTTATAGCTAAACTTCGTCTTTTCTCTTAAATTTTATACACAAAATCGAATTAAATCGGCCCAACAAACATGTTTCCAATACTAAAATTTGCCATCATTGCCTCTAGATATCAAAAAACCGACAAAATATAGCTTTTTGGCCGAACTGTTTGGTCGGACACTAATAAAATGTTCTGTTTACATACAATGCCAATGTTATAAATTAAAGGAAATTTTACACTACTGAAACGAAAATTATTTTAAATGAAATAAAAATAGGTTTTTAAAGAAAATAATACAATTAAAAAAAATAAATGAAAGAGTTAAGCCAAGTTTAATCTTTCTGGCATAGTAACACAAACTCACACAATAATTAATAATTTTAAGTTTTATTTAATCTTTTTGTTTGATTTTTTTTTTTCAATTTAAAAATGCTGATTATTTATTACTATTACAAGTTAGTATATGTACAAACATTGTGCTTAAAAATTTATTTAACAAATGAATATTAATTTTAGACATAATGTGTTTAATTGTAAACACATAGTGGGTAAAAATACTTAAAGCGTATTTTATTGTAAAGGGTCCGCCATCTAAAGTTTTTTTTTTCAACTAGTGCTTATTTCGTGAATGGTTACACTTAGCTCATGTCTGATTTGACAGATAATTAGTTGTATCCTTCCGCTGAACGAATATGGTCCGTATGTTCGTTATCTTGTGAAAAAAGTGAAAGAAACTGGCATCCTCATCGAAAAACCAAAGCGTGAAAAGCCAAAAACAGTGTGTACACCCGAGAATATTGCTGCTGTGGCAGAAAGTGTGCGTGAAGCGCCATCAGCATCAATTCACCGTCGTTCTCAACAATTGAACATTTCCCAGACATCATTGAGACGAATTTTGCATAAAGACCTTGGTATGACGCCATACAAAGTCCAATTGGTTCCGGAGTTAAAAAAAAAATGTTATTTGGCGTACCCTTCATATGAAAGTGTGCGCAAAATAGTTTTACGCATTTTAATGTATAAACTTACCGAATTTGCGTAATAATACATGAAACCTTACTTGTTTTATAGTAGTAAATATACAATCATTTTTTAGAGTGTAGTTATTAGATCTATTTAGATTTATGTGAACTGATTTGTCACAGAAAGTGATTTTTTCTTTCTTTTGAAACGCAAGTACTATGCATACTATTATTTTTTGATTTTTAAAATTTTATTTGCACCTTTGCTGAAGTCCGAGTTGTTTGTAAATATGAACAGAATAAAACAAAATTCATGATTACTAGGTTTTTTGTTAAAGCCATATCTATTCTGGAGCTCTTGCTTTTTGTAAAACTTCGGGTTGTGATGAGATCTTTAGTCAGATCGAAATACTAGTATCAACCTAGCTAATATGTTTGATTTGCTTTATATTTTTAAATATTCGGAGCTTAAAAGCTCTTTATAAATTAAAAATAACATAAAAATTATCCCAATGTTTATAAAAACAAAAAACTAATAAAAATGGAAAAAAAATTATTTATTTTTAGCAAAAAATAAAAATTAATTTTAAAAAAATATATTTGGTGATACATCATCTTTAATTTTAGACATAATTATGATCAAAGCATGTTTTTGCCGTATTTGAGTGCAAAAATAAGATAATCTTAAAAAAAATTAAATTAGGAGAAAACACGTCATATTTAGTGAATACCAATTCGCAATATCTCGAAAACCTTTAAACTGATTCAAACAATAATCCAATAGTTTTGTGCTCCTGATAACTTTTAGACCTAGTGTTACAATAATCCGAAAAACATATTGAAATTTTTCAAAAAATGTTTTTTTTTATACAAAAAACTGCCGCGTTACTCTATAATGTTAGAAGATAAAAAAATACACAAACTATTTTAGAACTTCACTAGTTACAGTTTGTTTTAACTTAAGTAAAAATGCCTTAAACGTTATTGATCTTTTAACACAGAATGATGCAATGACTATAATATCATCTTTTAAAATTATTTCGATCAAAAATAACTACCATAAATCTGATTTTTCAAATTTTAAATCATAATTTACCAGGTTTTTACTGCGATTTGCAATAGCAAGTGTCTGGTTTTTAAAGTTTTAACAAAAGCGACAATAAAACCGTTCCTGACTTCTTAATATTTGACATTTTCACAATTGAAACAATATACTTAAATATTACTTATACTTTGTGCATTTATTTTTTTTTTTTTTGCATTCAAATATCAAATAACTAACATCAACAAAAAAGTGCTATAATTTTATTGTTTAAGTTTCAATGTTTTGTATACTTAATACTAGGGCAAGGAATTTCATGCAAAGGCATGTTTGTATTCAATAGCCTAAAATCGAAGAATTTTTAACAAAATGGTTGCATATTTTGTTCATACGTTTTTAATAACTGCATATTTTTTTTAAATTTGGCTATGAATGCATTTAGTGCTGCATATTTTCAATTTAATTGCATATTTTTGTATATTTTGTAAAAATTTAAATTAAGTAGTAATTAAAAATAAGCCTAAAGATAGCATCTAGTGGTCATTTGTTTTAGTTTTTTATTGGAATTAATTTTAAAACCAACAATCTCGAGTAATAATTGGATTTTTGCAAATACAAAATTGTAAGTTCACAATTTTTTGATTAGTTCGTTTTTTTGGGCATATTTCCTTTTAAATGCATATTGTAAGCGCATATTGGATTCTTCACTGCATATTTTAAGCGCATATTTATATGTTTGGGTACATAAAATTCCTTGTCCTAATTAAAACTCTTACTTGAAAGTAGTGCCTTCGATGAAACTCGAATACGTAGAGTACACCATGAAACTTGATACTCGAGTAGATGGCGAGTTCGAGTTCGGTCTGAACTCATGTAAATGGGTAAATGTTAAATATAGGTATAACAGTTGTATGCTCTTTGTGAAGGCAAATTTCCAAAGAAAATTCTTGGCAAAATCTTACCGTCATCCGATGAACATTGTGTCCTAGGCCAACTACTACTCAAAAAAAACTCGATCAAATCACAAAAAATTTAAAAAAAATATGTTTTTTTATATAAATATAACATTTTTGGTCTTCAAAGTTTAGTAACGTCATGATGCTAGCTAGGAAAAGACCCTAACCATGTGTTTGTTTACTAAGAAGACAAGAATAGACAAAATTGATGATAGGTTCTTTGTTAAAGCTTTGCATACGAGGGCGGATCAATAAGTCCGTGACTTTTTGAATATAACACAGTTTTTTTTTTGCAAAAAAAAAATTATTTTCCAACATAATCTCCTTTTAGCGAAATACACTTAGTCCAACGTTTCTCCAATTTTTGTATCCCTTCCAAAAAATAGGATTTTTCGAGGTCCATAAAATAGGCATTTCTTGGTCATATGGAGTCGTTTTTTTTTAAATCCTCGTTAAATTGGTCCAATAAGTGGGCATAATATTCACCGTTTATTGTTTTTCCCTTTTGAAGGTTTTCGATGTGGGTTATCCCGCGTGCATCCCAAAAAACTGTTGCCATCACATTTTTGGCCACGATTACGTTTATGGTCAATTGAGAGCAACCGCGGCACCCATCTTGCGGACAGCTTTCTTAAACCCAACTGAACATTTAAAATCGAAACCACACTGCCATATGAAATACTTATGTCATCAACAATCTTACGCACTTTGTCTGTTCGATCGGCCAACACCATATCGTGGATTTTTTAAACTTTTTCGGGTGTATAGGCCTCAATTTTTTTTCGCAAAAAATAATGTTTAATGAGCACTCGAAATTCACTTTTTTCCATTTTTTTAAAATCCACGAGGTTGTATGTTTCGAACAGCTGTGAACCGCAAAGTTAATGACGGAACTTGCCCAAAATTTGACAGAAGTCTTGATTGGAGCAGTGTTGCATTTCATAAAACAACGAGGGAAGTTCGAAAAGTCACGGACTTATTAATCCGCCCTCGTATTTCAGGGGCTCTAGATTTTCTAAAACTTCGGGTTCTGATGAGATCTTTAGAAAGGTCGAAATACTAGTATCAACCTAGCTAATATGTTTGATTTGCTTTGTTTTTGTACATATGCTGAGGCTGGAAACTCATTGTAAATTGAAAATTTTATTTTTTATTTAGCACTTTTAAATTTTAAAATGATCCCACACAAATTGCGCAGTGGCGAACAACTCGATCATTTCCATAAAAAATTGTAGAAAATTTATGTTTTAAAACGTTGATGCCATTTCATAAACGAAAATTTAAAAAACTTGGCACAAACTTATATATTTTGGAGACGCCTATTTTAGCAGAATCCATGTTTAAAATTTCGTGGAAATCCGATGAAGATTATGGGATAGGACAACTAGTACCAAAAAAAAAAAATATTTATAAATCTCCTACACTTCCATACAAATGTGTGAAAATATTCAATTTTTAAATATTTGCTATCATTTTACACAATTTTTTTAAGAAAATCTTGGTACATTATATGATTTTTTGGAGGCGCCTAGAAAAACAGATTCACTGTTCAAAAATTCAAAGAAATCTGATGAAAATTGTGGCCCTGGCAAACAACTACTCGAAATAAATCGAGAAAACTTGATCACTCCCATACAAATGTTTGAAAATATGCAGTTTTTATAAATTTGTTGTAATTTTACAGAAATTTGTTAAGAAAAACTTAGTAAAGACTTTTATTTGTTGAAGCCGCCTGCATTAGCAGATCATATAGTCAAAAATTCAAATTAATTAGATGAAAATTGTGACCTAAGCGAACAACTACTCGAAAAAAAATTCGAGAAAACTCGACCACTTCATTAAACATATGTAAATTTTTCTATTTGATTTCATTTTACACAAATTAAAAAAAAAAATGTTCGCACAGGCTTATATTTTTTGGAGTCGTCCACACTAACACATTCTCTCTTTAAAAATTTAAAAGAATTGGATGTAAATTGTGTCCTTGGCAAGAAACTACTAGAAAAAAAAACTCGTGAAAACAGTTTAAGTACAAATGTTTAGAAATATGCTAATTTTAAACATTTGATATCATATTACATACACAATGTTTTTGAGAAAATTATTGTACAGACTTTTAAATTTTGCAATCGCCTGCATTAATAAGTTCCTTATTACAAAATTCAAATTAATCTGATGAAAACTGTGGACTTGACAAACAACTACTCGAAAAAAAACTCGAGAAAACTTTACCATTTTCAAACAAATGCTTGAAAATAGACAGATTTTTTTAGAGTACTTATTCGACCGGTGCACAATTATCATCGAATTGCTCTGAATTTTGGTAAACGAAGTCTATTTTTTACAAATTTACACGAAACTTTAAAAAACTGGATATTTTCATAAATTTGCACGGTCGAGTTTTCTTGAGTTTTTTCGAGTACAATATTCATCAGATGCCTCTGAAATTCTGATTAAGAAATCTGTTAATGTAGGCGACTGCAAAAAATAAAAGTGTGTACTAAGATTTTCGTAAACAATTTGTTTAACATGACATTAAATGTTTCAAATCCACATATTTTCCTACATTTATATGGAAGTGTTCGAGTTTTTTTCGAGTAGTAGTTGGCCGATCCCACAATCTTCATCGGAATGCCAATACATTTTAAGCATAGATTCTGCTAAAATCTGCGAGTCCACACTATATAAGTGTGTACCATTTTTTTTTTTTATAAAATGTCATTTAAATAATGAAAATGAAAATAAATCAAGTTTGAGACCATATTCTATTTTTAATAAAAATTATATCAAACTTGTATAAAAGACAAAGTACGGTCTTCTTTACTCCCCTTTTATATCTTGTGTTTAAACAAAACATAACAAGTGTGAAAATAAAAGGGAGAAAGAACAACACAGCGTGTATTATATATCTATCATAGGAAGAGGGTGCACATAACAATCAAAATTTAAATTTATTTTTGATCAATAGTGATAATCTTTAACTTCGAGCTCATATATTAATTCTCATTTAGTGAGAATACTAGTTTATATGAATGTTTGATGGTTTGCATGGGATTGTCACTACTTTCAAAACGTGTTCTGATGATGGGAACCTAGAAAATTCCCAAAATAGATCTATCAACACATTCCTGAAAGTGGTCAATTAATAAATTTAAAAACAAAACAAAATCTCTTTACATTATTTGTTAGGACAATATCCCCATTTTCATTGCACAATTAAAGGTCGAAAAAGCATAATTTTTATTTTTAATAAAAATTATATCAAACTTGTCATTAAAACTTTAAAAAAACAGCATATTTCTAAAATTTTGTACGGAAATGATCGAGTTTTTCAAGTAGGTGTTCGGCAACTGCGCAATTTTTATCGATACACTTCAAAATTTTAAATGAGCTGTCTATTAATATAGGCAACTCATAAAAAGCCAAATTTAAAAAAAATAAAAAATTTTTTTAAATATTTTTTGAACTGATCCCAGAACATAATGTTCATCCGAGAGAGGTGAGATTTGTTAGGAATATTCTTTGGAAAAGTATACATTTGTCATAGTTTTTTTAATATTTACCTTTTTACTTGAATTCAAACGAACACAAAGTGCACCTATACCACCCAAGCTATTCGATGGGGTCGAGCTACTCGTTAACTATAGGAGCTACTCGACTACTTGAAAACGGAGGGCCCTGCTTGAAAGACAGTTGCAATAATAAAGAACAAATTGTTCATAACCATAAATTAAATTTGAAGCAGACACCAAAAGAAAAGAGGCCAGCTGTTTTCATAAAATGTTTATTTAACAAACAATACAAAGTAAAGGAAAAAATAAGAAGAAATGGACTACAGATCATAAAACTAAATTAAAAAAAAAACTTAAAAGTTTTATACATACTGTGACGTATAATGCCTCCCTATGAAGCGTAATAAAAACAAAGAAGCAAAACATCAGTAAAATAATTTATTTTCATGTTCATACACTTTGTATGTTGCCTTTGATGGGGTTTGGTAAACAACAAAATGAAAAAATATCTACACTTTTATCCCTCATTTATGTATAGTTTGGGGCTATATTTAATTTTAACGTACACATAATTTAATGGAGAAGGTATAAGAAATTTGACCCGAAAAAAAGTATTTTTCAGTAAAATCTGAACTAAAATTATATAGAATTGAGTCACAAAATACAATATATAAAGTTATATGTCTCGGGCAGAGAACGAAGCCGATCGGCTAATAGCCGCGGCTAAGCCGCCGCCGATCACTTTTCAGGTACTCAAGCCGCCGCCGACCTGAGCGGCTAATTTCGGCTACAAAATATTAGCCGACTATATCAGCTGAGCCAACTATATCAGCTGAGCCGACTATATCAGCTTAGCCGATATTTTTTTATCTAAACGCACTTTAACTAAAAAATCATATTATTTTAAGAATCCTCCGTCTTCATCCGGCTTTTAGTACCCACCAATCTGGCAACCATAGGTTTTCATTATGAATTCTCTAGCGTTTGCAAAATGTGCCGTTATATTGCGCTTCACTAGAAAAAGAAAAAGTAAATTTTCCAAATCTTACAATGGCTCAAAAAAAAATATAAAAAGCTCACAATTTCATCTGATTCTGATTTTAACTCAGATGCTTTTACTGATGTAAATACATTTATTTCAAAATCTGCCGATATAGCATATAATGAAGACTTGTTTAAAAGAAAAGATGATATAAAAAAAATGGCAAAGGTTCAAGTAAACCTAACGGGTTTTTCGGAATTTTGGAAGCATTTTGGTAGTCTATACATAAAGGAAAGACACTTATTGGAAAACATGAAATTTTGTAAAATTTGATTAGATTAGAAATAAATAAGTGAATTAAATTATAATACATTTTTTAACCATCGGCTTAGTCGTTTTTCAGTCGCCGCCGAAAATTGTTCGGCTTTAGTCGACTTTCAGCCACCGCCGAGTATGTTTTTGATTAGCCGCCGCCGGCGACAATTTAATGTCGGCTTCGTTCTCTGGTTTCGGGGCCAATTAAGTTTTATTTTACCAAAGTTGAGACCAAATTGTATAAAACTGTCATATGTTAGCATTTGGGACATTTTCTTATTTTAGTAAAACTTGGTATAAACATATTCTCCTAGTTAATATGGAGTTTACATGTTTCTTATTTTTCAAAATTCGCTATTGCTCGCGTTTAGTCGCTGCTCAAAGTTGACGGCTTTTAACGAATTTGTAAGAAATATGCAATGTTTGAATTATCATAACTTTTGAAAGTGCCAACAGAAAATTAAAAACTTAGTTAGTGCCATTTTAAAGATCAAATCCTCTTTTTTTAACAGTTTTGCAAAAGAATTAATTTTTTATGCGAAGAGGATAACGAAACTGAAAAAATGTCATTAATTCGAGAATATCTTAAAAAACCCCGTTATTAATTTTTTCTCAAATTTAACTTGCAATTAACTCAAAGTATCGCTTGCAACATATAAAAGTTTCAAGTTGGGAATCAAAGGTTCTCAAAAATAAACAGATTTTTTCCGAAAGTATCTTTGATATCACTGCGCAACTCGAAAAATAAAGCAAGACAATCAATCCTAAATATTTCGGCCACTCTGATTTCAAGGGCATACATAGTTTTATGGGCCAAAATTTTTCGCAAATTTACATTAAAGTTTTGCCCGTTTTAACACAGTTAAATAAACCACAAGATTATAAATAAAAATTATACATAAAATAAATTTATATTAAAAATCAAATATTTTGTCTTAGTTTATTTGTGGTAAATATATAAAAGACGTTCATTAATAAATGTGCATCGTTAACAAGTAATTGCGTGTTTTTTCTTATCTTTTACATATTTTATCTATATTTTTCGCAATTTATGATTCCATTTCCCAAGCGATCAAAGCATTTTTGTGCATACAAGCTGATTATTAAAACTCACTAAAATTACTTAATAATTTTTATTAAATTTTATTGCTTAAGAAAAATTATTTAAAAATTTTTATTTCATCGGCCCTCAGAGTCAAACAAAAAAAATTAAAAACCATTCCTTAAAAAAAAATAATTGCTCTTACTCCTATAATGGATTGTTAAAATTACAACATTCCGGAACTTAGTGTGGCAATTTAATTTATACACGCAATAAATAAAAAGTGTAAAATCAACTAAAAATAGCGTATAATTTAACTAAGTTTATTGGCTTTATGAAACAAGACCCCAATGAAATAAGTCCCCAAAGCAAAAATGAAATAACTCCCCATTTTGTGGGGCTTTATTTCATTATAAAGCAATACCCCAAAAAAAAATGAAATAAACCCCCAACTAAATGAAACGAAACCCCAAAATAAAATGAAATAACACCGCAATTTTGAGGCTTTATTTCATAATGCAGTAAAGCCTAATTTCGAAAATGAAATAAGGCCCCAATTAAAAAAAAAACAAAATTATATATTACTTTAGAATATTTCTTTATTAATAAATACACAGTAAAAAGGCTGAAAAAAAATCGCGCAATTTTTTTTCAGCCTTTTTAAAATAAAAAGATTACTAATATTTAGTATATCAACACAGTTTTTTTATATTTTTTAGTAGTATATCACAAAATAAAACTAAATTTATAAATCGTATAATCGCACGCAGAAAAAACTTTATTTCGCGAAGCCGCCTGCCGCGTTCTACGGAGGAAAAAACCTTTAAGAGCGGCCGAAGGCCGCCACACAGAAAAACTTGTTTTTACAAATTACTTGATGTCTTAAAAATATAAGATTTCAACGGATTCGACATCTGATTTGAAAAACAAGTTCTTCCGGGTGGCGGCATTCGGCCGGTCTTAGGGGTTTTTTTCCTCCGTAGAACGCGGCAGGCGGCTTCGCGAAATAAAGTTTATTTCTGCGTGCGACATAAAAGAAACTTCAAAATTACTACACGGTATAATCTCACTTACTAATAGCAAATAACTATTTACATTAATAACTTGATAATTCATGCAGTAATTATAACGGTTATTTGCTTATAAAGGGTCTGCCAAATAACTTTTTTGTTTTGAACTCCTTAACCAATTGGACTTTGTATGGCATCATACCAAGGTCTTTATGCAAAATTCGTCTCAATGATGTCTCCGAAATGTTCAATTGTTTAGAACGACGGTGAATTGATGTTGATGGCGCTTTACGAACACTTTCTGCCATAGCAGCAATATTCTCGGGTGTACGCACTGTTTTTGGCTTTTCACGCTTTGGTTTATCGATTAATATGCCAGTTTCTTTCACTTTTTTCAAAAGATAATGAACATACGGACCATATTCGTTTAGCGGAAGGATAAAACTAATTATCTGTCAAATCAGACATGAGCTAAGTGTTACCATTCACGAAATAAGCACTAGTTGAAAAAAAAAAAACGTTAGATGGCGGACCCTTTATTACATAATAATTTTGATTTTTAAGAAAATGAAATAACACCCCAAAATTATTATTTGGGGACTTATTTCATTTCGCATATTGGGGCCTTATTTCATTATGAAATAAAGTCCCCAAAAAAAATGAAATAAAGCCCCAAAAAATTAAATAAGACCCCAATTTTTTTAATAGAAATTTTTGGGGCCTTATTTCATATTTGGTTTGGGGACTTATTTCATTCGGGTCTTGTTTCATAGAGCCAAGTTTATTGTATAGAATACAAATATAATTTCGGCAAAAAGTTGTAAAATATATATACTTTAGAAACTTTGTAAACTTTCCATGTGTTGTGTTTTGTGAAATTACATTGTATTACTTTATTAACTCTAACAATTTAGTTTTGTTCATTTTCTACATTTTATATGTTACATTTTTGATACTTTTGCATTGAAAAGCTCATTATTTGGTTTTTTAATACGTTTATTAATAATATTTGTATAACAAAATTAAATAATCACAACAACCAACCATTACAAATGGAGCAGACGTAATAATGCTACTGGTGGATCACAGTTCCAGACGACGTTCAAGAAAACCCTAAAAAGAGAAAAAGAAGAAATCCATTCAAATAAAAATTCATTAAAACCAACGTAAATTTTTGTGTAAACACAAAGACATAACAATTTCAAATAATTTCACCTACACCTTTTAATAGTGTAATTTCATAAAACAAAATTAATTAATAACACAGTGCAACAGTGAAAAAATACAGGGACTCGACAGTATAGGTTCGATTGTACTACCAAATGTTAGGAAAACCCTGTACTCGGTTTGCCCAGTTTGAACACCAATTTGTTTTTATGGACCTCAAAAGACTTTTAAAATCAGTGCACCACTCAAAAAAAGGTGTTCTCAGTTATTGGCCAACAGCTAATTCAGACTTGATGATATTGCTTAAATATGTTTGGCAATAATATAGTGAATAGTCTACTGAACAAATTTTATAAAAATCATTTTTTCCTGCACTTTTTATAAAAAAAAATATAAGAGAAAATTATTTTTTTTTTACTTTTTCCAGCATAACTAACAGGGCCTCATAATTTTTCACTAACAATATATAACAAAATTGTAACTATTCTAAATCTGAATCACTTTTGTAAGCATATCAGTACAATCTAAATGTGTCTAGGCATCCGAAATAGCTTACAAAGACCACTCTGTACCTTATAAATAGTAGTTTTTGACTAGACTACACTTTTATTGCATTTTTGTTTACTTTATTTGTTATTGAAGAAAGTTTTAAAGTTTTTTTTATTTCTAAAATGTAGACTTTATTACGTATGAAAAAACTCGCCCTATTTTGATTTTCGTTTTAACTTTTTATGTTTGGTAAACAATTCAGTCATATATTCACAGTTATATATAATTATATATTGATACATGTGATATTTTATGTAACCATATATTTTAATATTAATGAATCTTTTTGTTATAAATAAATTTTTTAAAAACGCAAGACACCAACACAGAAAATGTAGTAGGTACCAATAATGAACTTTGTAAATACAAAGACCTTATTAAAATCACATCCTCTTGTCTTTCAAAAGGACTTTAAAAATTGGATTTTTAAAAAAATTATTTAAATAGTTGTACTCATTAAATGATGGCAATAATGATGGCTATCAGATAAAACGTCATAATCTCTGCTTTTCTAAAAAATTATTTGTCGGAATAATTCAGGACAAAAAAATTTTAAAAATATCCTTTTAAAAATTTGATCCTGCCATATCTATTATTGCTTTAAATTAACTCGCAAAAACTGGGAAAATCTTAATAGGAAGATAAAATTTGCAATTTTGTCAAAAGGTATGTTTACACGATTCTCATATCTAAAAAAAATATAGTTTTTAAAAAACTACTACATACCTTATCTCTTGTAAAAAGCAGATTGTTATTTAAACAGAATCCATAAAGGTTCCATTAGTTGTTCCGTTGCTTGACGATTCTGTTACGAGCCGTTCCGGATGGCTATTCTGTGTGGTTAGTCTATTACGTAGCAAGCTGAGTCAGGGACGATAAATTGAAATTTCAAAATGTAACAACCATTATAGAATATAGTACTTTTTCGACCCCAATAGTACAAAAAAAAATTAATATAAATTACCAAACAAAAACGTAAATAAAAATTTATTTGTATACAAAAACAAAAAGTTAAACAATTTTGGGTAACAGTTTATAAAAATTTATAGATTTTTTCTTAAATTCCTCAAGTTTTTAATATTTTTTTAATTCATATAATAATAAATATTAATGAAAATATTATTAATAATACTATATTCATTAAAACATTTATAAATCGAATTAAGGATTAAATTATTCATAAGCTTTTTAAATGGGACTAAAAATAATAATATAGAAATTTTTTTAAAAGAGTTCCATACTTTCAAGGTTAAAATAGTACCATACATAGTACTATAGTACCAACTTTATCATCCCTGAGCTGAGCATTTTTATGTGAGAGCAATCAGCTGTTTTTAGCTGTCACTTAACGGAGTACAGAAATTCTGTTTTCTACAGGTTCGTCCGGCACGGAACGTAACATTACAGACAAACTAACCACATACACTCGTTTTCATACATCAAAAACAAATCATCTGATTCGTCACGGAACGAAACGTACACACTAATTCATCCTTAAGGCGATGGGTAATTTTCAAGCATGCCACACCACTTATTCATCCTAGTGAAATAATTAAACCTTTCTATATCAAGTTGTAATTGAATCGTCTGTTACCAGTTGCGTACTTATAACCATCAAAACCCCATGGGTTTCTGCAGAAAACTTTGGTAATGGATTTAATAAAGCAATGCATTACCTTATAATGTATACTCCATACCTGTATCATTATTTTCCTACAAAAAGTAATGAGTTACTGATAATGGGTTACATCCTGCATTACTTTGTAATGAATAGAGTAATGAGTTAACAATAGTTGGTTACATAATACATTGCATTGTTATATATACTCCTTACCTTCAACTCAATAATTGGTGACTCATGGCTTACTTCAATAATTGGTGACATTATTTTCTGATTTTTTGTAAGCATAAGCGTAAGGTATATATTTTTAACATCAAAAACTAAATCTCGAAGCACAAAAATTCATTTACAGATCAGTTGGTAGAGTTCTCGCCTTACAACCAGAGACCCCAGGTGCGAATACCAGCGTGACCAAGATATTTATTTAATTAAAAAAAAATGTTTCCCCTGATTACACTTGACACATTACTTTTCCATACCAAGTAACCATATAAGTAACCAGTTACTTTACTCCCTACAAGGTAATGATTTCATCCATTACTTCAAGGCTCATCGCCTGTAAAATTCATCTGTGAAGTAAGGTGTAGTGTAATGCGTGAAGCCCTATGGCGATACATTATTTTACCCATTATTTGGTAATGTGTGGTTTTGCTAGGTATGTTACTTTAGACAATTAACTTTGATGCTTTACTTAGTTACTGGTATTGTGACGGCAAGAAAAAAATAAGTTAGGACTATGATAAAGTACTAAGAATATAAACAAAACTAAACTTGTACTAAATATTTGACATTTAGGCCCGATTACCTAATGTCAAGTTAAAATTTAACAAACAGTTAAATTTAAAATTTATATGGGAAACAGCAGTTAAAGTACCAGTTAGTAGCTAACAGGACATAGTGAAAATGAGGCTTAACTGAAGAAAAAATAAACTATACCTTTTTCAGCCAGTCAAACAAAAATACAACATGAAACACTTGATGGTATGAGAATATAAAAAACAAAGAAAAATTAAAAGATACGCCAAAAATATGTTGGAATATTATGAGTAAACTTGAAAACGGTTACTAGGTCAGTAACATTTACATGACCACACTCAACCAAACATAAATACGCATAAATATTAAGGCTAAAAAAGGAGAATAATATTATAAATGAGCAAGGAAGCAAATTGGAACAATTTTTATTTAAAAATAGTTTTACGACAATGGAAATGAGTACTGTGTTGGTAAACTCTCTCTTTATTGCTAACAGCATCCTTATTGTAATGTACTAAACAATGGTCATACTCATTTAATTTATGGTGAGAAAAAAATTCTCGTGAGATATTGTTTAGGGAAGAAATATTTTTATTTTAGAACAGTTTTGTGGAAATACAACTCAATTGGTAAACTCTCTTTTTTAGTACAAACAGCATCCTTGTTGTAATATACTAAATAATAGCTATATTTATTTAATATATGGAGAGAGATAGAGAGATAAATTCCAGTGAGATATTTTTTAAGGCAAAAAGGACAACAATCATTCAAAGCTGCTTTGCAGCATTGTAAATGTTATTAAGAGAGAGGAATTGAGAATAGTTTTAAGTTTATAACAGTTTGACGACAACGAAAACGAGAATTGTCTAGGCAAATTATCCTTTAAGTATTAACAGCATCATTATTGTAATGTTCTATGGCCAAACTCATTTAATTTATGGAGAGAAAAAATTGTTTTCACTTTAGAACAGTTTTATAAAAATAGCGCTAAGAAATAAGTTGTTAAACTCTCATTTTTTAATACTAACAGCATACTTGCAGTAATGTCTACAGAGATAGAGAATGGAATTCTGGTGAGTTGGACAAAAAGGGCAATAATCTTTCAAAGCTGCTTTGCAGTATTGTGATTGTAAAGAGAGCAATAAATATAAAGACAGTATCAACATTTATTACTTCTGCCTCAGCTGGCGAATATGTTTAAAAAAAAATTCTGTTACAGCTGATGCTGCTACTGCGGTGTGTCAGCAAGAGAAGCAAGAGTCTGTTTTCTGTAGTACTAAAACAAAAAAGGACATTCGTGATTCGCTTGTTGGTATATTTCGGCTTTTGCTCGAACTAAATATAAACAAAATATATGATGCTGTTGCATGCCACTGATGCTTTTTTAATAAAACGAAATTTTGTATTGGGACTTAAACAACGTTATAATTCTAAAATACTTTTAGTACATATTATAACGTCTAATATAACGCTCGGTTATGCACAATAAACCGGAAAATGACGTTTTTTGTGTAAAAGTGGGTGTATATTTTTGTTTTGCATTTCACATTGTGAATAAATGTACTATATACAGTTGAACCTCGATTATATTGGCCTCCTTTAACCGGGTATATCTGTGAACTGGCATGTTGTATGTTTAAATTTTACTCTATTATCCGTGCAACACATACATATATTTGCTTGTTTTTGTCTATTAACGTTCATACAAAGAATTAAATTTCGAGGAAAATAAATAACCTCTATTAACCGTGTTTTCGATTATCCGCGTTTAGTTCAGTCCCGTTCAACGCGGATAATCGAGGTACAACTGTAATTTAACACCACTCTGGTTAAAACAATGATGATGAAGATTCATAAAATGATTTTAATTATGGAAACCAATAATATGCAGTGGGTCATTCTTCAGGAAAGCGACACACAAATCGCATTTATGTATTCCGATTCACAAAAAATTTTGAGCAAGCGTTCTTCTGGACCTGCTTAACATTTTAGAGTTTAGGTTTTTTTTTAAATTCGTTGTAGTTCGCGTTTTATCGCAGTTTAAATTTAAGAACTTTTAGTAAAATGCTTGGTGTTAAAAACATCATATTTCTTGCACACGTCATCAAATTGTTATTACCTCAGTCTCATAATAAAGCTTATGTAGCCTTCTCGAAACTATTTTCAGAAAAAATAAATCTTTTTTAAAAAAAGAATAAAAAAAATATAAATGTTCTTTATTTTATTTTTATTTTTTGTTCAGAGTTTACTTGACATGTTATCTACATCATATAAAAATTTCAGAATGGGTTCAAAATATGTGGAAATCTAATTTTTTTTAACATTATTTTATTAATATATTTTATTTTTAGATATATGAATACGGGGGTAAAAATGCATTAGACGTATCAAATCAAATTTTAATAAACGGTGATTTTTTTAGAAACTTTTTTTTGCAACACTGTTGTTGGCAGCTCAGCTGTTTTCGTGTAACATGTTGCTGTTAAACATGTTCAGTTTGGTCTATAATTTAACCATGAATCGACTTACAAACGAATAACGCTTGCAGATTATTGAATTTTATGATCAAAATTCATGGTCGGTTATGAAAGTACATCGTTCACTTCTTCAAATTTATGGTCAGTTTGGGCGACCTTCTGAGGCGGCTATTCGGAATCTTATGACTAAATGTTGCACCAAATTTACATTATTGCACATGAAACCACCAACACGCATACAAAGAGTGTGGACAGATAAAAATATCGCAGCTGTATCCTCCAGTGTTGTTGATGACAGTGAATTATCGATTCGGTGCCGTTTACAGCAATTAGGCCTCTGCTAATCCACTATGTTGAAAATTTTGCGGAAGGATTTGGGTGTAAATCCTTTTAAAATACAGCTGGTGCAAGAATTATAGCCAAACGACCTAAAACAACGGCTAACTTTTGGTGAATGGGCTCTGGCTAAGTTGGATGCAAATAGCCTTTTTTATTCGAAAATTGTGTTCAGCGACGAAGCTCATTCCTGGTTGAATGGATACGTGAACAAACAAAATTGCTATATATGGTTTGAAGATCAGCCAGAAACATTGCAATAACTGCCAATGCGTCCCGAAAAATGCACTGTTTGGTGTGGATTATGGGCCGGTGGCATTATTGGACCGTACTTTTTCAAAGACGACGAAGGCAAGAACGTTGCTGTGAATGGCGAGCGCTACCGTGTGATGATTACAAATTTTGTTTTCCCAAAATGGAAGAGCTGGACTTATGTAACATGTGGTTTCAACAAGACGGAGCCACATGCCACACAGCACGCGAAACAAAGGCCCAATTAAGAGTCGAGTTCGCTGAACAGTTTATTTCACGTTTGGGGCTGGCCAATTTCCCGCCTAGATCGTGCGATTTAACGGTTAAGCCTCATGTCTTTAGGGACAAGCCCGCAACGATTGTCGCAATGGAAGCTTATATTTAAGAATTTTTTCGTGAGATACCGGTCGATATGTTAGAGAGAGTATGCCAAAATTGGACCAGGTCTATCCGCGGTCAACATTTACATTAAATCATCTTTAAACATATAATTAGGAAGAGTAAGTTTAACATATTCTTAAGACAAAAATTCGCGAAAAAAATAAAGTTTTTAAAAATTTTAATATCACATAAAATAAAAGGTGCTCCAAAGCTGCAGATTTACATTCCATCCTTGTTCTCGGTCTTTTCAGCAGGATTTCGATTTGTAGACAATCGAATGGCTCTGTTGTAGCTGTCGACTTTGTTGTTAGTTATCATCGAATTTCTGTTGAGGCGATCTAAATTTTATTATCATTACAGAATTGTTGTTGTTTCAATTAAGTGCCTGTTATTATCAACGAACAATTCGGTCACAACATCAAAATCATTCGCTGGTCAACAAATACGGTTGCCACTGCCGAGTCGGTTTTTTTTGGTGTTAATTTTTATTTTTGTATTAATCCGCAGATCCATCAGAAAAATATGGCTTTTTAAATATTTTGTTATGAAGTTTACAAAAGCTTTAATAAAAATGTACTGCATTATATCGTAATCACTACGCAATATGTACACTTGATTCCGAATTCAAATTTACAACGTAAACCAATTTAATCAACAAAAAATCTTGCACTGATATGCACCGGCTAACCGAGGAATTGTAAATATTCTACTGGCAGAACACTTGCTTAAGACGCTTTAGCAGCGTTTCCAAAAAGCGTTTTTCCAGTATTTGTTTTACAATAATTTTAGTGATTTACAGAAAAAAACAATGACAAAGAATTTTCTGAGACCTCTTTGCCAACGTTGGGAATAAGTCAGAAATTACCAGTGTCTAATAAAAAGTCTAACCACTGGTAAAGCATATATTTTATAAAAATGATAATGCTTTGTTTAAAAATGTTTGTATGCGGAATGTTTGTATGTTCATTCAAACATTTTGCTTGTGATTTTTTATACTTTTTAATATTTTTTTCGGCTCCGGTATCAAAAAAGTGAAATACATTCTAAAAAAATGAAATAATTTCCAAAACAAAAATGAAACAAATCCTAGGTTTTGGTCGTTATTTCATCATGAAATAATTTCCAAAGAATAAAAATTCAATACCTTCCAAAAATAGTCCATGCAACACAAACGAAGTAAGGGCGTACCGTTATATTCCCCAAAGTCGTATTGCCCAAAAACCAAAATGAGATATTGCCCAAATGTCCGCATATCCCCCAAAATTGTGGATGTTAATATGTTATAACGACCAAATGAATGACAGAAAATCCAAAACTTTTTTTGTGTGCTATGGCATTTTATTTTGAAAATTTTTTTTTTTTTTGGGGCGCTATGTCGGTATAAAAAGAAGTTATTGCCCAAAATCATATTTTTTTTTTAATGTCATAAGACATGTCTTTTGTGTCGCACGCAGAAAAATCTTTATTTCGTGAAGCCACCTGCCGCGTTCTACGAAGGAAAAAATCCCGTAAGAGCGGCCGAAGTCCGCCACCCAGAAGAATTTGTTTTTCAAATCAGATGTCAAATCCGTTGAATTTTTTTTTTTTAATTTAACCAATACTCAGGGGAAGCCCCCTACTCATGCAGTGCATTGTATTGATCAGGAAAATACGGTATGGGAAGGAGGAAAGAGGGAGTAGTGTTTGTGGATATTTGATTTAAATTTTTCTAAATTTGTAAGTAACAGGGAAGACTTCTGCGTGAAGTTTCTTCCACATAAAAATCGTTCGATTAAAAAAGGAATTTTCTGTGTAATGCGCTGTGCGAAATAGAGGACAATCAAAAACAAACGGATGTGCTCTACTAGATAAGCGAGTATTACGGATAAAAATTCGGGCTCGTGGAATAAGATCACTTATCTCAGATGAGCATCTCCAATGGTAATATCGATAAAAAAGTGTCACACAACCCACATTTCGACGATGCTCCAATGACTCAATAGAGTTGGATACACTACTGTCATTGATAAGCTTCACCGCCCTCCCCTAAACACGGTCCCGAAAGATAATCAAAGGCATAGTAAAGGATACCCATTCGAGAACAGGCAATGGTTGATCGCTTTCCGGCTAGAAAGAATTTCTTGCAAAAAGTTCAGCGAAAAGGTTGACCTTATCAACCGGGTCAGTGAATGATTGATCGTAATTTAAAAGAGTTGGAATAGAAGAACTAACATTATCTCTTACTCTTTTCACGAACGACTAAAAGGTCTTACTGCCCCGAGGAGCAGAAAGAAATTTGGCACGTGGACGCCGTTCATATATAAGGTGGCGCAAAAGTAATCCTCCTATCAGAAAATGCTATACATAATAAATACATAATAAAAAAAAAAACATCGGAAGGTTATTTTTGCGCCACCTTATAGAACCTTTTCGCGTCTAAGTACCTTGGCACACTCGGTTCTCGCCTTTTTGCGATACAGATCAGTAACGGTGTTCTTATTGGGACGCCAATTACTGAACGTTGCCTTTTTGGATCGGACTGCATTCTTGCACGTCTGGTTAAACCAACACTTGTGTTTTACTTAGCCGAAATACGCTTCGTTGGATTAAAAAGTTTCATTCCTAGCATAATAATATTGACTACCATTTCTGCAGCGGCATCGACGTTGTCGTCGAGAAAACAAATTTTCCAGTTAAAATGCGGAAAGAAATCGTTGAGGTCGGCCCAACGAGCTTTTTAATAGAGGAAAATAGAGCGTTTCGGCGCTAAGTTGGAAACGCTACGAAGAGTAGAATATGAAAATGATGCAAAAAAAGTACTGTGATCCGAATTGCCGAGATGTGCAAGCATTTGCACTTCGTACTTTTCAGGGTGAGAATTGAGGAAGAGGTCGAGAGTGTTCCGCGACTGCCCTTCAACACATACATTGTGTGTTGGCTCATTCACAAGTTGCGCAAGATCATTCTGCGTGGCGAAAAGCTCTTCGTATTGTCCCTCGGCAGTTGTATGGCTCGAATGGCGAATCCAGGATGAGTTGTGGATATTAAAATCACCAGTAACTACGATTTCACTATTCGGACAACTCTCCAATATATCCGAAATTGAGTCGGAAAGGGTATCGAAGCCATCAAGGCATTTAGCCAATTCAAAGTTTGGACTTCTATATAGAAATCCGAAGTGCAATATGTGTGACCTGATCTGGAATTTAACCCAAAGAGAGCTAAATCCCTTATCATTACAGTTCAACTGTTGCTGATACACAACATCATTGCGAATGTACATTGCAAGGCCCCTACATAGATAAAAAAGTGATAGAAGGTGATACCGAGATATGTGAAAATCCTGTGGATCAGCATTCTCACAAACCTGAGTTTCACATAAGGCGAAGACATCCGGCCTATGAAAACGAATGTGAGCATATACAGAAAAGTAATTCGCTCTCAGTCCGCGTATGTTGCAGAAGTCTATACGAAGTCTGTATGTCATAACAAAATAAGAAAAAAAAAAAATAAAATCAATATTCCCTACGAATGTATATGGGGCACAGTAGTCAAAACTGTTACTGTAAATGGTTACTATTATTTTTTTTTTTTTTTGTTTTTTTTTTTTGTCAATTTTATTGATTTATAAAGAATTTGTACAACATTTTTTTTATACTACCCCGCAAAACCATACGGCTATTATACTATATGTTATAAAAATATGATTTTTTTTAAATTCATTGCATTTTTATTTTTAGATTAACATTTTAATTCATTGTGAACTTATGAAAAATTGTTTTATGAGTTTATTTCTTTTAAATTTACTTTTTGTATTTATTGTTTCAAGAGGTAATTTATTAAATATTGTGGGTAGGGTTACTAATAAAGTGTTTTTACCGTATTCGTTGAGAAAGCTTGGCACCTTAAATCTACCTTGAGATCGACGCCTTGTATTATATGAGTGATCAATTGCTTGAAGAAATCTGGTGTCGTTATAGAATTCGTTGGTTAGAGTTGTATAGTATATGCTTCTAACATTGAGTAAGTGTAAGTCTCTAGATATGTTATTAGTTTTGTTGTTTTTATTCTTGTTGAGGTTTTGTTTAGTGCTATAACGTTGCTGTAGATTGGGAATGTTGCATTGTTGTTAATGGTATTGTTGATGTGATACGAATTGTGTTGTGAAAGTAGTTGTATATTGTGTGGTTGTTATTATTGTATGTTGTAATAGGGATGTTGCTAAGAGTATTATTGTAGATGTTGGTAGTGTTATTGTTGTTAGAGTATATTTGTTTCTTATATAGGATTTTTAATATCTGATCCTGTGTTGCTTGTAAACGCCTACAATATGTAGCACTACCCCATTGCTGCTATTCCATGCCTTATGTAGGATTAAGCTAATGAAAGGTAAGCCTGTCTTAGTGCACTTTATGTTGCGTAGTTGCTTAAATGAAAAAGCATATATGAAGATTTGCGTAACTTTTTCTGCAGATTTTCAACGTGTGTTTTCCATTTAAAGTTGGCCAGTGTTATACCTTTGTCAGTAAACAACCAAACAACAATTTGACTCCCCGCCCCCTATACACCGTAGACAATGGAAATGGAAAGGACAATGACACTTATTAAGGAGGCATAAAAGCCCCTTGCTTGTTCATTATAAAAAAACACAGCCGTATAACTAGGATCAGGTGTATTTAAATGTATTGTTATTTGATGATGTTGATGCTTGTTGTTATTATTGCAAATTTAGTTGTTTATTTAACGTTATTTTTATAAATATTTATGGATGATGAGTAGTTAAGTTTTCTATTATGTTTTGTGCTTATTTGTATATGGATATGAAAAAAAAAAATTTTTTGTTAACAGAACGACACTAATTTGTTTAATTTAACCCTTCGTCAGGCACATATTTTGAGCGCTTAGTTCTGGCACATGGTGTCTGGCCAGACCCCTATACATTTACATGCATTTGTATGGAAATAAGTGCTGTTTGCCGTTAAATTTTTTACTAAGATAGGAAAATATTTGTTATATTTTGTGTTTCTATTTCTTTTTACTATGTTATTAGCTACCTGAGGAAGAAAAAATAGACCTGAAAAAATCTTTGGAATGAAAAGGGCAACAATTTTTTTTTGTTCTATATATATTTCTCTTTATTATGGGTAAAGTAATAAATGTTTATGACAAAATAGAAAATTATTATGAAGAATACTTTGATTTTTTTATTCAGAATTTTGCGGAAGGCAACAAAAACATAAATAATCTACTTTTGAATGTTGCTGACAAACAGGATTGTTGCATTTGCAGCAAAAAAAGCGTGTCTTACGGCGTATTTTGTTACCTTGCTGCAGGCAAATTCTGCAATCTTTTTTGGCAGCTAATGTGTCTGGACCACTGCGTGAAGCCACATTAAGGTTTGCTATATTGAGAGGTCTCCCAAAGAACGCTTCAAATGCTATACGAGTTGTTGGTTGAGCCACAATTTGCGGATTATTGATGCGATTTTCAACGTTGGCCAGTACCAATTGCTTTGCAAGTTTATATAAAAATATGCGTCTTCTTTCTTTTCTTGTATTTTCATCATTTAGCTTACATATAATGTAACTTGCCAATGCCATCACGTCAATCATGTTGCAGAAAAACGCGTATGTCCAGCGTCTGGTTGACCGTTTTGTTGTGTAATGAGTTAGCATTTGATCCATCGTATCGACTCCGGCTTTAGTTGAATTATAAAATAAAATTGCTTCCGGTTTCATGGCTACGCCTTCAACATGTTTCGTGTAATGCACGGTTGAAATTAAATTGCCTGCCTTATTTTTTTTTTTGGCACGTAGCTGCAAAGTGCAACAAGATTTTCATGAAAACCAAACACACTTGAAAGAATTGGTCGTCTGGTGCTCTTCATAACTTCCTTAGGAAGACATCTTTTGTTTGCTCGAATGGTGCCAACAAATGCCAGTCCCATAGCAGCAAGTTGTTTAGCGCCGTTCAATGAGGTGAAAAAATTATCAGAAATAATTGTTCCGCCGCTGTTTGCGTAACAATTTGCGAAATACATTAGAACGTTTTCACCTTGATTTATCTCCCGATTGTCTCCTTCCTTTCCAGTGTATAGTTTTCCTTTCAATGGAAATTTAGTCTTAGCATCGCATGCCCACCAAACTTGTTGTGGGTGGGTAATTCAAAGGGGTGGTGGTGTGGCCATAGTTTTTTTATTTCAGTTTTTCAGTAGTCTTTACGGAAAATATATTGTGAGTGAATTCATATTCATTCATAAATTTTTTTTTTGGAGTTTATTTGCTGTGAGGTCCCGTGATCACCAATGGAATCAACTCCTTGCATATGTTATGGCAAAAGGCAAACTGGTATAAAGGGGATATTTTCTCGTGATGACGTAGAATTTCCCTTTTAAATAATATAGGCAGCTGTTTTGGTTGTATTTGAATAAGTTTATTTTATGTTATTTATTGAAATTTGCATCTAAAATAAGTTGAACCAGGAAATGGGGAGTCAAAATTTTATTAATATAATAGGTTAAAATTATTCTAAGTACTTACCAAACAGTTTGTCGGAAGTATAATGGCTTTGTTGAATGTTTTTTTTGTTTCTGTCCGTCTGCTGCAGGATGTAAATTTCTGTGTGGTTGAGTTGAAGGAATGATGTAGATTAGGTAGTAGTAAATGTTGTAATTTTGTATTGAATGTTTGTTTTGTTTTCATATATGTTTTTTTTTTTTTTTTATTCACGGGTTAAGTTTTTTTTTTTTATTCATTTAATTAATAATTTATTAAAATTTTATGTGTAGAAATTTTTGTACGTTTCGTTGCCGGTATAAAAAAAATGTGTGATTGTCAGGGAACATATGTTCGTGTGGATTTTGTTTAGCACAGTGTTGTTCAAATTTATTTAGGAGTTGCCACTGCCGCAGGGTTGTATTTAGGGAATGGAGTAGAAGGGAAACACCAGTAACATGAAAAGAGAAATTGTTGTTTGAAATTTATTTCGGAATTTACTCTTTGGCACATGGCGGGAAAGTGTGAACGGCAATTTTTTCAAGGCCAGAGCATAAAGGAACGATGACACTCTCTTCTGTATGTAATGTACATTTAGGTGGTTAGTTTTTTTTTATAGGTATTTTTGTTAGTGTAAAATTCAGTTAGATTAGCGTTTTGTTGAAATGAAAGTTTTTGTATTAGTATACCGATTTTGCTGATCATAACGAAAGTGACCTACGAGAAGAAAAGAAAGGGTTTTGTGTAAGCGCTTATAAAAAAATTTTTTCAGTGAAGTTTAAAGTGATAGAAAATTAAATAAAGCGAAGTGAAGTTCCAGGTCTTATCGGAGGAATAATACCCAGGAAGTGCCAAAGGGTAGTTAACACCTCATAGTTGAAGAAGACAGAAATACTCTTGGACAAGAGCCAGGATCATCCGGGGACATATTTTTTTTTACAAATAAATTTGCTAAGGGAAATCCTTTTGTGTTAAACCGTAAGTTTTTAATTTTTTTTTATTATTTCAATACAAAATGGAGTCATAGATTCTAAAGTCCGTATGGATCGTTCTTTTTAATAGTGTGGTCAAAAAGAAGGACAGTGAATACAAAATATAGAAGACTCCTTGATCCGTGAGAGAGATTTGGCCACAGGAAGCGATTTTAACACATAAAGGTAAAGACATTAATATATTTATGTTTTGTATTGTCCCACAAGTTGTCCTGGGATTTTTTTTATGAAGTGGCAACGCACATTCCAACTTTTTGGATTTTAAGAGAAAGGGAGACGATCCTACTGATCCGGCACATAGTGGTCTTACTTTTTTGTGTGTTTTTTTCTTTGTAGTGTATTTATGTGTTTGTGTTAGTTAAAAAGGAAAATTTTATTCGCGGTATAACAGAGTAATAGTGACTGTGATAAATTATCCCAGTATAAGAGGTTATTTATCCTGGGCACTAACCTAAAGTGCTATAAAAAGAAAAAGATTAGAGGAAATTTAATATAAGGTGAAATAATTATTGCAAATTATAGCAAGTTGCTAGAATTGCTAAAAAACGGGAGAACCGGACAATACGAGCCAGAGTTGTTACTAGGGAAGATATGAAAATTGAAATTTGAAAGAAAATTAGGAAATATTGTTCAAAATCTTAGTGAGTTAGTGAAAATTTAATATTTTTTTTTTATATTGTCTTATACATTAAATAGTTTAAATAGTTTTTTTTTATTTAGTTTAGGTTAACGTGAGGGACCTAACCGAGGTTTAAATTATATATATTTTTTTTATTACGGAAATAATTGGCAAAAATTTGCAAAATCATATAGACTACCTTCAGAGAGCTCTTTTAAGGAAAAAGTAAGGGAATTTCAGCGTCTTGAAAAGGGTTTTATTTGGGTCTATCAGGTGTGTGATTTTTGGTGAACCAAAGATAGAACTTAGTTCGGTCCTTTGTTAGTTTTTATTGTTTTTGTGTAAAATTGATTGTTAGTATTATTTTTTTTGATAATTGTAGAAACAAAATTTTAGTTCTTTATTAAAAAATTTTTTTTTGATAAATTATAAAAACAAAATTTTAGTCTTTAGTAAAAAAATTTTTTTTTTTGATAAATTATAAAATTTTGAATGAAAATAGAGAAACATATTTTCTTATAGTGATAAATTGATTATTAACGGAGTTTCTACCTCCGTATATTTACAAAAATAAAGCAAGTCAGACATATTAGCTAGGTTGATACTAGTATTTCGTTATAAATTGAAAATAAAATTAAAATAATCTCGATGTATATAAAAACGAAAAACTAATATAACTGTAAAAAATATTATTTGAGCCAGAGTAAAAACTAAAAATGTTTTATATAAATAGAACATTTTTGGTCTTCAAAGTTTAGTAACGTCATGATGCTTGTTAGGAAAAAACCTAACCACGTGCTTGATTACTAAGAAGACAAGAATTTAGCAACATTGATTATTAATAGGTTTTTTGTTAAAGTTCTGCCTATTATATAGGCTATAACTTTTCTAAAACTTCGGGTTCTGATGAAATCTTTAGTCAGATCGAAATACTAGTATTGTTAAACTACTGAGGAGCAGGAAACGAAACAACTCGATTAAATGTTAAAATAGAATTAATTTTATTCACAAAATTAGATTACTTACTTATATACTAAAACTAATATATCCTTATCTGACAAAAAATGCAGGTAGCAAGCTTATGCATGTGCGTTTGCATTGTAATTATTATCAAAACAGACTATTAATGTTTGTTTTAAGAGACAAGAAAATCCCATAGTCATAAATGTAGCGATTAGCACAGGGTAGATCACTACATTTTGTGACACATCATGCTGTTCGAACTGGATTCCTAAATGTTGATCCATTTTCCGTTGAAGAACGAAACATTTCCTCGGGATCCAATTTCATGGCATCCAGCGCTTGTAAACTTTCGTTTATCTGGCCAAGAAAAGTGTTAACAATTTTCGAATTATAAAATACTGGAGGGGCTTCCCGTTTATTGGAATAGTATTCCTTTAAAATACTCCAGGCAACTTCGAAATACTCGTCCTTTGACGGTTACTTCGAAATTTTCTTTGACGCTTGCCCTACCACTTTTGCCTTAAGCATACACATCCTTTGAGTATTTGACGCAGGTTGATCGATAATTAACTGTTTAAATAACTCTCTGAAGGTATCCCATTCCGTGACCTTTCCACTGAATATTGGGATATCTATTGTTGGTAATTTGAATGGTAGTGCTTTGGCGTAGCTTTCTACGCCAGGAATCTCCTCATAGTTGTCGCTAATGTTGTAGAATGCCTCGGTTAATTCATCATCAGGGAGCTGTCCCGTGTATTGGATGAATAAATCCTGGGCCCTAGTAAACTTTTCCTTAACGACATCTATCGTTGCTTCCTTGTTCCTAAATTTGGTAGTTTTTGATTCAGCATCATCTAACATATACTGAAATTGACGGATCAGGCCACTATTATTATCCCTTTTGTCATAAGTATTGGGAATACTCCCGTATGTATTAATGGTCTGTTTTATTTTGAACATCGGAACCGTTTGCATGTATTTTGTTCCGCTAAAACTTTTTCCAGTTATCATCGCTAGTGTCGTTTGTTCTCGACTTGTCCCAGACTCCACCTTTGAACGTGAATGGAACAGTAATTGGTCCTCTTGCAAGAACTTATTTTTCAATTGCAAATATACAGGTATGTGATGAGTTTCGATTTCGATAGAAAATGGATTTGAAATCGGTAAATGGTGTGATGTGTTTTATTTTTCGTTTTTATGTTATCGATTTCAAATTCCATTTTGTTCTATGAAAAAAGCAACCGATTTGATACGTGATGGAAATCGATAAAAACGGTTTGAATTCATTTTCAAATCACGTTAACATTGCATTGTGGTTTTGTTTCGAATAAAAAAAAAATATAAGAAAATGTAAGTAAATTTTTTGTTTGCATAAAAAATAATTAATTATACAAATATTTTTAACCTTTAAGGGGGAAAAAACAAGAATTTGCGCCAAGAGGATGCTTTTATCCAGTTTATGGAAGACCATCCGGATATAGCCAGAGGCTTTACTAAAGGTGACAGGATAGATGTGGAAAACCTATGGAAAGAATTGACCAAAGAATTGAATTCGTTAGGTCCACCTTTACATGACATGTCTGGTTGGAAAAAAGTAAGCTTTTGGAAAAATATTTTTTTGTTTCAAATACATTAATTCTTTGTTTTACAGGTATGGTGTGATTGGAAGGCTGGCATAAAAAAGAAAATTGCCACAAACAAAAAAGAAGATAAGGTAACAGGCGGTGGTCCATATAACCAACTCTACGTTTCCCAAAAAGAAGAGGTAATTGGACGGTTGTGTGGACTGTATGTTATTGTGGAGGGAATACAAAATTCCCATTCTTTTGGTACAGAAAAAAGCAGTAGTGAATCTTCATCTTCTGATGAAGAAGATCCATCAAATTGCCAGGCAAGTAAATCAAGAAGCACACCTGTTACTAACAAGAGAAAGAGAACCGAAAACGAAACTTTAGATGAGACTCCAAGCACGTCTAAGCGGTCGACTTTAAGTTTTAAAAACAAAAATGACAACTTAAAGGACCATTTAAAACAGTATATTGGTAGTGACATACAGAATAGTAAGGAGTTGACGGAATCGTTAAAATTATTAGGCAATATATGTCAGAAAAACTCAGAGCAACTTGACATAATTGGCAGTAATATAAGACGTGTCTACAAAGCCATAGAAAATTTATCAAGCACTCTTACACATGAGCTCAAAAGACACCATGAAGAAATGGAAAAAGCAGCATTTGAAAAAAATAAGCTGAAGAAGAGAGACCTCGAAATAAAACAAAAATTATTAGAATTAGAACAATTGATGAATTCAAATAAATAATTTAATTGTTGTTGCATGTTTTTTATCAATAAAAATTTATTGAACTAAATGTAAGCATTGTTTTTTATTACTGACAATTTTAAAAAATTGAATTTAAACTTTCAGCAATGTTGTTTCTTATAGCAGTGGCAACGTTTAGAAGATTAGGTTCGGTATATACTTCTTCTTCATCACTATCACCACCATCTTCTCTAACAAATTCAAATCTATCTTCAATGTTTAAGGAATTACATAGATTATGCAAAGCGCAACATATATTGATAATTTGAACTGCTTTTAGCGGTGAATACCAAAGGGTTCGGGTTAAACATCTAAACCGATATTTAAGCACGCCAATTGTCCTCTCCACAATATTTCTGCCCGAGGCATGCTTCTTGTTGAACTTTTGTTGAGTAACACTTCTTGGGGTTCTGTACGGTGTCATAACAAATGGTTCAAGAGAATATCCTGAATCGGCTAGTAGCCATGAACCGCGGTCACCATTTTGGTACATTGCCATAAAAACATTTCGAGCACTGCTCATGTTCCATATAAATGAATCGTGACTGGATCCAGGTCTAGTAGCATCGACTGCTTTAATATTCATTTGTAGTCGCAAATCTGTAATTAAATAAAAAAGCATTTGAAGAAAACCTATGTTAATTGAAAATGCATGTTAATTGAAAATGAACTTACGATCATAGCATTAATACTGTAGTATCCTTTTCTGTTGAAATAAATGTGTTCTTGGCCTGTTTGCACCTTTTATCGCGATATGTGTACCATCAATACACCCTACAACGCCAGGTATACCATATTTTTCGAAAAAAACACTGTTTTGATTTTCTTAAATCTTCTTCGCTTGATTCCAATTTTATTAGCTCGGGCCAAATTTTCTCTCCAGGCAGTTCAACATTTTTTTTAAAGATTTTGAAAATGTAGTACGATGCATTGAAATGTTTACATCGTTTCCAACAGACCTTTGTTTTTAATTATCGAATAATTAATTTATTTAAATAAATTAGTTTAATTTTTTTTAAATAAATTTCACTTGTCGGCTTATTATTGGTTTGACCCACCGACCATTTTTGAAAGAAATGAGTTAGGAATGCATTGTATATAATGTAAATATCCTCTTTGATTTCGAAAACCGTTTCGCGTTATTTCGTATCATATCAGAGATATCAAGTAACAAATTTGACCTACCTGCAGATTTTGCATACAAAAATTGAAATAACTGCACCTTCTTTATCGTTTTTCTCGATAACAACTTTTTGGCGTATGGGTCAAACCAATAATAAGCCGACGATATGTCAAAATTTTCATAGTTGTGTTTGCATTCAGAGTTGTTTTTAAGTTCAGAGTTGCTTTTTTAAGAAATGGTATGGTAATAGAACAAAATTGGAAAATGAAATCGGTAGAAATTCGTCACACCTTTATCGATTTGTAAACTCGATTTACTTTTAAAATCTATCGAAACTCATCACATACCTGAATGACTATTAAAAATATTTATAGCCTCCCTCACTTCCTCTACGAATTTCGTTTTGAAATACGCATTTCTTTCCATTGTAGCAGAAGGAGGACGGAGTTGTTTATCGTTTTCCTCAAACTCTTCTACAAATTCTTTAAAACTTGCCCTTAAGTTCCTAACTCCCTTAACTCCTGGTTTGAAAGAGTACCTTGAGCCGCAGTACTCAAGCTGTTGTAGCACTGTACTACTTCATAGCCTAGACTATCTTGTTTCTTAAGTATACTAATAGGGTCCATTTTGTATCTAACACCAAAAAAAATATCTAACAAATGTTACAATATTTTCTGTCAACAAAGGTGCGGAAAAAAATATAACATACTACTTTGTTCATAAATATGTCAACTCACCTTGTTATTGTTATTGTTAACAGAAACACTTTTTTTCACTCACTGCAAAACTATATTTTTGTTTTTTTTTTTCTTCAAAATTTTTGTTTTTTTTTCTTTTGCGGAGTATATAACACTTTTATTTTTAATTAAAACACTTTTAATTTTTTCTGTGTATTTACACTTTTTTTTTTAATTTAGAACCCTTTTTAGGCACTATTTTTTATTTATTTTTTTTTTTTTTAAATACTTTCTTTTTACGGTATTATTTTTTTTTTTTTAGTAAATTTAATTTCAAACCCTTACCACTGGTGGGGGGAATTTAATATATAAATTTAATAAATTTACGCGCTCAATCCACTAAGATTTATTTTAAGTTCCTTACCACTGGTGGGGGGAAACTTAAAATTGGTTTTAATGTTTTTAGGGGTCACCAATGTTCGCTCGACAATGAAATGTACTGTAGTTTTGGTGCTGGTTAGTTTAGTACTCAACTTTGTTTACAAGAATTTTGATCTTAAATACTATACATGAAAATATTTTACTTAACTAGACTGCTACCTGCGCACATGTTATACGCATGGGTAGCATACTTAACCCTACAGTCCATAACCGGGTGCCCGGGTACCCAATTTGAACTTTAAAGTGCTGCTGTTCCTATAGTATTAATGATATCAACATGAAACTCCGGATCATCAGAGATCTCGGCTAAACTTAGAGACTAGAAAAAAGTTTATCAAATTTGGTTAAATATATTAACCAAAAAATGAGTTTAAGGTTTTTGCATACAGTTGTCCATGACCAGGGTACCTTAGTGCAAATTACCTTATATTTCAAAGAAAAAACGTTTGTTTTATTTTTATTTTGTTTCATAATGTTTATTTATGTGTAAAATATGAACTGTAATTGTTTCTGAGTTAAATAATTTATATTTTATTCATTTTAACTTATTTCTAATATTTGATGTCTTATGTTGAGTCATTGTTGAAACATGGAAAACATTTTGATATTGTTTTAGTATGTTGATCGCAAACTGGTTTCTTTGCAAACGTTGCAGACTTTTCTCGTCTTTCTTCTCCTGTTATCTGGCAAAGAAGCGCACAAATAACAGCATCCAGTTATTGGCTTCCTGCCATCAGTAGAAGCGGCTGTAAAAGTAGTAGTATAGGTTACCGTCTCCACTGGTCTTCCCAAAAAGCTCTCAATTGGTTTACTCTTTCTTCTATTGGCGCACACAAATCTTCAGCAAGTTTACGAAAAAAAGCGTTTTCTTCGTGTTGTTTGATATGGAACAGTTGTGTTATTCTCATAAAATATAGTGTATGCCGCGAAAGCACTAACATCGAGCATATTGTACAAAAACGACAAAGGCCACCTTTTTGTGTGTCTCTGTGTGGTATACTCCCGAAGCGTCTGGTCCATAACATCCACGCCACCTTTCGCTTTGTTATAAAAATTTATGATTTCTGGTTAGGCCGTTTTCTTCTACAGTTGTATATAAAAAGATGTATATAAAACCAAAAAAACTAATATAACTGTAAAAATAAAAACTTTTATGAGAAATCGCGAAATTTCTTAAAAAAAATTTGCTTGCAACACCGCTTTTTTTTCTCAAATTTTTTCCAGCTGCTGCTAACGTCACTAATAGCCAACTAAACAAAAATAAGTTGAATTTATAAAATTTTTCTTAGCATTTCGGACCTCAAAATTTAACGGACACTTAAGTCTCACGATTTCTGTAAAAAAAAAAAACGTTTAAATGACCCACTACACAAAACTACATTAATGACCAACTAAACAAAACTACATTTTTTATATTTATATAATAACCTCTACACGGGTAATTTCTGGGTAATGCCAGCGATGGCAAATTCACTTGTTTAACCCCTAAAATGCTCCCGGATCCTCCACAAAAATTTATAATACTGCCAAAATTTCCTTTAATTTATTGGTCCATAATTGCCATTTTGAGCGTGTTTCGGAACTTATCACTGAGAAGATGAAGGCAGAAGAAAAAGAATGTGTACTGCTACTGGATGAGGTGACAATCGCTAAAGGTATGATATACAGTAAATCCAATGACCGAATTAATGGCCTTGCCGATTTCTGCCAGGGCCAGAGAGGCAAATAAATAGCAAAAAAAAGCGCTCGTGTTTATGCTAAAAGGTGTTTTAAGCTCGAGGAAATACGTCTAGAGCTATTACGCGACTTCTGATGCATTAAAACGTAAGTATTTTAAAATACCAAAATCTTTTTTAAATATATTCATAATTATAGAAAAAATTTCTTGAATAGAAATATTCTGTAGATGAATCAGAAGAACAATTTTCACATAACCTCTTCTGGAAAACTCTCTAGATATGCCGATGGAAATTTCTGAGGCGGACGATGATATTGGATTTGACGCTGATGTTCCGGCTAATTCATCTATCGAAGAACAGGTTTGCCATATTATACGGGCTACACAATTTTTGCTAAATTTGTGAAAAAAATTAAATGCGAAAAATGCCTTGAGATGGCGACGGGACCCTCAACATCGGCGTCGTCATTTATGCAGCATAAGGCGTTTAATGTTCAAAGCATTGTCGTGCCATCCGGAATTTACAATGAAATTTCAACTGTCTTTCATAAAATTTACAAGCTAATTTTCATCGATCGGTATCACATTATAGATCTTAGACGGACAATAATTGATGAAATAAAAAAGACATTGATATTTTCAAAATATTGTCATTGGTTCGACGAGTCAGATCCATGCTTTCCACACCGTTAAAGCGTTATTAGACTTTTATATAACAGTTTTGTTATATAAAAATTGTAAGAACGTTAATGACAAATATGAAGCAGAGCGGGCAAAAAACGCACAAATGAAATCGTCGGATAAAGCACATGTGCACTTGCTGGCTGAAAAATACAAAAGGATGCATAAATAAAATCTTGCTTCAACTATTTTCTATAATCTAATATTTTTAATTATAATTTACTTTAAATTTATATAAATAATAAGTTTTTTGTTTTTAAGTAAAAAGAAAATGTTTGTTTTTGGTTATGAATACAATTTCTTTTGAAATTATTTTTTATATAATTATTGTATTTTTTTAAATTTTCTTATATTTCTTCGATCTTTTTAAATATTTTATTTCCCGCCTTTATTGTAATTATTATTTTTAAGTTTTTTAATTATAAAAAATTTTCCCTGAAGAAGTCTTCCAAAGCGAAGACGAAATATTGGAAATAAATAATTATAATTATAAAATAAAGGATCTTTAGCTCAATAAAACAAAAGACAAAAATTATTGTATTTTTTTATTTTGCTTTTATATTTAATAACTCTTCTTTTTTAATTCATGAATTAATTTTCTTTTTCAATTATAATTGTTCAAATAAAATTTCCCGACTGGAATATACAAAATATTCGTATTTTTTAATACATTTATTTCTGTTTCTTTTTGGGGTTCAATTTTTTTTTTTTGTTTGCATTTTTTTTTTTGTTTTTTTTTAGTTTTGGACATTTTTTTAAACTTTTTTAAAAAAAAAAACAAACAAAAAAAAATAAATAAAAGCACAAAAAAAAAAATCAAAACTAAAACCTTTGTTTTTGTTGTTGTAGTTTACATATATTTTTTATTTTTTTTTTCGTTTTTTTAAATTTTTTTTTGTATTTTTTTTTTTTTTGTTTTGTACTTTTTTGATTTTTTTGGTTTTTTTTATTTTTTATTTTTTATTTTTGTTTTTTTAAATTTTGTTTTTTGTTTTTTTTATTTTTTATTGATTAAATTGATTTTTTCGGCATTTAACCAAAATCTGCTTGATGTTATTTTTTGCCATCATCCTTTGATGCTGGGACATCTTGCATAAATCTGATGCAATGTCAATGGCTATTGCATCGAAACTATCGTACCACCGTTGCTGCCCAGGGATGGCATAACTATGCTGGCGGTTTTGCACAGTTAAACCCAATGGCTGTCGTTCTGTACAGCAGGCTCGCACTCCTCCGCCAGTTCTGGAACGGTTACTGCAGACATTTCTGCATCGCATTCTGAAGCCACTTCAGCCTCAAATAACACCTTTGGTGTTACTGCTGACAGTTCTTCAGCAATACCTTCTGCTGGCAGTAC
The DNA here is from genome assembly GCA_021234595.1 of Delia radicum. Taxonomy (NCBI): domain Eukaryota; kingdom Metazoa; phylum Arthropoda; class Insecta; order Diptera; family Anthomyiidae; genus Delia; species Delia radicum. The sequence continues at coordinate 11,145,852 of CM037853.1, read as the reverse complement.
TTTATTAGAAGAAGTTTCTTCCCTCATGTTGGGAATAGCAGCAAACTGTTCATCGTCACTGGTGAATTTATATAGGTCTTTGACGACGGGAACTGCGGTGTTGCAGGCAAATTTCCTTCATCGCCTTAAAGTAAATCAGCTGGGGAACATGCTTCTTATTTTCCTCAACCTTCTTGAGTTCTCTGGTGACAGAGGACCGCATTGATGCGAGTCTGGACACAACTGTTTAATGCGTTGCCTTTGGATGCAACTCCTGATACTTGACAAGCAGCTTCTTATAGGCCGCAGTTTTTTTTCTTTCTCGTTGCACCCACGTCTTCGCACCACCAGCACTTGTTAAAAATGTTGACGAATTTTTTCTAAATGTTATTTTCCGTAGTATCCTTTATTGTTGAAGTGTTGATCGTAGTTGTAATATTTTTTTTTTAATTTTTGGTTTTTTACCCTTTTTTGCTTTGTTAGCTTGGATTAAAATTGTTCACTATTTCTTTTTTCTTTTTTTTCGTTTTACAAAAAAGATATATCTTTTTTTACAGATCATTGTATAGATAATAGTATACCTAAATAGCTAAAAATAATATTAATTATAAAATAAAATATTTTTCTGTTCAGCATTAAGTGTGAAAATTTGGAAAATCATGTTAAAAAATACTGAGAAATATGATAAAAATTTATTGAAATTGTTAAAATGTTTTAATTTTTTTTTTTTTTAATAATAATATAAAATATATTTACTTTAATGGTAAATTAAAAAAAATATAAAAAGAAAAAAAAAATTTTTTCCAGTTACAAAAAATATTTTCCTATATGAAATACATCTAACAAAAACACTCGAATGAAATTGGTATATTTCAAGGACCATGCAAATTAGTGAAAATGCAAACACTGCTTGTGCGTACATTCTTTGCATGTACATTAATGACCAATAACCGTGCCTCAGCCTTCTTATCCAGTGGTAGTTCTGAATAGCGGCTCTCCAATAAAGCATATGATGCCGTACTCAACTGGTAATCAGCAAGAAGATGCCTTTGCTGTTTTCATTGCATCCACACATCAGAGTTTACCAGAAGAGCAATGCATCGAAGCCGAAAGGCAAATAGCCGAAGCAGTTATGAAGGGTTTATTAAATAAGTATGAATTAAAACTGCAAAAAAAGAACAAAAAAAAAGAAAAAAAAATATTAAAAAAAACAAAAAAAAAACATAAATGTTATATCAGGCAATGTCATGCTCGTGTAGACCGGGTACTACACTATACTTGCGTTAACCCATACCAGTACTGGCGCTGCAAGGTACCCACGTACTTTATGTACTCTCCATCCTTGCAGCACTAGTTAGGTTGGGTTCTTTCTTTTTTTACAGCTTTACTTTTGTCTTTCTGATCGTGACGACCGCAGCAGCAGCAGCATCCTAAAAGTTTTTTTTTAAATTAATTTAATAAATTTATTTTTCGTACATTAAAAATTAAAACTACAACTTTTATAAAATCACAAACAAAGAATATAATTTTTATAAAATAAACAAAATACAAAACTACAACAATAAGCGGATTTTATCTCAACGGACCTGCGGAAATTGAGACTCCCCAGTCACACCAACATACCAACCACTGGAGAACCTATAGGTACACACCCCAACAATCAATAATCAAATTTCATAGGTAAAAAAAATCACCCTTATATGTACATACATATATTTCAGTTCGCATTTTAAAATATATAGCGAATTATAAAAAAAATACCTAATAGGTATCTTGATAGAATTTTTTTGTTTTGTTTTTAAGCGTGCGCACACACACTTCGACTTATTATTGCCTTCATATACCAAAATTTTGCCGTATGTGCCAATCAAAAGACGACAATAAAGATTTACGTCACAGCCGTTAACATGTCAGTAGAAATTTCATATGTTAGGCTGACATATAAAGCATAGATGTTGTGCTTCTTTGGCACAGTGTCGTTGACTTCGGTCTTCAAAACCTTTTGACCCAAGTTCAAATCCCAAATTTTTCCTATTTTATTTTATTATTTATTTGTTAATTTTTTATTTATTTAACAAATTGTTATTTTTTTTTGTTTCATAAATTCCTTTTTTATTAAACAATTAAAAAACAATAATTTACTATTAATTTTTTTTATTTCATTATTTTTTTTTTTTTTTTTTTCAAAATAATAAAAAAGACAATACATATATTTAAAAGAAATTTTTATAAAAAGAAGAAAATTAGCTAGGTTGATACATAATTAACAAACATATTAGCTAGGTTGATACTAGTATTTCGATCTGGCTAAAGATCTCATCATAACCCGAAGTTTTAGAAAAGCTAGAGCCTCCATAAAAGGCAGATCTTTAAGAAAAAACCTATTAATCATTAATTTTGCTCCATTCCTGTCTTCTTAGTAAACAAGCACGTGGTTAGGTCTTTTCCTAACAAGCATCATGACGTTACTAAACCTTGAAGACCAAAAATTTTCTATTTAAATAAAAAAAATTTTTAGTTTGTACTCTGGCTCAAGTAATATTTTTTACAGTTATATTAGTTTTTTGTTTTTATATACATCGAGATTATTTTTATGTTATTTTCAATTTATAACGAGCTTTCAACCTCCGTATATTTACAAAAATAAAGCAAATCAAACATATTAGCTAGGTTAATACTAGTATTTCGATCTGGCTAAAGATCTCATCAGAACTTATTCAGCAACTCGAGCTTATTCAGCTGAATTACAAAATGCATTAAAAATTTAGCAGAAATAGCTTGTTTTTTTATTCAACTGGAGGAATAGTGTCCAAATGCGACAAAGAATCTAAACGAATATTTTTGTACTGCATAGTTCTGCATGTTAGGGAACCAATATGAAACGGTTTATTAATACCTATAGCAGAAACAATGACATGTAGTCACTATAAAAAGGACATAAAACGATTATTTATGGATTTAAAAGTGTTTAGCGCTTAAAATGGTATATCTTGGTCAATATGTAGAAGAATCGTTTCAGATTGGAGTTGGTCTTGTATTAAAGCCTCTTTAAAAGTGTTGAATGAAGATATTGGCTCCGTATGCTTATTTAATAAAATTTTATGTTTCATTAAACAAAAAACAAACAAAATGTAATTTTATAACTGCGCAGTTCTGTTATTGCCATTTTGTAAAATTTACCCGCGCAGACATTGAACTTCATGCGGCCAATAATGAACAAATAAAATTTGAAAAACTTTATTAGCAAAAATAATAAATACATTTGATTTGGACACATTTTGGTCATGCTATAAATAATGTATGTGCATTATTTTATATAGTCCAGCATTAAATATAGAATTTAATGTCGCTATTGAAAAAATTGAGCAAAATTTATTATTAATAGGTTTTTGTTAAAGTTTTGCCTATTATGGAGGCTCTAACTTTTATAAAACTTTGGGTTTTGATGAGATCTTTAGCCAGATCGAAATACTAGTATCAACCTAGCTAATATGTTTGATTTGCCTTATTTTAGTAAATATACGGAGGTTGAAAGCTCGTTGTAAATTGGAAAAAATTTTAAGTTTAAATAATTGCAATGATATTGATGAAGAAGTTTCAACAACGAAGCAAAAGTACAACGTAAAGTAACCAAAGACTAATTATTTCAAAAGTCCATTTTAAAAGAAAGCTTTAGGCATTTTGATGAAAGTCCAAATAGCATAAATAAATCAGTTCATCACCGTCCTTATAATATTTATGGAAATGAAAAATTTTTGAATTTAGTTCTAACAAAGTATATGCCATATTCCGTATTTTGGTCCAACTTAAAGTGGAACATTTGTAGACAGTGATCATACAACTATTTCTAATAGTCCAGTAGAAGGTTATTTTTCCATATTAAAAAATATGTTATTTATACAAAAACGTTTTGATACCTTATCTGAATATGTTGCGATTTCAAAACAATAGGTTTATGCTAAAATATGGGAAGTAGATAACAAATATGGTTGCATTGAAAATAATGAATTAAAAAAAAAAAATGTGAACGGAAGCTTAATAAACAATGTATGGAACAGAAATCCAAAAACAGCAATATACAAAATTATATTAAAATGGATCAGGGTAAAAAATTTAAAAATATATTAATAAAAATCATAAATTTGAGAGAAAAATTAATATGAATATGGTTCAGGATAAAAATGTTGTTAAAAATATTAATATTAAAAAAAAAAATTTAAAAATACTATTACTAATTATATCATCTTGAACGTAGGTTAAGCTGCAAAATCAATATGATCGAAGAATATCGCCGAATTTATAACTATATTTAAGAAGAACTAAGTGGGTTTCATAGCCCTGTAGTTTATTTACATGAGTTCGCCTTATGGAACTTACCAAATCAAAGAGTAACTGGTCTGTTCAGGAATGGTGTTGTTGAAGTTTATATTCACATTTTTTCACATTTGCGGTGATTTTAGGAATATCTTTCAGTTTAAGAGTGGAACTAAAGTGATAATACCAATATTCCAAAATTTATCATTACAATTTATGTTTTTGAAAATAATGATGAAAAACAATTTACTCATACATATATATCAATTTGGTGATAATCCACAAATGATATCTATGATAAGTGAAAAGTTCTTTGAAGTCCTCAACAAAATGGGTTTAAATGTTGATGGTTGAAAAAATGTAAAAATAAATCACGCGGAACAAAGGGATGGCTAAAACGGTGGCATTTACTGTTTTTAATAATACTTATTTAAATGACATAATGGATCCGAATGAATACAGACAAATTATGAAAAACAATCGTAAAAAATTCAGCAAAAATATGACAGATTACATTACGAATGTATTGAAAATGTTTCGTTTCTTAAATGCAGTCATTGTAACCTCCTCAGTCCCGAGGAAAAATCTAGCGTCAGAAGTCTTCAAAAATTTTTGTTTTATGCTTCTGAGAGAAACAATAGAAAAAAAAAATTGTTCAAGGACATAAAGGACGAAGCGATTCTAAGATACTGCAGGTGCAGCCGGCTGGACATTTGTAACTAAGTGAAATAAAAAACGTGCCATTATTTTTGTAATAGGTAACAAATGTGCAGCGGGCTGGACATGTAAAAAAATGCTAAAATAAGGGTCTAACAATAAATTTATTGAAAATTTATGTACTTTAACTTATTTATTGAACTGTTAACAATAAAATTATATATTTTTTTTTAATTTTTATATATCACAATTGCAAAAATTTAATTAAAATGGTTAAGTGCTTTAAAAAACGTGTTATACGATCACCTGATCACAAATATAAAGCAAAATTTTTTAGAGTGACCAGCTTGAAAAAAAAAAAACTGGTTTTTAGTACAAAAAACATGTTCAGTTAGCTGTACAAATGGTCATAAAATTAAAAATAATTTTTGAAAACACGTCTGCAAACGTTTGAAAAATGTCCAGTAGGCTGCACATGAGGAACGAGGAGGGTAAAAGATCAATTTGTGTGGGATGTTTAACACAGCATTATGCCATAAACATATTTGAAAATATTAGTGTTAAATATTTTGCTTGTATAATGTTGAAATTTATTTCAAGTATAATATAATTTAGAACATTTCAGACTATCTGAAAAAAATATATGACTTTTACTGCATGGAAGTTTGCTTGAATTCAATTGTTCTAAATTTCATTCTATCCACATTGGTTAAAAAAAAATCACATCTTTTCAGAAAAATTATATACAGTTTTTCAGTTAAAGTCTTAAATGTTAATATTGACATTATTTTGTCCTCCAAATTCGGTTATGTTTCCTTTCAAAATTTTTATTGGTAAAACGATTCAAAGATATTTGAAAACATAATCCGTTTAGCACAATTTTAAAGTCAGCACTAGAACGATTCACAAAATTATTATTAAAGTAAGAAATTCTCATTGAATGAATATTTCTTACGTAAGGAAATTTTTTATAAAAATATCTATTTATGGAGCAAAATTGATGGTTAATAGGTTTCTTTATAGCTCTGGCTATTGTGTATTCTCTAGCTTTTCTACTTAGAACTTTGTGTTGTGACAGGTGTTCAGAATTGAACATGCATATTTTAATAATAAAATATTTTTGTTTTACATTTTTATACTTCTTAAGAAATCTTTAATATTTACATTTCAAATTTTCCATCATAAAATGTTAGTATTTTCCCAAAAATCTGTACTTATGAGTATAGTAATAAAACAATAAATTTATGACAGCAGAATTTATGACCTGGGGGGTTACCGCGTAACTCGAACCACAAATCAAAATTTTTCGAAAAGAACTTCCGAATCGAAAGTAAATGCGTTCTGTGTAATTCATTCGGAACTACTACAGAGTTGTATTCATAATAAAGAGGGAACAAACTGAAGAAAGCGTGGCAACACTATTATCAAATGTCAAAATTACAAAAAAATCCCAAAACAAAGAAAATTTGAAATCAAAAAAGAAATTGTTTTTTTCGTTTTAAAACATAAAAATGGATTGCGTTTATTTGTGGTTCAATGAAGATGACGATAATTCCTCTTCAATTGATAGCAAATTGGACGTTTGCTGTTCCAATGGAGTAAGAGAATAGTATTTGCTTGGACCACCTCCGGTTCCAGAAATGCTGCTTCGGTTACGACGGCATTTAATCGGCCCAAACCTATTGGAAAAATATGTTTTAAATATATTATTAAAAAACGCTCATTACACAAACTTACTTTTTTTCCAGCCATTGACATCACATTTGGGTGGTCCGAAAGCATTCAAATCCGAACACAACTTTTGCCACAAGTTATTTGACTTATTCTTAGCATCTGGGACTTTTAGATGCCCTTTTGCCAAGTCTGAATGCTTGACCATGAAGTCGACCACTACCTCATATGGCTTTTTATTTGTGTATAAATTTCTTTTTGGAGCTTGCCTTTATAAATTGAAAACACAAATATTATTACATTTAATATAACATGTTTATTGGGTTTTTAATAAATATTTCTGTATAAATAAACAATATTATTAAGTTTTCTTTATTTGTTAATCATTTTTTATTTTTAAATGTGTAAATACTTACATTTTTAATATTTTTTCACTTGTCACTAGTAAAATAGCTTTCGAACAATTTCCGAACGTTTTTATCGCAGAAACAGTAATACGGAGTTGCATTTTCGAAAGGGATTTTTTTGTTCGAAAAATGATAACACCATTAGACAAAATGTCCGTCTGTTCAAAATGTGTCGGACAAGCACTGAAGTAACAAAATAACCAACGTTAGCAAAATGTCGGTGAAACCATGAAATAGCTCATGTATCATTTTTGTGGGACCGCCAGAATTCGAACCCTGTCGGCCCGATTGGCAGCCGACAGCTCTAACCCATTAAGGTAGCAAGACATATTATACTTGATAGCTTAAAATGTAAGTAAATGATAACTGCTGGGTAATAGTTGGCTGCTCAAAGTTGCCAACGTTGGGAAAACAAAAAACACTGGTCTTAAAAGAGATTTTCTAGAAAAAATCCATTTTATATGAAAAAAATATTAAAAAATAAAAAAATCTCAAAAAAATATATGTGCCTGAAACCGGGCTCGAACTCGGAATCTACAAACTTTTTTAAACCAAGCATCATAAAAAAAAGTATCATAAAAAAATGCTTTACCGGTGGTTAAACATTTAAGCCATTGGTAATTACTGACTTTATAGCACTGGTGAAATACTTTTGAACAACGTTGGCATAGTGTCAGCCAATGATTTTTTTTTTTTTTTTGTGGGCAACTGAAATCACCCCTCAAAAACTGCCAGTGGTACAAAACATCAAGCATTGGTATACCATTGGTTAAACGAGGAACTGTAAATATATTCCTGGCCGAACCCTTGTTTAAGACGCTTTACCAGTGTTTCTAAAAAGCATTTTGCACGTATGTGGTTAACAATAATTTCAGTGGCCTACAAAAAAAAAAAAAAAAACATTGGCAAACCATTGGCTGCGATTACTATGAAAACGTTGAAAAAGTACTTTCCATTGCTTTCCATCCTGAAATGCCAATGGCTTAAAAGGCTAACCACTGGTAGATAGGGTTGCAAGACGGGCTGTATTGTCCAGATTTTGTATGCTTGTCCACTGTCCAGCTAAAATAAAATTTGTCCAGCTAAATTTTCGAAAAAAAAAAATTTTAAAAAATCTTTTTAAGTTATAAATATCCACAGAAGTACATTTAAAATTTCACAGATTTAACAGATAAATCGAACAATTTTAAGTTTTATTTAATTTTTTAAATGTATTTTTTAAATCTGGCATGAACCGTATTAAATCAAACGATTTTTGGCATCAAGGTTTTAGTTTATTTGACACATATTTTTAGAAAATTATTTTTAAAAAAAGTTATTTGTATTTAAAAATTAAAAACATTTAAACATTTAAAATGTTCCTAAATGTTGATATTTAAATTGATATATTTTAAAAACTAGTAGGCCAATTTTAATGTTTGATGGCTTATTTAATTTGTCTTGAACTGTACTTTTCCTAAATTTATTTAAATACCTATGTTGTTATTTTTTGAAAGTTGTTTGTTTAAGTTTGCAACTTTCGATGGTATTTTTTACCACTTTTGACCTCGCTGAAAAGTAAAAATAATATATAAACGTCCACAAACACTTCTACTAAATAACCACTAGCATTTTCAGAGTGTGACGGCGATGGGTTCTATTTTTTTAAGAATTTTTTCCAGAAAACACCAAAAAAATTTAAATTTTTTTACATTGCTTGTTGAAAATATTAAAAAATATATAAAAGTTTTTAGTATTTTACATGCAAATTATAATGTTTTGTGGTATTTTTTGGAAGAATTAACTTTCTTTTCGTTAAAACATGTTTTGAAATGTCCGGCTTTGTTTTTTTTTTTGCAAAATACAGCTTTTTAATAGGAATGTCCAAATTCCGAATCCAAATCAGGAAAGGCTGCTGGTAGAGTATTTTATAAAAATGAAGATTCTTTGTTGAAAAAATGTTGTAGTCCGAAGGTTCCGAGTTCGATCGCGGTTCCTATTTATTTTTGATTTTTTTTTATACTTTTTAACATTTTTTTTTTTTATATAATATATTGATTTTTTTGTTTCTGGAAAAGTTTTTTTAAGACCTACTTTTTGTTTGTATTCCCAACGTTGGCTAGTTGTTTCCATTGTTTTTTTTTTCAGTTTATCATTTGACATATTTATCATTACGTTTCTAGCTATCAGATATTATGTCTTATTAGCTCACTGGTTTGGTCCAAGAATAATCTACATTGAGGATATTCAAAAGTCTGTTGTGGTTGTAGAAACGATTTTCTCGAGTTAAGATTTGTGATTGGAAAGCCTAAGTTGTAGGAATTTGTAGGTGTTGTTTAATCTTGAACAACTTTTAAATAATATATTATTCAATTTAAAAGTAATTAGTTTTTTAGTTCTAAGAACACACATAAATTGGTTTTTTATGATATGTTATAAAATAGATCATATAGTGATCTACCCTTATTATAGTGTTTTCTAACGACTAATTCTTAATGATGTATCATAAAATAAAACATGCAGTTTGTTAATCACTAAATTTATGACTATGCGTTTTTTCTTATCTGTTAAGAGAATCCTAAATAGTCTTTTCATGTTAATAATTATTTTATTACAATGCAAACGCACATGCATAAGCTGTGCTACCTGTATTTCTAGTCAGATAAGGATATTTTAATTTTAGTATATAAGTAAGTTAAATTTTGTAAATAAAGTTGAGTTCTAATAAAACCATCAAAAAGAATCTTTGCGTATTTTGTCTCGCGCGTACTCGATTAGTAATTCAGTGAACATTAGTGATGAACTGAACAGGTGTTTTTGGTTGTGGTAGAATATTGGTTGCAAGATTGGTTTGAAATTGTTTCTAAGTTTTGTCGGCGGTTGGAGAATTTGTTGTAAATGTTTGAAATTTAATATAAATAATACGAAATTAATCAAATAATATTGAATTTTATAAAAACAAAAAAGAAGGCAATAGAAAACAGAAAAAGAAATTTCTAAATAATATTAATATTTTTGTTAAAAAAATATTTTATTAATATATATGTAGTAGGAAATTGTTTCTAAGTTTTGTAGGAGGTTGGAGAATATGTTGGAAATGTTTGAAATTTAATACTCCAACACAACTTCATGAAAGGGTGTTCAAATATATTCACGTTTTTGCCAAATGTTGGTACAAACTCGTTAATAGCCGAGTGGTTAAAGGGCTGCCTTTAAAAGTTGTCGTTTGCTGAAGGTTCAGCGATCGATTCCCAATAGCTTTAATAGAAAAGTTTTTTTAAGTTTTTTTCCACTTATAACAGCAATAACAAAAAATGGACAAAATCAAATTTCTAAATATCATGTTTTCTTCAACTTTAGACAATTTAAGAATTTGCGTTGTTGACAAGATTCAGTTGAAAACAAAAAAATATATAGAACAGAAAACATGTAAATTTCTATTATTGAGGAAAAAATAGAAATACAGAAAAATAGAAATACAAAAAAACCTTAAAATGCAATAAAGTATATAAAATGAAAATAATAATTCAAAATTCAAAAAACCAAAGAAAAAATAGAAATACAAAAAAACAGAAAATATAATTTGTGTTTCAGAAACTATAATTTGTAAAAAAACAGGATTAGTTGTAAAACCCACACAACACACTGTGACACAGGTGCATGTCGTAAACTTATCTGTGTTGTTTTTTTAAGCAAACCTTCTTCAGAAATCTAAGTATCACTGTCACCCAATTGCATGACTTAATCTTGTCTGTGTGCGGTTTTTGCAACCCTTTTAAAGCAATTAGGTATCACTGCGATGCATTAAAGGACTATGTTTAATTTTATGTATCGGCTACTACAAATAAAAATGAAAAAATTAAATCATTAATCTGCAATTACAACACTACTACGCAACGATGACTGCTGCCAAATTTGAAACGAAAAAGTGGACTATGGAGTTCATCGAGCTGTACAAGGCAAATGAGAAACACTGACAAAAGAAAAAGCTACAGTTCAAAAGAAAATAAATTCTCTGCGTATATCATACTCCCGGGAGCCTAGAAGACGAAACGAAAATCCCCACTACAAGTCATCATTATTTTATTTTAAAAATATGGCGTTTTTGGACAAAATTGTGAAATTCAAAACAAAAAAAAACGACACATATGAATTTGAAAGTTCCAACGAAAACATTGGCATAAAATCGAAACCAGAAGATGATGATATTTCAAAAGAAGAAGCGTATTCAACAATAAATTTTTGTTTGGAAGAACTGATTGGTAGCCTCGCCAAAGGCTTCTATAATAAAAGAGCCTTCTGTTATATTGGCCCCAGAACTTCCCCAAATGCCGAAGGTAACAGAAAATATAATTATTTGTGGGCCGTCAACATCTTCCGCACAGTAAAAAGTCGTGGTTTAATTTTAAAACTTAGCAGTGTTAATTCTAAACTACTTTGGAATTAAATTTTAAATTAATTCCAAAAGAGTTTATATCTAACACCATGTGGTATAAATTGTAATACTTGTGGGAATTATTTTAACACCCAGAGAAATTTAAAAGTTTTTTAATGACTATTTGGAATAGAAATAACACCAAAATTGTAATTAAATATTTTCAGGAGAAAAAAAAAACAATTCCTGTTAGTTTACAAATAACACCGACGCAGGCATTGTTTTTTTTTTTTTTTTTTTAATACTTTCGGTTTTATTGTAATGCCAAAAAAGACTTAAATTTCTCTCTTAAAACAATTTCATTCTTTAAAGTTTAAAAACAACACCTAATAAGGTATTAAAAACAGCTGTAAAAATGTGCCTCTCTCATGAAACTGCTTGTTTTGGTTTAAAAATAACACCAGAAAAAGTATTAAATCTCTCTCTTTGTTACAATTAATGGAGTGGTGGAACATTTTATTTTGTACCTATTGTGGAACCAGAAAGTGAGGAATTCACATCAAATACAATAATAGTTTCAAGTGAGTATTGACTACAAATCCTTATTAATTTAAATCTTTTATAATACATTTTTTGGGATTTTAGTTATTAATAAGCTGGAAATTCATTTAGAAGGCAGAGAACTGCAGTTTAAAGATCCAGACGGTGTCCAAATAGATTTTGATGACCTTCCAGAAATAATTAAGCAGTATAGATGTTGTAGCTGTTTTTTTAAAGAGTTCTGTTTCGACGAAACAACATAAGTAACAAGCAAGGTCAATTTTAAGAAGGTTAGTACAAATCGTGTAATTCCATTAGTGTTTCATTATCAAACAAATATTACAGGAATTAGAGTGTTACTTAAGAAATGCTGATTTCGGTGCGTTGTTTAGTGAATACGCAATTAAAAAAGCATTAAGCGATAGTTCACGACGATGTCTGGTACGTGAAGCCACAAACTTTTTGCGCAAACGAAGTGACAATTACCCAAACCGAGAAGACAAGATCGCGGTAGCTGAAGCTGTTATATGTTTGTTTCCGGCTTTTAAAGTTGAAAACAGCAAATGTGGTGGCATTGTAAGTATTATATTATATTGAAAGTGTGATTTTAGTTTGAAATATTTACATCCTTTTATTTGTGTTATAGTAAAATATTACAATAAATATAAATTAAAAATTGCTAAACATAAAACTAAAGTTGTTTAATTTATTTTCAGTGAAATTTTATAAAAAAGGGTATTAATTTTGGCCCTTCCTAAGTTAAAAGCAACACCCGTTTAGTGTACCATATATTCCATTAGGTATTGAAAATAACACCCATTTAAGAATACAATATATTCCTAATGGCATTATTCTAATTCTTGGTCAGGTGTAAAACGTATTCCATAGGGTATTATATTAATGCCAAGTTACCTATTGAATATAAACAATTTGGTTTTATTTTAACACCAAAAAATAATAAACCGTAATACATAATGGTGTTATTTTTATGCTCTCAAAAACGAAACTCTCTCTCACTGTCTGTTTTTCAATCTCTGTATAAGTATACCATAATGGAATACATTTAACACTTTTTAGGGATTGTTATATATACACACCGGCTCGGTGTTAAAATTAAACTAAAACTTTTTACTGTGCGTTCATGAGATTGCGCAAGAAGAGAATTTACATGGTCCAGAAGAGGCCATACTGATGCCTACAGATGATAATTTCATTCCTAGTAATGCTCCTCAAGAAGCCACAGTGATGCTTGCAAATGGTGTCCCTCTACAAGCCATAGCGGTGCCTATTGAAGAGAATTTATATGTGAATAATATTCCACAACATGGCATAATGACTGTGTATGACCAGCACGATGCGTTTGGGATTACAACATGTAATTACTTGAGGGAAATGTGTCTTCCACAACGCTAATAGGCGAAACACTGCATAGATATGGCCTTGCATGCAATTCAAAAAAAAATATTTGATTAAAAAAATCGAAAAGAATTAGTAAAAATATGAAAAAACTAATGTATTTAAAAATTAAATTAAAAAAAAAATATTTTTAGAAAATATACTTTTAAGAAAATTAAAATCGAATAAAAATTTATTAAAAAAACAATCTATGTGGATAATTTTTTAAAAAGTAAAACTTTTTATTGTTAGTGAAAATTTGAAGGGAACAAAGCAAAAGACATTAAATTTCTAAAAAAAGAAACATTTAAACATGAATAAATTTAAGGTTGCTCGATAACGGAATTTTTTTTACAAATTTCTACAAGTTTTTACTTTAAGGTTGTTCGTTTATAAAACTAAGTTTGTTCGCTTACGCAAAAATTTGTACAAATTTGTAAAAGTTTTTACTGGAATTTAAAAAAGTTTTTTGGGGTCGAATTAGCAAGTGTTGCAGGGGTCCTTGAAGCGTATATACATCAAATCTATTGATAATGCCATAGCCTATCAGGATTTCAAAAAACGACCCAAGCGTGGTTCAGTACCACACCCGGCTAGAGGTGTCCCTGCTTTCGCAGAACATGGCGGATCTAGAGCTGACACTCGATAAAAACCCGTAATCCCCAGTGTTATCTTACCGTGCTCATGGGATGAATAGCACTACGTTAGTGTGTTTTCGAACGGTGGCCTCCAGGACGAGGCGAACCCTGGTTGTATTAGCCCGCTAGTAGCACGGGGCTCTGCTCTTATGCGTTCTTTTGTAATCCCTTATTAACTCTTTATTTATAGATGGATTTGAACAGCCAAAATTTTAATAATGAGCAAGAGAAGACCGACGCAGGCCTATCCTCAACTAGCCAAGAGGTTTTATGCCTAAAGAGCAGTGAGGGTGCAATTGAAACGGTCGGACAAGCAAAGGACATCTTCTGTCCTAACCTTGCCGAGCCTATGGATGTTGGTAATGTGTCTGAGGACCACTCGGGTCCACCTTTAGACGCAGATATAAAACACGCTTAAAATGATGGCTGCCCGAAGAGGTAAGACTCCAAAGCTTCTAAGGTGCTTACAGGTGAACTTTCACCATGCCAAAGCGGCATTTGACATCGCCAACAGAAGGTTCACCACTGATGCCCTGGATGTTGTATTCATCCAGGAACCATGGGTGCACGACGGAGCCATCAAGGGGCTTAACGCTAATCAAGGTAGGCTGATTTACGATTATCAGCATAGTCGGCCCAGAGCGGCAATCCTTGTTAGAAACAATATAACAATTCTCCCAATTTCAGAATTCGTTTTGGGAGACTTGGTTGCGATTTGGGCAAAGGTGCCCTCCTTATCTGGGGAACATGAGGAAGTACTTGCCTCCGCGTATCTACCTGGCGACACCAACACGGTCCCAACAGCTGAGGTCTCGGCCTTGGTGGAATATTGCCGAATGAGGAACCTTAGTTGGATCCTCTGTTGTGACGCCAACGCACATCACACGATATGGGGAAGTACCAACATAAATAAACGTGGTGAGTACCTACTTGAATTTATATGTAGTAACAATATAAACATAGTGAATAGGGGTGACGAACCGATTTTCAGGAATTCTATTAGGACTATTCTTGGATCTCACTCTTACTAGTTCTGATATGTCATTTGCCATCTCAAACTGGCATGTATCCAATGAACTGTCAATGTCGGACCATCAACATCTGGTATTTGATGTTGTTAGTTCATTGGACTCATGCCAGGTTTATCGTTATCCCAGACTCACGAACTGGGAGGATTTCCGATACAATTTGGAACGAGATGCAGATGTCTCTAAAGGGATAATTCTGAGCACTAGAGAGATCGATCATGCGGCATCCGATATGCAGTTGATTTTTTTTTAATATTTGGTATTTAAAATCAGCTGTTTTATATATTTTACCAATTCTTACAACATTTTTTCGTTCATTTACTTTTTTGTAAATTTGTCTTACTCTCTGTAATTTTGTTACTGAGTAATTTTTACTGCACTTTACTGGGAAAGTAATCGAACACACTTAATACTGAGTGAAATTAGATAGACAGAGAGTAAAGTGACAGTTTCACTGCTACTAGTTTTTTACTTAATACATTTTTGCCAGTAAAAATTTTTAATTTAAATTTAAACTACCATTTCTTAAATTCTTAACATATTGTAGTTTAAATTAATTTAAATTTAAATTAAATAAATAAAAATAATTCGAAAAGAAATCACTTTTTATTTTCAATTATAACCAGCTTTTCGTAATAAGCATCATGACGTTACTAAACTTTGAAGACCAAAAATGTTCTATTTATATAAAAAAATGTTAGTGTGTACTCTGGCTCAAGTAATATTTTTACAGTTATATTTGTTTTTTGTTTTTATATACATCGAGATTATTTTTATGTTATTTTCAATTTATAACGAGCTTTCAACCTCCGTATATTTACAAAAATAAAGCAAATCAAACATATTAGCTAGGTTGATACTAATATTTCGATCTGGCTAAAGATCTCATCAGAACCCGAAGTTCTAGAAAAGCTAGAGCTTTAACAAAAAACCTATTAATTATCAATTTTGCTCCATTCTTGTCTTCTTAGTGATCAAGTACGTGGTTAGGTCTTCTTCTAACAAGCATCATGACGTTACTAAACTTTGAAGACCAAAAATGTTCTACATATTTATAAAAAACAATTATAGTGTGTACTCTGGCTCAAGTAATATTTTTTTCAGTTATATTAGTTTTTTGTTTTTATATACATCGAGATTATTTTTATGTTATTTTAAATTTATAACGAGCTTTCAACCTCCGTATATTTACAAAAATAAAGCAAATCAAACATATTAGCTAGATTGATAATAGTATTTCGGTCTGGCTAAAGATTTCATCAGAACCCGAAATTTTAGAAAAGCTAGAGCCTCCATAATAGGCAGAACTTTAACAAAAAACCTATTAATAATCAATTTTGCTCCATTCTTGTCTTCTTAGTAACCAAGCACGTGGTTAGGTCTTTTCCTAACAAGCATCAGAACGTTACTCAACTTTGAAGACCAAAAATGTTCTATTTACATATTATTTGTGTTAAGGTAACCTGACTGTTGTTTAATAAAACGTAATTTTGACTACAAGGCAATTCTTATCGCGTAACTTTAACAGGGGTAAAAACGATTAAATAATAACAGTCAAATAAAGTATTATACCCCAATTGGACTTCGGAATTTATTGAGTTGTTTCGCATCCAAGAGTGCTTATGGGATGATACTCTCCCGAATGCGCTTAGCAGCTCAGCTCGTAAAAATAGCCTTGAGTTGCTTTGCCAGAAGTTGAAGGAAGTGGATGACGATGCCACCGTAGATGAGGCTGCGAAAATAATAAAATATTTACGTATAAACTATGAACGGGACCAGAAGATGATGCTAAGAAACGCCAAGTATAATCTACAGCTATGGTACTATAATAATCTGACCTTCTTGTCAAGGGACATGGGCTCATCAACTAGTAAAAAAGCCACCACTCCATTGAAACGACCTTCCAAAGAATCGCCACCGGCCGATATCAAAAAAATTCGAACATAACCACAAACACCGGCCAATAAAAAATATTGTCAACAATTTTGCAGTCGTCCTCGGAAATGGAAACAGAGGAAGAGGAAAATACTGTTAAAATAGCAATTCCAGAAGAAAAACGTCAATCAATAACAACGGCTGAAAACCCAACTACTGCAGCTACTGTAACTACTGCAACTATAGCAGCTACTGTAAATACTCCAATTTCTGCAACTACTACACCTATTCCTCAGACAAAGATGGAAAAACATGGAGTTACATATGTCAATGTAAAAACTCCAGCTGTACGTGCATATGATGCCATCCACATCTGATGGCTTAGATGCATGTGTCGTGCGAATTGCGTGCATTTTGCATTCGCTCAGCCCAGAGGATCGCATAGAGCTGGAGAAAACAATTAATGATATTGTGAATTATGGCCTTCATGGCAGATTGTAACGAATCACAATTTAAATATAATTAATATAAGTTATTTAATAGACAACAATAATAACACTTTTTAAAAAGTAAAATTTTTTTTATTATTATAATTAATATATTTTTATAAATGAACAACAACAATGAATAAATAAATATTTAAAATATTCAAAACAAAATTACTTTTTTCAATTTATAACGAGCTTCCAACCTCCGTATATTTACAAAAATAAAGCAAATCAAACATATTAGCTAAGGTTGATACTAGTAAGTATTTCGATCTGGGTAAAGATCTCATCAGAACCCGAAGTTTTAGAAAAGCTAGAGCCTCCATAACAGGCAGAACTTTAACAAAAAACCTACTAATAATAAATTTTGCTCCATTCTTGTCTTCTTAGTAATCAAGCACGTGGTTAGGTCTTTTCCTAACAAGCATCATGACGTTACTAAAATTTGAAGACCAAAAATGTTCTATTTATATAAAAAAATTTTAGTGTGTACTCTGGCTCAAGTAATATTTTTTACAGTTATATTAGTTTTTTTGTTTTTATATACATCGAGATTATTTTTATGTTATTTTCAATTTATAACGAGCTTCCAACCTCCGTATATTCACAAAAATAAAGCAAACCAAACGTATTAGCTAGGTTGATAATATTATTTCGATCTGGCTAAAGATCTCATCAGAACCCGGAGTTTAAGAAAACTTATTAATTATCAGTTTTGCCTTCACACACGTGGTTTAAGTCTTTTCCTAACAATCATCATAACGTTACTAAACTTTGAAGACCAAAAATGTTCTATTTATATAAACCAAATTTTGTTTTTACTCTGGCTCGAGTAATATTTTTTTACAGTTTTATTTGTTTTTATATACATCGAGATTATTTTTATGTTATTTTCAATTTACAACAAGTTTTCAACAAAAATAAAGCTAGAGCCTCCAGAATAGGCAGAGCTTTGACAAAAAAAACCTATTAATTATCAATTTTGCTCCATCTGTGTCTTCTCAGTAATCAAATACGTGGTTAGGGTCTTTTCTTAACAAGCATCTTGACGTTACTAAACTTGGAAGACCAAAAATGCTCTATTTATATAAACTAATTTTCGTTTTTTCTCTGGCTCAAGTCACATTTTTTAAAGTTTCATTAGTTTTTTGATTTTATACACATCGAGATCATTAAGGTCTTTTCTGAACAAGCATAATATTTACTTATTTTTTAAATAAATGCTAAGAAAAAAATCAACATAAAGAAAAATATGTATAAACATTAGGGTCGGTCAATTTTATTGCTTACCAAGAGTATAGAAGAATCGCAATCTGCAGAAAATTCTAAGAAAAATTTAAAAAATATACCATGGTTCTAAAATCAAAATCGACCCTACGATTTTTTACGACAAAACTTGTAACGGTGACGCGAAATGAAACATGTAAGGACCTGTTAGTAGACAAAGTCTGCATTAAATTAGCAGATGAATTAAATTAAATAAATATTTAATAATTAAGAATTTTTTTCTCCTCATCTGCTAATTCAATGCAGACTTTGTCTACTACCAGGTCCTTACATGTTTCATTTCGCGACACCGTTATAAGTTTGTACGGTTTTTTGTTTAAAACAAATGATCTTGAACTTGAATAATCTTGCTCGCATCATAATTTATGATATAAGATAGAAAAATAAACTTTTGGGTTTAATTTTTTAAAATTTAAAAGTAAAACATTAAAAAAAATATATTAAAAAAAATTGTAGCCGGCAGCGGGTTGGTTTAACATGAAATTTCCTCAGCTTGTAAGAAAAGTTTTTGGGCGTTTTCGTCAATAAAATAATTGATTATATTACCAAAAAAAAAAACCAAAAAAGCTTTACTTAAGTACAGATTTTTTTCAATATGAGAACAGATATAGAAAGCTCAGGAAGTTTCATTTTGAAGAAGCCTGCTGTATTTTTTTTTAATTAAATACAAATTTTGTCGTGAAAACTCGGAATCTCGATTATGATTTTTGAATCATGGTCTTTCTTTTTAAAATGTTTTCGGATTTTCCGCACATAACGTTTCTGCTATACTCTTTTGTAACATTTTCCGGTCCGGAACAAAGTGACCACCCAATAAACATATTTTCAATTATAAAATAATTGATCTAATTTGTTTAAGATTTAATTTAGTTTTCAAAACTAAATTAAAATTGTCTTCAAAAAAAAAAAAACAAAAAAAAACAATATATAAATATACCTTAATATGTATATTATTTTAAAAAACATACAAAAATCCTTTTTTACAAAACCTATAAAAAATATATACTTATTTTTTAAATATATGATGAATTTCTTATCAAAGCCGATCATCTCAGATTTTGATGAAATTTTGCATACCGCTACATTTTACCTATACAAACACAACATTTTACAAATTGCAATTTTGAAAATATGTGGGCTTGGCAAGGTAAAGAAGTTTTTGAAAACTGAAGATAATATGTACTTTCAAGCTGTGATTACTACGGAATGGCTGAACCGATTTCAAAGATCTTGGTACCATTAGAAACGTATTTAAATAATCTTTCGAAAACATGCACTGTAAAAATTTTACATTTTACTGAAACATTTTTTTGGCAAACATAAAACTTTAAACTAGGAAAACACTTCAAAGGACAATTGTTTTTTGCCAAAAAAAATTTTTTAGAAAGGCCTCTTTAACATATACATATGTATAATATATCTAAAAACTAAAATGGCGTTTTTTTTCTTTTTTTTAATTTTTTAAGTAAATGCATCTCTTGTTAACTTCCTTATGTTTTGATATCATTGTGTGACAAAAAAGAATAAAGTAGCTATACTTTGAAAATTATACAGATGTTTTTGTAATTCTAATATATTAGAACACTTGGCCTTTAAAGTGTTTTCCAAGTTTAAAAGTTTTATTTTTGACAAAAAAAAATTTTAGTGTAATAGAAAATTTTTACAGTGTATGTTTTCGAAATCTGACTTATATACCTTTCTAGTTTTTGGATTGGTGGTCGGAGGGTATAATTGCTGACTTCTGAACCAGTGCCCTAAACGAAGCCCAGAGGTCTTACCGTTCAAAAGTTGTGACCATTTGACTGAAATGCAAACAATTTTTTTTTTGGAAGCGAAATTACAAAACTAAATGAATGTGTTTTCTTATTTCGCTTCCAAAAACAAAAACAAAAATGTGCATTTCAGTCAAATGGTCATAACTTTGGAACGGTAAGGCCTCTGGGCTTCGCTTAGAGCATTTTGGAAAGGTAAGAGGTGGGGATATCTTTAAAAAAAAAAAACATAAGTTACCTGCTAGCTGTCTGAGCATATTGAGGTTACGTTCTTATGTCTTTTTTTTTAATTTTTTTTAAAAGCTCTGTATCTTCACTTTCACTTTTTTTTAATTATTTTTTTTTTATTGATTCTGAAAGGTCTCCCAAACACCTTTTCAAATCACTGCCGTTTCGCACACTTTCATTTTCGGGGATGTTCGTAGTGGACATATTTTCATGAAATGAGCCAAGGAATTCGACGGGTAGTGACTGAATCACCTGTATAACGTTTAACAAAGTTCTTGTTAAAATCATTGCAAAGCTTACCTTAAATAAATTGATTTGTTTTTAAATCAAAATTTGTTTTTTTCTTTTGAGTTGTTTGAACTTTGGGGGTAGATGTTTGTTAACATCTTTTTCAATGGAGAGATTGTGGTTTCTTATAAGTTTACCATTAAATGATTTTACCATGGTTAAAAGCATGTACTTAGTTTTTAAGTACATGTTATTAACAAAATTTAAAATATAAAATTCTTGATCAAACTAAAAAAAAAAAAAAATTACTGAATAATTTTTGATTGGTGCGCGAAGGACACAGCATCTGGTAGTTATGAATTTTAATTCCAAACAACCTAAAGGTCATATAGTAAATACAACAAAGAACTTTATTCACAGAGTTTTAGGCATAAGCGATCATAAATTTCACAATACAAATATCCACAAAAGCACAAAGACACTAATAAAGGGTCCGCAATCTAACGTTTTTTTCAACTAGTGCTTATTTCGTGAATGGAAACACTTAGCTCATGTCTGATTTGACAGATAATTAGTTTTATCCTTCCGCTGAACGAATATGGTCCGTATGTTCGTTATCTTGTGAAAAAAGTGAAAGAAACTGTCATCTTCATCGATAAACCAAAGCGTGAAAAGCCAAAAACAGTGCGTACACCCGAGAATATTGCTGCTGTGGCAGAAAGTGTGCATGAAGCCATTGGTGAAATACAGCTGCACACAATCGATAATGTGCTTAAAAATTGGACCGATCGTGTAGGCTACTGCATGGCCAGCCAAGGCAGCCATTTGAATGAAATTATTTTCCATTATTAACCGGAAGGATTGTACTTTCAAATAAAAAAAGAAATTTGAGAAAATATTCAGTAGTTTTTTTTTATAGCATTTTCAAAAAAAAAAAGTTATTTGGGCGGACCCTTTATAATTCAAACTGATATCGCATTGATTTACTGCACGTTGTAGTTATATTGTTTGCCTAGTTTGTTTTGTCCATATGTAAATACTAATAATAGGAACACGTGTAATCGGGCCGATTAACTTTATACACCGAATTTAAACGTAAATTATTAAATATTTCACAAATAGATCATTTATTACATTAAAAATAATTAATTTTTCTATTAGTTTATTTCATTATTTTCGAGAAATCAAAAAAAAAAAAAAAATTAAGCCACAAACGCTAAAAAAGTTTACTTAACATTTAACAGTGATTGTTTAGGGTTAGTGTTTATGTTAAACTAAATAAAATAGAAATGTTAACTCCCATACAAAAATGTTAATTCACATACATCCAATAAAGAAAGTAATTTCAGGCGAACCGTTGCATGATGATTTGATGAGCTCTGTTTTAATGTATATTCAGAAATGATAAAATCTTATTTAATACAGTTCTTTTGATTTTATTGGTTTTGTATATTTATATTAATTTTTTTCACTGTTAACCATTTACGCATTTTTATTGATATCATTTTATTACTAATTTTAAACAAAATTTTGATGTTTCAATATGACGAATGAGTTTCAGTAAAAAAAAAATATATTTTTTTTTATCTCGTTTTCATCGCGTTTTTAATCAAAATTATTATATATTATTTAAATCTGCACTTTTTAATGTAAAACTTACTGTTTAAAGCACTAATTAGTGTTGGACAACTCTGGTTTTATATTGATTTTTGCACTTTTAATTGATCCTTTACATATTTTAATAAAAACAAAAAAAATATCAAAGTAAAGCAAAAAAATTATTTGCAATTTATAACGAGCTTTCAACCTCCGTTTGTTTACAAAAATAAAGCAAATCAAACATATTAGCTAGGTTGATACTAGTATTTTGATCTGGCTAAAGATCTCATTAGAACCCAAATTTTTAGAAAAGCTAGAGCCTCCATATTAGGCATAGCTTTAACAAAAAACCTATTAATTGTCAATTTTGCTCCATTTTTGTCTTCTTAGTTATCAAACACGAGGTTAAAATTATGATTAGTAATAGGTATCAGAAAAAAACTATTTAAAATCTCACTTCATATATACAACTAAAATATAATTAATATTAATTAAGCAAAAATTCTAATTTTTCTTTGCAGAAAATCGAATGAAAATTTTTGGATTTTACTTTTCAACTGTATGGAGCACTTCAAAGAAGAGGAAGTAATATATCACTTGATTTAAAAAACATTTTTTATTTGTGGTATAGTTTTTCTGTTGGATTTTAACTTTTTAAGAAAACATTTTATAATTTTGTTTCTTTTCCTTTATATGTTTTCAGATGTGAATCGATTCTCTGATTTTTAGACCATAATTTAGAATAATGTTAGAGAATTTTAAATAGGATTTAAATCATTTCAGTTATGCCCCAATATATACAAATTTTCTGAAAATTTAAAGAGACATATGATTTTTCTGGCACCTTTTTAGCAAATTTTTTATAAGTTTTTAAACAAAATTTTTAGCACTCTTGTTGGTGGTTTCACAAAAACTTTTTGGCTTATTTCGAAATGAATTCAAATCATTTTTTAACAGATTTAAGTAACTTCTCATAGCTATTTTTTTTTTGAATTTCAATAATTTGTTGAGTTTTTTATCAACTTTTATTTTAAACAAATTTTAATATAGATTTATGTAAATTTTAAACACATTTACGGCTGTTTTTAGGCAAAATTGTATGGCAATATTTAAATGCAAAATTTTTCACTTCTGAGTTTCAGTTTTTCACAGATTGGCTTTTAATTTTTTTTTTATATGCACTTTTTAGGTTTTTATGCACAGAATTTTCCACGAATCGCGAAATTTCCTAGTTTTTTCACTTCCTCTGTGTATTCCTATTCAAAAGCTTAGATTTGCACTGAAAACTTTGCACAACTTCTGTTGTAAATATTTGTAGTTGTTTGAGTTGTAATACAGTGTCATTATTTTTAAGTGAAAAAATAGCAGTCATTTGTGAAAGAAATTTTAGTTTTGACTACAATTGTAGTTCATTTAAAAAAACAAACCACATCAAATTACTGTATTATGATTTTACATTCATTTTATATAGTATTTTTTTTTTATTTAAAAAATAAAACAAATAAATTTTTTATATAAATAGAACATTTTTGGTCTTCAAAATTTAGTAACGTCATGATGCTTGTTAGGAAAAGACCTAACCACGTGGTTGATTACTAAGAAGACAAGAATGGAGCAACATTGATTATTAATAGGTTTTTTGTTAAAGTTCTGCCTATTATATAGGCTCTAGCTTTTCTAAAACTTCGGGTTCTGATGAGATCTTTAGCCAGATCGAAATACTAGTATCAACCTAGCTAATATGTTTGATTTGCTTTATTTTTGTAAATATACGGAGGTTGAAAGCTCGTTATAAATTGAAAATAACATAAAAATAATCTCGATGTATATAAAAACAAAAAACTAATATAACTGTAAAATATATTACTTGAGCCAGAGTACACACTAAAAATTTTTTATATAAATAGAACATTTTTGGTCTTCAAAATTTAGTAACGTCATGATGCTTGTTAGGAAAAGACCTAACCACGTGGTTGATTACTAAGAAGACAAGAATGGAGCAACATTGATTATTAATAGGTTTTTTGTTAAAGTTCTGCCTATTATATATGCTCTAGCTTTTCTAAAACTTCGGGTTCTGATGAGATCTTTAGCCAGATCGAAATACTAGTATCAACCTAGCTAATATGTTTGATTTGCTTTATTTTTGTAAATATACGGAGGTTGAAAGCTCGTTATAAATTGAAAAAAACAAATAAATGTTTGTTTATTTTTTACTGCATTTGTGGTTCATTTTTACTACAATTGTGGTTCATTTCTTGAACAGTGAAAAACAAATGAAAATGTTAGTTGAATTTACTTTTCTTCAAGTTAAATTGCATTTGTTTTTAACTACATACGCAGTGGTATTAACCTACATATATAATATTTTCAGTGTTGATGAAAAACATCTTCCCCTAGGGTAATACCGTCCACAAAGCCCACTCTCAAACCAAAAGTAATCTCTCGACCCTCTGTTTAGATATGCAAGCAATTATTTTGTATTCGATTGTAAATGGAGTCTAAACGAATTCAAATCTTTGGATTATAAAAAAACAAAAAGTTGTATTCCTTAAACAAAGAAGTAAAATTTAAATATTTTGAACTACTTTTCAATAAAACTTAAAAAAAAGTATTATAGAAAAATAATCTGCAAAAAAATGAAAATAAATTAGAAAATTTGTATATTTTTCAAATGACGATTGAAACTATGAAGGCGATTATCAGCAAAAGATTTCGATTTGTCGCTTAGCTGAGCCTTTTATACCACCAAAAGTTTGGAAATTTTGGAAAAAATCGCGCTAGCTTTGCGGTAAGATATCCATATACAAGCCAAACATGACACACGCTAACTTATCGACTTCAACAGGGTGCGCTCTTAACAAAACCAAAATTAAAATCAACCTTAAAAATACTCTAGTTTGAAAAGTAATAGCAAATATTTTTAAATTTAAAACTCTACAAATCGGAATTTTCTGGCTACAAGCGCCTCTACAAAAATCACAAATGTAATTTCAAATTTGCAAATCAAATTCAGAAAATTCTGTTTGTAATCAAAAAAAAATAGCAATTGGCATTCAAAAGCCTCATTTTTAATTCAAAAGCTACGATATGTTTTTCATAAAATCGCATTTGTTTTTCAGAAAATACCAACTGGAATTAAAAAAATACCAAATGAAATTCAAAAAATACCAAATGAAAATAAAAAAAAAAATAAAAAAAAACGGAGAAAACACAAATGAAACTCAAAAACTTCCACTTGAAATTCAAAAAATAACAAATTTTATTCAAAAAACACCAAATGTAATTAAACAAATAACAAATGTGTTTTGTCTGTCATGTCTGTCTTGTCGTTTTTGCGTTTGTCCTTATAATTCCGTTTGCTTTTAAAATTTAAATGAAACAAATAATCTTATTAGTGTCGTTCTGTTAAAAAAAAAATAATTGTTCATATTCATAAACAAATAACAAGCACAAAACATAATAGAAAACTAAACTATTCATCATCCATAAAGCTTTATAAAAAAACGTTAAATAAACAACTAAATTTACAACAATAACAACAAGCATCAACATCATCAAACAACAATACATTTAAATACACCTGATCCTCGCTATACGGCTCTGTTTTTCATAATGACCAAGCAAGGGGATTTTATGCCTCCTTAATAAGTGTCATTGTCATTGTACTTTCCATTTCCATTGTCTACGGTGTATAGGGGGCGGGGAGTCAAATTGTTGTTTAGTTGTTTACTGACAAAGGTATAACACTGGCCATTAAATAAACATTTACAGCAACAGTTTTGACTACTGTGCCCCATATACATTCGTAGGGAATATTGATTTTATTTTTTTCTTCTTTTGTTATGACAGTCAGATTTCGTATAGACTTCTGCAACATACGCTGACTGAGAGCGTATCACTTTTCTCTATATGCTCACATTCGTTTTCATAGGCCGGATGTATTCGATTTATGCGAAACTCAGGTTTGTGAGGATGCTGATCCACAGGATTTTCACATACCTGGGTATCACCTTCTATCACTTTTTTCTCTACATAGGGGCCTTGCAATGTACATTCGCGATGATGTTGTGTACCAGTATTAGCAACAGTTGAACTGTAATAATAAGGAATTCAGCTCTCTTTGGGTTAAATTCCCGATCAGGTCACACATATTGCACTTCGGATTTATATATAGAAGTCCAAACTTGGAATTGGCTAAATCCCTTGACGGCTTCGATGCTCTTTCCGACTGAATTTCGAAAATATTGGAGAGTTGTCCAAATAGTGAAATCGTAGTTGCTGGTGATTTTTTATTCGTTTTTTAGTCGAACGATTCGTACGAGGAACAAACTTCCCGCAGAAGTCTTCCCTGTTAGTTACAATTTGGAAAAATTTAAATCAAATATCCACAAACACTACTCCCTCTTTCCTCCTTCCCATACCCTATTTTCCTGATCAATACAATGCATGAGTAGGGGGCATCCCCTAAATAACATTTGGTATTTTTTTAACATTAACATTTGTTATTTTCTGCATAATATTTGTTATTTTTTTTTCAATTGGTATTTTCTGGGAAACCAATGCGATTTTATGAAAAACAAATGCAATTTTTTTAATAACATATAGTATTTTTGGAAATACATATGACAATTTTTGAATAACAAAAGCAATTTTGCAATTACAATTATGGTTTCTGAATTACATGTGGTGTTTCCTAATAAAATGCAATTTTGAAATTTCAATTGGAATTTTTTTGAATTGATGAGTGATTTACTGAATAACATGTGGAAATGGTGTAGTTCGTTTGAGTTAGCGTTCTTTCTGGTTCAATTAATCTGAATGAACTTGTTCGCTCTGGTAGTTCAATCGATATTTCACAATTTCGTTCAATCGTTGGTTTTATATCGCTTTTTTGATAAAGTCTAAGCGAACTATTCATATTTGATACTTCTTTCCCACTGCTATTAATTAATAACGATAAAAACTAAAAAAAAACTTAAAATTTAAATAATATAAATGTAATAAAAAAAATATTTTAATAATAATAATAAATAATTATGAGTTTGGTAAAAAAAATATTTTTATGCATTTCTTTCAGTTTCAAATATTACTTTAAAAACTACGTACCTGTTGGAAATAGCGATTAAAAAGAGATACATTGTGCATTTGGTCAAAAGAACGAAATGAACGATTGAACTAGAAGAGCGAATTATGGTGAACTAGGTCATATCGTTCAATTGAGTGAGCTGTTCAATCTTGAGCAATAGAATTTATATAATATTCTATGATAAGAATATTAATTTATGTTTTTATAACATAATAAAATAAGTAAATGTTCTTTTCAAATTATAACCAGCTTTCAACCTCCGTATATTTACAAAAATAAAGCAAATCAAACATATTAGCTAGGTTGATACTACTATTTCGATCGGGCTAAAGATCTCATCAGAACCCGAAGTTTTAGAAAAGCTAGAGCCTCCATAATAGGCAGAACTTTAACAAAAAAAACCTATTAATAATCAATTTTGCTCCATTCTTGTCTTCTTAGTAATCAAGCACTTGGTTAGGTCTTTTCCTAACAAGCATCATGACGTTACTAAACCTTGAAGACCAAAAATGTTCTATTTATATAAAAATTTTTAATGTGTACTCTGGCTCAAGTAATATTTTTTACAGTTATATTTGTTTTTTGTTTTTATATACATCGAGATTATTTTTATGTTATTTTCAATTTATAACGAGCTTTCAACCTCCGTATATTTACAAAAATAAAGCAAATCAAACATATTAGCTAGGTTGATACTACTATTTCGATCGGGCTAAAGATCTCATCAGAACCCGAAGTTTTAGAAAAGCTAGAGCCTCCACAATAGGCAGAACTTTAACAAAAAACCTATTAATAATCATTTTTTTTTTGTTCTATTTTTATGATCTTGTGTTAACTAATATTAAGTCCATACATAATTCTTTGTGTGTTGAATAAATATTTATTTTAGGTTAAGTTCAAAATCAAATAGTATATAAGTAGGGACAAATTGTAAATAAAGAGAGTTCTATTTTAACCGTATAACATTCCGTGTCGTTATTCAGTTCTTATGCCCGTAATTTCAAGCAATAGATACCTACCGGTGCTTAGATACCTACCCGAATTTGTTCGTGTACACGGTAGGTATCTAAGCACCAGTAGGTATATATTGCTTGAAATTACGCCATTAGTCTGTTCTACATTTGCTGACCTCAAGTGAAATAAAAAATAAATACGTAACTTTTAATTTATATTTATACTTTTGAAATTTCAAGTTTCCCCCTACTTGAAGGAACTTGAAACACTGTCTAGTATTAAAAAAAAGAACAAGGTTCCTTACTGTGTTAATTATAATAAAATTAAAATATTTGTTATAATTATTATTTAAAAAAATAAAAATTATGTTTTTTGACCTATAATTCCGTTATGAAAATGAATTTATTCAAGTTCAAGGCCATACTCTATATTTCTTTATTAGGATATTGTCCTAACAAATAATCTATAGAGTTTTTTGTTTTCAATTTATTAATTGACCAGGGTTGCCAGTTTTTTTTTTGGGTTGCATCCCCAAAAGTTGAATTGTCATCCCCAAATTATTTTTTTCATCCCCAAAAAATTCCCAAATTAATTTTTGCTTTATATATTTAGTTTTTGAACATATTCTAGATAGACAAACATTGAATTCATTTAAATAATAAATAAAAAAGTAATTGTAATTTTGTGTTTCAAATGTCGATGTCTTTTAGTGCCACATAAACTTCAGAATCAAAATCTTCTAATTCATTTCCTTCTTCAATTTTTCTGTACATATTTTTTGTATTAAAAAGTTTCACCATTTCAGGAGATGGATCGAACGATTCACAGCAATTATAATTGTTTTTGAAGTGTGTATTTAATCTTAAAAGAGGTTCTAATAATTCATATTCCTTAGATGCCTCTGATGAACATAAATGTAAGGAGTGACATGTACACTTTATTAGAATAATGTCAGGATTATCGTTTTTCAAAAGGGTGTATAAACTTTTACATTGGCCACATAGGTTGTTGGCACCATCTGTACCGATGGCCATTATATTCCTAGGTGTAAGTCCTACCTTTTTTAAGTATTTTTTTAAACCTTCATACAATTTTTCTGCTGTTGCCTCCTCTACAAGAAACAATCCCAAAAACTCAGTTGTTATTACATATTTTTCCTTGTTGAAATAGCGGACACAAATGCTCATCCATTTATTCTTCGATACGTCAGTTGACTCGTCGACAATTAACGAATATTTGGAATCGCCAATGTTAGTTACTAGATCGGAAAGTAAAACAGAAGCAACGACATACTTTATAATCGCACTGCATTTTGTGCGATGTAGCCTCAATTTTTCAAATTCTTTTATCTCAAAGGATTTGAGCATGCCAGTTAAATGGTCCACTGTAGATATTGAAGTATGTTTTGCAATAAATACAGATATTTTAATATCCAAAACTTTTGACTCTGTTGCAACAGGGACAACACCTGTAATGTTTATAAAATACATTAATATAATCAACATCAAAAATATTCATTGTAATTTACCATAATTTTCTAGAGTGTTTTTTGCAAAAAGATTCTCGAAATTCTGTTTAAGCTTAATAGACTTTTGAGACTTTAAAGATGTCTTGCAAGCTACACACCACGAACAATTGGTTGGATTACTGGAAAGTTTAAAGGGCTCTGGAGCAAAAGTAATAGATTTCAGCCAGCCTAAAAGAAATCATGTACAAATTCGAAAAATATATATTTATATTAATTACCTTGAGCCCAATCTTCACGTTCCCAATTACTATTGTGCTTTTTTTTTGCTGGAATCAATTTTTTTAGCCATTATCAACGACAAATAAGATTTTTTTTTCAAATTTTGTCTTCTCCTTTTATAAAACATTCAAGTTGAATGATTCAACCAAATAAAAACAAATAAAAACTTGCCAATCTTAATTTTTTTAAAGGGTTACCATCTGTTCGAAAAATTCTAAACTAATAAGTAAAATACGTAATGTCATAAACGTAGAAATAAGTAAAATAGTAGATAAAGCAAATCTGTCCCAAAAAAAATCCTCAAAATATGAAATTAAATCCCCATCGAATCCCCAGATCCCCAAACCAAAAATTGTATCCCCAATTTGAAAAAAAAATCCCCAATTTGGGGATAAATCCCCTAAACTGACACGTCTGTAATTGACTACCTTCAAGAATTTGTTGATGGTTCCATTTCGGGGATTTTCTAGGTCCCCATCATCAGAACAAGTTTAGAAAGCAGTGGCTACCTCATTCACAAACTCAAACACTTATATATCCCATTTGTTAAAACAAATGAGAATTAAGTTGAGAATGAAAATAAAATTTCCACAAACAATTAAAAAATTGAAAACATTTGATTTTGTATACACACTGTCTTTGACAGAGATAATATATACATTTTTCGTTTATATTCCACCTTTGTTACTTTTATTTTAAAATAAAATACAACGACTGCGAGGGGATATAAACTAAGACTCTACTTTGTCTTTTTCAAAAGTTTGTTATAATTATTATTTAAAAAAATAAAAATTATGTTTTTTTGACCTATAATTCCGTTATGAAAATGAATTTATTCAAGTTCAAGGCCATACTCTATATTTCTTTATTAGGATATTGTCCTAACAAATAATCTATAGAGTTTTTTGTTTTCAATTTATTAATTGACTACCTTCAAGAATTTGTTGATGGTTCCATTTCGGGGATTTTCTAGGTGCCCATCATCAGAACAAGTTTAGAAAGCAGTGGCTACCTCATTCACAAACTCAAACACTTATATATCCCATTTGTTAAAACAAATGAGAATTAAGTTGAGAATGAAAATAAAATTTCCACAAACAATTAAAAAATTGAAAACATTTGATTTTGTATACACACTGTCTTTGACAGGGTGTTTTGCCGCCATTTTGGTAAACATTAGTCTTGACTGTTCATATTTGGCAGTCGTGAAGTAGACACGTGGCAAATTTATTATGGAAAACGTGTTTTAATCGTTTAAAACATGCTATCAAAATCAATCATCGATTACTGTGACGATGAGAAATTTACGTGAAATTTTTGGGAGGAGCAACGTGCCAACAAAACGCACTGTTTATTGTGTAGTGAATGATGCAAAATGACTGCAAAATCGGCTGAAAACAATACTGCTGCTCAAGAAAGTGTTCAAAACAATGCCACAACTGCATGCTTTGGTCTTAATTAACATGTGGTATCAACAAGACGGTGCCACATCGCATACAGCCAGGATTACAATGGAATTACTGCAAGACCTCTTTCCACAACAAGTTATTTCAAGAACTGGTGATGTTGATTGGACTCCACGGTCGCCTGATTTGACTGCTCCGGACTTCTTTTTGTGGGGATATCTGAAAAGCAAGGTTTATGCAAACAAACCAAAAACGCTTGAGCAACTCAAACAAAATATTCGTGATAAAATTAATGAAATACCGCTTTCGGTATTTCATTGTTTTTTTTTTTTTTAAAAAATAGCGGGTCCGTCGGTAACATAAAAATAAGAGTATGAAGTAAAAAAAAAATTGTTCTCAATAAAAAATAAAAAAAGACAATATCGGCTATATTGTTTTATTAAAAAATTTTTTTACTATTCTAAAAACGCAGCCTCGGGCTTAAGTTGTTTTTAATCTTGTAAACCGGTTTTCTTTTTTATTTTTATATTTTTTCTGAAAACGGAAGACATGTACATCGTCAAAATTATTAAAGAACAAGACAGACAAGGAAACAAAATCGTTACCTCATACAAAGTAACCTTCCCGGATAAAAAGTTAGGGAAAAGGTGAATGGGTTAAGAGTTCTTGTAAAATCCGTATAAAATTAAATACGCGACAATACTGAGAGTTTGTAAGACACTAAATTTTTATTTACAAATATATCCACTTAAATACTATATATAAAATTCTTAAAACTAAACTAGCCTACATACAAGCGATCATTAGTATTCTTGTAGGGGATGAACTGTTTTATTGTACTTTCATGATAAGAGATGCAACCATAAAACCTTTTTATGGTTGCTATCTCTTACAGTACTGCTTATCTGTATGCACACATGTGCATACCAGATGTTAAGCACTAAACTAATAAACTAATCGAATTTAAAAAAGGATTTTTCTCTTATGTTCCTAATTCTAAGAATTCAATTAAACTTAATCTACTTGTAATGGTTTTCTACGAACAATCACAAAACTATTATTTATGCATTTGGTTTTTTCTCAGGAAAATTTAAATTAATAAATGATAAGAAAAAAAGAAAGATAAAATATGTTCAACTTATTTGAACATTCTGCCGGGGCACGTTAAACATAACGTCTACCCTTTTACTATTTTTTAGGCAACGTTTACGTATTCGAAATATTACAATAACTATTATAAATATAGAAATAAGTATAAGAGATGAGTGGCCGCTAGCGTGGTGCCAGTTTAGAGATTTCAATTCAATGTTCTTAACCTTCTGGTTGATGTTATCAAACTGCTTCTGTATTTCATTAGTAGTTTTCTTCAAAATATTTAATGTAGATTCAACCACGGAACTTTGTTTGTCAGCTAGATGCTTAATGTTGTGTTCATTCTCTAGAACTATTCGCATATTTTCTTGTATCATCTCTCTATTTTCAGCATCCATTACTCCAAACAGCACATGATAAAAAGATCCTATGAACTCGAATGGCGCCCTTTTTGTTCGTTGTTTGTCTTGGTGAGAGAATAATCTATCGTTTTCTTGTAGGTCCTTAAGTCGATCTTCCATGCTCTTAAGAACTATGCCGCACTGCTCTTCGAACGTGCGAAGCTTCTTGCACAACCTTTTGCATTTATCCAAGGCGCCCTCCATTTGACTTACCGTCATAAAATAAGCCTCCATATCATAGTAGGCCACCAAATTTCATTCGGATGATACTCGATTCATCGTGCCTATTTTATCCATATACAAAATAGTTCCATTTCCTAGACTTCGTACTGTTCCAACCGGGTTAGCTGTTGGTATGGATCGTACCGAGTTGGATAGCATAAGCAGTAGCCACATTAGTAAAAATTGTGAACTCGACTGTTGATGGTTATTTACTTTAGATGACCTGGTAAAACATAAAGTTGATGATTTAACCTGATCATTATTTTCTTCTTTTATATCTTCCAGAGGGCATAGCTTGTGGATCGGACGTTTTAACACTCCATTTTGCATTTTAAGAGTAACAACACGAACCTTTCCATCTCTGCCTTCATGAGTCTCGATGACTCTGCCCAATGGCCATTTTGCAGGGGCTGTAGCTTCATCTTTAATAATTACTATTTGATTTTGCTTTAAGTTTCTTCTTTCACTGCGCCATTTGTATCTTTGCTGCAATGTAACCAGGTACTCATCCTTCCACCGAAGCCAGAAATCCCTTCTCATTTTTTGTATTAGCTTCCATCTATCAAGGGATCCAATACCTCGGTCATCAATTATTTCGGGACTTCCTACCAGTGGTCGCCCAATCAGGAAATGCGCTGGTGTTAGAATGTCAACCTCGTCTGGGTTCTCGTTTAAAGTATAAACTGGGCGTGAATTAAGCACCGCTTCAATTTGTGCCAATAACGTAGTCATTTCTTCAAACGTCAGCATAGTTTCTCCGATGACTCTCTTTAAATGATGTTTCATCGATTTAACGCCGGCCTCCCAAATTCCTCCAAAATGGGGGCTTGCCGGGGGGATAAAATGCCATTCGACCTTTTCGGCTTTCAGCGTCTCGCAAATGGTAGAGTTCCTTTTTTATTGCTTCGACGAACTCTTTATCAAGTTTCCGCGCGGCACCCACGAACTTTGTTCCGTTGTCGGAATACATGCACTTTGCTTTGCTTTTGCTTTCTAGCAAAGAACCTTCTAAGTGCTGCCAGAAACGCCTCAGTCGTCAGATCACTGACAGCTTCTAGATGTATCGCCTTTGTTGACATACAGACAAATACTGCTATGTAGCCTTTAAAAGATTTTTGCCCTCTGCCTCGAGAACATGTCATTTGAATGTGGCCTGCATAATCAACGCCTGTATACGTGAATGGATGTGATACCGAAACTCGGATTTGCGGAAGGTTTCCCATAATTTGCCCAGCATTACCTTAATAACTTTTTCATTATATTTTTCATTCCAATCATCCAGAATCTCCGTCGAATTATTGATGCGACCAACTGGTTACCTCCATTCAGCGTAGACGCATGGACTTCGTTTACTATAAGTTCGGCTATCCAGGACTTCTCAATCAGTACCGGATGTTTATGGTCATATAATAGTTCCGAATTTTGTAATCGCCCGCCAACTCTAAGAATTCCGTTTTTGTCCAAAAATGGATGTAGAGTCGCCATCGTGCTTTTGGGATTGACTTCTTTTTGAAGTTTTAAATTTTTTATTTCATCGAAAAAATTTTCTTCTTGGTGTTGTCGTACTATAACTTCATTGGCATCTTTAAGTTCAGCAGATCTAAGCCAGTCAGGGTACTTTCTTCCTTTTAGTTTGCGAAATGTGCAAGTAACTTCTGTTGCTAAATAACTTGATTGCTTGCCAGCCACTTTATGATGTTGAAAATTGGAAGTCTTCTTTACCTTAAATGTCTCTTGAGCTTGGTGCAGCTGCTCTAAAAACCCAAGCACATCCTCTAAAGTTTGTATTTTTCTAGTCTTCTTAACGCTGTGTTCATACTGGCGTATTGCTTCATGGTCGAATTTTCTAAACACAACTCTGGCGAAAAATGGATTGGCTGCATCAATGTCCAAGCCCATCTTCTTGAAGGACCTTACACATGTGGTTGTAGTATCAAGGAGCTGCTTGATGCTTGCCGCATTATCACTATTCATAATCGGTTGATCTAAAAGTTTGTCCACAAAACCAGAAAACAGCACTCTTTCATTTTCATACCGCTTTCTAAGTTCTTCTAGGGCATCATCATAGCTGTCTTCTACACAATTAAAATGGCCTATTAATTTTGCAGCATCGCCTCTCAATGCACTTATTAACCGCTGCATCTTTTCCACTTTGGGAACCGCATCATTTGTATGAACTAATGTTTTAAACAAATCATAAAAAGCAGCCCATTCGCTGCTTCCACCTTCAAAATAAGGAATCTTAATCTCCTGCAATTTCACCGCTGGAGTTGGCATGGAATCTTTCGTACTACGCGCCTCCGAGTTTGATTCTCGCTCAAGTTCCTTTAGCACTCTGTAGTATCGCCTCCGTACGTTGAAAAACTTTGTAGACGTTTCCTCGTCACATTCTTCAAATGCTTCGAATTTTGCATTAAGACCCTTATATTCGTCTTCCAACTCAAGTTTTACAACCCTGTAAACTGATATGTCTGTTATGTCTGTTTCTTCCAACAGACGTTCAAACATTTCCACTCGATTGCAAAATGCTTTGCTTCTCGGATTTTTTATTATTTCTTTCTTTGTGGAAGTTTTTCCACCGCTTCTTGCTGCGGTTTTTCCTTCCTTCAGTCTGCTTTCATCGTCTATTTCGTGGTCATCGTTCTGGATACCTTCTTCACCCATCTTCAGTAGGCATTGACGAACAGCATTCAACATCTGCGCGACATAATCATAGTAATTCACTTTAAAGTATTCTATGTCATTATCGCCACTGGCACTCAACTTCGTGTGGTTGCCCTTTAACTCTAACCAAGCTGCGTTTGCTCTTTGCTGAGAGTCCTCAACCTGAGGCAGCCGTAATGTTCCCTTCTCGCATCTCCTGAGGATACCTTCAATGGTTTCCCCAAGCACCTTCTGGCGTTCTAATAATTTTTGGGACATTGTAATTTAACCCGTTCTTCTTTTAACAATTTAAAAGATTTTTTTTTTATTAAAACCCGTTGACTGATTAGATCGTTTTATTTAACAACAAAACTTCTTTTCACTTTCGAAGGACCAAATGTATAATCCGTATAAAATTAAATACGCGACAATACTGAGAGTTTGTAAGACACTAAATTTTTATTTACAAATATATCCACTTAAATACTACATATAAAATTCTTAAAACTAAACTAGCCTACCTACAAGCGATCATTAGTATTCTTGTAGGGGATGAACTGTTTTATTGTACTTTCATGATAAGAAATGCAACCATAAAACCTTTTTATGGTTGCTATCTCTTACAGTACTGCTTATCTGTATGCACACATGTGCATACCAGATGTTAAGCACTAAACTAATAAACTAATCGAATTTAAAAAAGGATTTTTCTCTTATGTTCCTAATTCTAAGAATTCAATTAAACTTAATCTACTTGTAATGGTTTTCTACGAACAATCACAAAACTATTAGTTATGCATTTGGTTTTTTCTCAGGAAAATTTAAATTAATAAATGATAAGAAAAAAAGAAAGATAAAATATGTTCAACTTATTTGAACAGTTCTTATTAGGGAATTGGTAGACAAATTTGAAAATAATGACAGAGAACTCCTCCCTTCTTCATCGACCCTAGAACGTTATGCGTATTTTAAAACACAGTTCGTGGATGAAGTGAAGATATGAAAAATTTCAATAGCTTGTATGGGACAAACTGTTAAACATAAGTGAAACAGTTATGAAACTATTAGAGCCTACTGCTCCATTACTGCCACTGGAACATATTCCAGTTGACAATAAATTTGGTTCCCCCTCAGCAAAGGCAGAGGTAGTTAAAAATAGGGGTCTTATTCGTCAATTCCAATAAGTGCTGAATGAATAGGGAAGTCTCGATGGACATCCTCAAAGAAAAATTTAAAATGACGGAAGCTATATTCATGGAATATATGTGGCAATTTCCGGACGGGATGAATATTTCTACAATTAGTGCAAATATAACTGAATGGGATACATTTAGGGAATTATTTGAGCAGTTAATTATCGACCAACCAATTTCGAATACACAAAAGATGAGTGTGCTCAAAACAAAACTAACTGCTAGACAAATTTGTAAGATGCCATTTTGCTAATATCAGACATATAATTATTGCTGTATATTAATTTCTTAAATTTATTATATTTATACAATTAAATGTAATTTTTATTTTACAAAAACAAAAAAAAAAAAAAATTAAAATAAAATAAAATAAAAAAATGGCAATTCTAGTAATTAAACAAAAAAAAAATATTCTTATACAATACACAACGATATTTTATTACATAACTTTAAGTATATTTAATATATACAATATACATATACATATATAGTTACATATAGTAAAAACAAGTATATAAATATTTAAAAAAATAAATATTATTCGATTATTTACAAAATAGTACTTTTACAATTGATATTTTATTTCATATCTTTACAGGTATATTTTTATTTGAGGTTATCAGAGGCCAAAAGAGCCAAATCCAATTTCTTCAGATTTCCATTTTATTGCTTGAAAGGATTACTCTATTGACCACAAACGTTTTATGTGCAAAATCATTTTCCATTATATTTGCCATAAAACCGCTAAAACGTAGTTTTTTATACTTCAGAATTTTTTTTGAAATTATTTTCAAAAGCCTATTAAGCCATCTTAGTCATTTCTTATCGCATCTGAACAGCAGCGGGCTCATTTTGTTTGTCCTAGTGTCTAGTTTTTGCCTATATTTCGAATATAAATTCGCTTTTAATAAAATTGCATTTGGGTCATTTCATCTCAAATCGACCAATAGTTGGATATGACCACCTTCGATTTTGCTGAATTTTGGTGAGAACTTTTATATTATCAAATAAAAATTTTCTGGCAAAGGAACAAAATTACAAAATTTTATTTCGAAAGTTATGAAATATACAAAATTTCATAATTACTCGAATTTTTTCGAATTGTTTCGAGTTTCTTTTTTGAATATCTCAAAAACTATTATAGTTAAAAAAACGGTTCTTATGTCGTTTTAAAGAGGATACCTGGGGCTATTAAAAAAATATAATAACATTAATTAACATTTTGAAATTTTCAAAATCGAAAATCTTAAAAACTATTTTTTTTTTTTAAATACCCCTAACTAATCTTAAAAGATCCTGGAATTTTGAAGAGTGTGTGTTGTGTGTTTTCAAAAATATGAATTTTTGAAATTGGCACGCTCTGCCCTCTATTAATCTAATACTAAAGTTTTTTCGTCTAACATAAGTAATTACCATTCTTTATAGTAACTGAACCCCCCCTGTTAAGAGAAGCCCCTAAATTAATGCACATTGGCTACATGTCACCATATGATCTTTTTTATCCTCTCATTCTTTTCTATTTTTTATTTTTTAATCTTTAATATTTTTATTCTTTCATTCTTAATCCCGTTGTTTACAAAATTTAACTTGCATTGATTTGTTATTATTGTTATTATTTAACTAAGTTTGACCCTTTCGTAGATTAATAAACATTTACATTTAACAGAAATATCACTCTAGTTTAAACATAACCGTAAAGTACAACAAGCATAGCTAAAGTGTCCGCCAAATAACTTTTTTTTTCGAACTCTTGAACCAATTGGACTTTGTATGGCGTTATACCAAGGTCTTTATGCAAAATTCGTCTCAACGATGTCTCCGAAATGTTCAGTTGTTGAGAACGACGGTGAATTGATGTTGATGGCGCTTCATGCACACTTTCTGCCACAGCAGCAATATTCTCGGATGTACGCACTGTTTTTGGCTTTTCACGCTTTGGTTTATCGATGAGGATGACAGTTTCTTTCACTTTTTTCACAAGATAACGAACATACGGACCATATTCGTTCAGCGGAAGGATAAAACTAATTATCTGTCAAATCAGACATGAGCTAAGTGTTACCATTCACGAAATAAGCACTAGTTCAAAAAAAAAAACGTTAGATGGCGGACCCTTTATATACGATTGATAGTGAACAGTAATTAACAAATAACAAACATTGAACAGTGACAAAATTATAAACCAAAACTAAATACAAAATGAAACTAAAATAAATATTAAATAAAATTAAATATATAAAATAAAAAGTGTTTTTAATTTAAAGGACATAACAATTGGTCGGGACAAAAAAGGTTTGTCGCCAAACACCTTTAAATCAGTGAATTTATTTATTTTAAAATTGTTGCTGTTATTGTGTTTTTGCTAAAGTTTTTCGATAATTTAATATTTTGTATCAAGTTAAAACATTAGTCATGGACCACAATAAATGTTCAATTGGAACATTTAGTAATGAAGAATGCTCTGAGGGAAAATTAACTGATTGTACAAATTTATCGAATGAAGAACTTGTTACTCTAAATGCCAAAAATGGTGGAGTGGTAGGTTTTATTTGCAATAAACATGATAAACTTTTTCGTAAAGATTACGTTTTATACCAACAAGAGTGTGCTGATCCATATAATATTCATGTTTTTAAAATACGAAAATCATTGAGAGAGGTCACTTTTGTCTACAGAAAATCCATACCGAATTGGAAAAACATCAAAAAATTCAATTAGAGACATCGAAAGAAACAGCGAGTATTTATGGAAGTGTGGTTTCAGCTTCGCCACCTGAAATTTGTAGTCCAACAAGTGAAACTTTTACCCCTGAAGAAACTCATAACGATCGTCTCAATAAAGTTGCTAATATGTTTAGTTTGTCTCCTATTAAAAAAAAGGATTTAGATCCATAAAAAACGTATGCCCAGCAAAAATATAATGACATAAAAAGTAAATTACAATCATGCTTTGAACTTGTTATGGATAATAAATTTCTATAAGGAACATAGGACCACATTAAGATTCCACTTAAAAAAAATAACTAAAAACTAACTTGAAAATTTCAGGATCTTTTAAGATTAGTTAGGGGTATTTTATAAAAAAAATCAGCAAAAAAAAAAAATTGTTTTTGAGATTTTCGATTTTGAAAATTTATATTTTTTTAAATAGCCCCAAGTATCCTCTTTAAAACGACATAAGAACCATTTTTGTAACAATAATAGTTTTTGAGATATTCAAAAAAGAAACTCGAAACAATTAGAAAAATTCGAGGAATTACGAAATCTTTTCTATTTCATAACTTTCGAAAAAAATTTTGTAATATTTTTCCTTTGGCAGAAC
The DNA here is from genome assembly GCA_021234595.1 of Delia radicum. NCBI lineage: Eukaryota > Metazoa > Arthropoda > Insecta > Diptera > Anthomyiidae > Delia > Delia radicum. Next base: position 11,105,324 of record CM037853.1, on the reverse strand, counting down.
ATTTTTATTTGATAAAATAAAAGTTCTCATCAAAATTCAGCCAAATCGAAGTGGGGTCGTGTCCAACTATTGGTCGATTTGAGAAATAATTACTTGTTTTTAAAATGCATTTTTTTAGCTTAGGAATTATTTCGAACTTTAAAATATTTTCTTATTAGTGTAACAAATTACTACAAATAATTGTGTATTTATCTACAGGCCAATTACTGTTTGACGTCTAATTACATGTAATTGTGTGTAATTGAGTAATTGTCCTGTAATTAAATATCTAGATGATGTTAGTTATCCCCAAGTTTTTAATAAAAATTTTACAAATTTTTCAAGGAAGCGTTTAAGCTCACAAGTATGAGAGTAGGTCTGAAATTATTAATGATATAGAAAAATTTCACAACTGAATGATTGTGAAATGTAGTTGACGTCGCCCAAGTCTTATATCAGTTTGTAAATCAAAGAACGTTTTAATAAAATCGTCAATTAAAATTGTTAGAATCATACAAATTTCAGCTTAATTTATCCACAAAAAAATAATTGTTTCAGGCCTCCAAAATCACATTTCATCATATGCCCCTGTAAACATAAAGATTCCAATACATGTTAATTAAAAAGTTCTGTTCGTGTTAAATCTTTAACAAACAACTCAATTCATTTGCATCAGCATTCCATTTTTATCATTAAATGGCTAGAAAGCTCAATAAAACTTAATTGATGTTTCACTTACTTAACAGTACCGGATCACTCAATTCATGTCACCTTTTCATTTACTTTTGTTTTTAATTTTTGTACATTACAATACCGTATTGAGTACTGAAAGTACGACACCTACTTGACTTGAATCAATTTTCTTTATTATAGGTTGAAGTTGAAGGACTTACGGGTGACATTTAATTCAACGTCGATGGTCGACGTATTTATTATATATTAAATGTTGTTAAGATGACTGTTAATTGTGCTTGACCTACAGCAATTGTACATACCAGAGCTTCGAAAGAATTAATTGAATTTTAGCTTAATTCACAAAATACTGAAATCAGATTTAAAAAATATTTATCATTGTGGTGTAATGGTTAGCACGTTGGACTGTTACACAGATGGTCCCGGGTTCGATTTCCGGTGACGACAACAACAATTTAGAAAAATAATATATATGAGTTTTCTATCCCTGGTATGTATCGTAGTTCAGATAGTACTTAACCCCACCGAAGTAAAGTAATGAATCAGGGCTATGAATTAAAAAGCTTTAATAAGTTCGCCAACTCTCCGTCAGGTGGCGAGCAACAACTGTTCTAAGACGTATCATCTCGCGCAATTACAGTGTTGCCATGATTGAAGCCATTCATATTTCCCCATCTTTCATCTCTCTACTATCCCCTGTCCAAAGAAAGCAACACATTAATTAATAGAAAGAATATCCTGAGTGTTGCTTCTCTTTATAAAAAAAAATAATCCATTCCCTAGGAATTAATTCACTAGCTTCATTAAAAAGCAATTGGTATTGAATGAATTCCTAACTTGAATGAATTATATTATATATTCCTTCAACATATTACTAAATGAATGAAGACATTTAGTTATCATTGATTTAATACAAAGAAGTTTACATATTTATATAATAACAAAGCATAAAATATTGTTTTTTGTGTTGTAGACTTATTTTATGAAATTCTATTTTTTTAATGGAAATATTTCCGTTAAATTATGACAAATTTCAAACTTAATAAATGAAAACAAAACTTTCTTCATTCATGCTTTTGCTAAATGAATTAAGTAAATGTTGAATCATTCAAGAAAGAATTCTTTAAAAATTAAATTAATTCATATTAAAAAATTTGAGAAAAATTTCATTCATTTTAAAAAATTGAATTAGAGAATTCAGCATTTTCAACATTTGGTACATACTACATCTGTATGTAAGGTTGAAGTCTCGTACTGTTCACTTGTGGAACAGAAGGTACCAACCAATTGTACCAAAGGTGCCAACACTAACCCTTCCTAACTAATGACGTTTGACCAGCATGTCATAAAAACTGCAATCAACTGAGTTGTCATCAAAACATCGTCATAAATTTCCAACCATCAAGCGAACGACATCTATAAACCGGCAGTCTAAAATCTAAAGTTTTTCATTAAAAACTTAATTCTAAACTTATATCTAAAGTTTAAAACTTACCCTAGTTCTTAAATAAAAAGTATAAAAGAAAAAATAAACTTAAACCTAAAATTCAACCTAAAAGGTTCAACGTTGATACCAAATTTGCTAAATGGGTTAAGACAAAAATACCCCTAAAGTGAAATATTAAAAATTTAAATTGTGAACATTTGAAATTGTTAAAATCTTAAATCTAGGAATTAAAAACCCTAAAACCCTTAAAACTAAAATTAACCTAACATTTAAAAATAAGGTTAAATAAAATCCCATTACACTTTATAACGTTTAAAGAAACCCACCATTTTTAATTTATATATAATTTCCTTCAAAAAGATAGACCAAGAAGCTATCTTTTTTCTTATTCCCCTAACCCGTAAATATTCACGTACTGAAATTGAGCCAATTCATTCCTATATTGTACCAACAACGCTGGAATTTTATGTTGAACGACCCAATGTGGATGATACTTTGGATGGTACTGACCGCTTCGAAGGCTTCTGTAAATATAAAGCAATTTGTTAGCCAAGAAAATTTGGCATTAATTGTATGTGAGTTGAAAAAAAAAAACAACGACATGAACGATCAAACATATATAATTTGGAAAATAGTTTCAACTAATTTTTTGTTTGAATTCAAGCTAACTTTCAATTACACTTTAAAAATATAATATAATTTAATTGAAAATAAAATCTTTTATTTTTACGAATTTCGAGGTTATATTTAAATAGTTACAAATTAATGAAGAAAACATTTTAGTTAAAAGAAAAGTGAGTAGACTGACTTTTAACTATATGTTTAGAAGTTTTAAAGTACATATTCTTTAATTTTAACTACAAAATATTGCGAGTGTAGTAGTGGAAACATTTACATAACGTATGAAGTAAATGGTCATTAAATTTTTTAATTTTCTATTTCGTTTATAGATTTTATTGTCCAGGACACCACACTTTATTTATTTATGTATAAATTCTCAAAAACTGTATTGGTTTTCACATATTTTTCTTTTTTATTTTGCAGATTAAATGCGTTTGGTTAAGGACAACATTCATGATAAAGAAAATATAAAATTCATGGTGTCTGGAATGGCATGGCATGGTTCGTGGACGTGTTCGAAGGATAATTTCTAATTACACTTATGTCTGGTTGGTTGATTCAAGTGGCAGCACACACTCCTGCGAGCATCAAGTAGAGTCAAAAGCGAGACCGTTTTGGAAGACCACACCACCCGTAAGGAGCTAATATCAGGGGAACTAGACCCAGTCTGACAGGTTAAGATAGCGGATAAGATCACCTAATACTACTCCCGATATTATTGTCCAGTATATTGTCGCCTAAAATCCTATGTCGGATGCACTGCAGCGCCGGCCAATCACAGAGGAGATGATCCACCGTCGCCTCCTCACCCTGTATGCCGCAACTGCGACATTGTACATCACGTACCCGAGCCTGATACTGTGCCTACTTATCAGCCAATGACCGGTCAGCACTGCCATCACTACACGTGCAAACTCGTCTCATTACCATACAAGTCCCTGTGACCGGGGATCCATAACAAGGTAATTTCGGACATAGAACTTAATCTGGACAGTTCTTTTCTACACTGACCAACGAGGGTGGAAGATGTAATACATGAGCCGAGTGACATTAATTAGAGCCGCCTGATTAGTAAAAGATATTCGCAATTTTCTAACGATGATAAATTTTGCAAGGAAACAATCTGGTTTAAGGCTGTCAATTCTGCTTGCTTTATACTTGTGTTGACAGTAAAATGTTTATTCCAGCAAAATCATACGATTTCTCAGCTTCTGTGGACAAATTTGAGTTTACCGCACTTCTCAACGGGTTACCATGAATATCTTACAATATTTTTATTACGCCAGTTTTTGTTGTCGCCTTACGTTTAGATGATCCTTCCGCGTCAATTTCATCCGCAAAAACCACTTGTTATTTTAATTTGACACTCGTTGAATTAACATTTTTATTTAAAGTTTTATGTATGTAATGAATAATAAAAAAGTCAATTTTTATTGGACACTGTCCGTTGGTTTTTTAATTTTTTTTGTTGCGTTGCAGCCAAAATAAAAATATTTATATATGAGTCTCTGAGTCAAGAAAAACATTTAGTACGGGATTTGTTTTTGCATGAAAAAAAGCAATTCAATTGCAAAAGAACAGTAAATTCTGTTACGCCAGTGGGTTTCCATATTACTGAATGTAGCTCAATCTGTTCTCCTTTTAATTTTTCGCAAACTCGTACCGAGTAAATTAAAACATGTTGCAGAAATTTAAATGTTTTAATTAATTTTTATCATGTTTTTAAATAATAATTTAATGAAATGAAAATTATTCAAATTTGAGGCCATACTCTATATTTCTTTATTAGGATATTGTCCTAACAAATAATCTATAAAGTTTTTTTGTTTTCAAATTTATTATTTGACCCTTTCAGAAATGTGTTGATAGATATATTTCGGGAATTTCCAACGTTCCCATCATCAGAACACGTTTTGAAAGCGATAACAATCCCATGCCAAACATCAAACATTCATATAAACTAGTGAACAGATGAGGGGGAAGGGGGTAATGAAAGATGGCATGAGGGTAAAGGGGTAATGAAAGATGGCGTCTTATATACCAATTCTTTCTTGCTGGGAATATTTATTAAACAAAAAGATGGCGATTTTCTTAAACTTTATAATAAATAGGGGTTTTATTTATCGTTTATAATTTTTAGGCTAATTTTAAGATTAGGGTTTATAATTCAATATTTTTAGGTAATTTTAATTTTTTCTTCAATATATTAACAATTTCAATTTTAAATATTTCACTTTGCTTTAAGTTTAGGGTTTGAGTTTTAACTTTAGTATGTAAGTTTTCACGTTAACTGAAAATATAGTTTTTAATTTAAAAAATCACTTTAGATTTTAATAATAAGGGTTGACTGATTGTTGCTAATTTGCTTGATTTATTCTTGATAATACAATTATGATGATCTTTGCTTTCTTCTCTTTGTTGACAATTTGACAATTCCTTTATTGAGAAGTTGGCTGCAGTTTTAACTTACACAGCTGACAACTATTGTCTATATGGCAATTCTGTTAGCCAAGGATGGGTAGTTTAAACTTTTGTTCACGGCGTGAACATTCTCCCCGCCTTGATGTATCAACATCTAAAAAGAGGGAGAGAGAAGAAAAGAAAAACAAACGAAAAATAGATATTAAGATCTGGGTGAATTTATAAAAAGTAATATTTGATTAAAAGGGGTATTTTTCAAATAAGTATACTTATGTAGAGTTTATGGGTACGGGTAGTTGAAAAGTTTGTAGCCAGGAGGCCAATTGGTATTTGGGAAAGTGAAACGATCATCTAAAGTACTTCCTTCAACGGTTCTTCGGGTTTTCATTTTACCTCAGCTGCGGTTACCAATTACTTTTCCTGAACGATCTATAAATATATTTTCTAAATATAATGATTTATGGGTGATTATAATTTGGGTGAGAGCAATTTGGGTGATTATAATTTGTGTTTGTGCACACGGGTGGGTGTGAGTATCTCAATAGAGTACTCGCTAAAGGGGTGATTGCATTTTTGATTAATGCGTTGTGCTAGTTAGCACTGATGGGTGTAAGTATTTTAAATTAATACTCGTATCTAGTTTGTAACTAGATTCTTGGGTAATTATGACCACAACTTTCATTGTGGATCGAGTCAAACTAAACTTTGACTATATTGTTGTGTAGATAGGTTATGTATGGGTTAATGTACAAAAGTTTCTAAAATATTAGACAACTTTGCGTATGAGTACCGATATATATTTGACCTTGGGTGTGTAGGGTTTGTATATCGCAAGATGAAACTTGACTGAGTCCTTGCTCTTCGACTGTGGTTAGCCTTTTTTCTTCGACAAGGCTTGATATTTGCATCTATTGGTTTCCATAATCGCACAACATTTGAACTTCTGGGTGTATTTCCAGTGTCAACATTCAAACCAATCAAATTATCATGGCGTTTTTGCCGCTGTTTCCTAATCAAATAAATCGAGTTGTAAGAATTAACAGCGGCAGAGCATCCCCGCCTCGAAAGAAATGGAGAGAATACTGCCAAAAATACCAGTATAAGAAGGGTATGCAGGTAAAATTTGGGTAGTTTAATGAAGATAAGTTCTTTTTTTCCCCCATTTTGCGAATTTCACAAGGGTTATCATTAGAAGAATTTTTGTGGGTAAAGAAATTACTAACTTCTAAACAAATTTTGTGTAAATTAGCACTTTTAACATCGCCAAAGTTGTGTGAGCTAGTCGAATTATCTTCAACGTGCATATCATTTCTCAAATTTGAAGACATTTCTGTATGATTTTTTTGTACGGTAGGTGGGTAAGGGTTCTCAGGTTCACCAGTGGTGAAATGTGAAGTCAATTGCTGGGTTTCATGATTTTCCTCTACAGTTGATGGAGGTGATACAACCTCATTAACATTTTCTAGTTCTTTAATGGGTGTAGTTTGTAAATCTTGTTTACTACCAAATTCATCAGAATTAATCACTAATTCTGATGGCAGCTCAACAATGCCAGGCTTCGGTGATGTGGTGGGTTTCATAGCCGCGAACCATGAATCAAACAATTTATCATCCAAAGCAATCGTGGATGTAAGGGTGGGATTCTGAATTGCCATTTCAGTGGGTGGTCTCAATAGAGCATCCCCTAGCTGGGAAATTTTGCCAAGATAGAAGTTCTTGGCTTTACGGTATTCGTGGCTGAGCTCCTCGAGATCTATCGCTTCAGCTTCCTTTGGGTTTTCTAGGAGTGGAGATTTTCTAATTTTATCGAAAAGGGTTGATATCTTCGACCAACTACGGTCGAGTTCACGAATATGAACTTGTATGGTCACGCCTGACCGCGGAACTCCTCCACCTCGGCTAAAGTCGTCATCCATTACCATGATATCCGACTGGATGTATTTCAGGAGTGCGTTGGCCCATACTTTTAATTGCGGCATTTTATTAAAAAAAAAAAAAAACTTTTGGGTATTTTATAAACAATTATAGAATTTTTGGGTAAACCTAACGGTTGGCTACGAAAATAGGGTAAAACTGGGTTAAAATCCAAGTTTAACGTAATGGTACGGTGGAAGAATATTGGTTAATTGCTTGTCCGTTTGCAAAAAAAGGTTAAACGTTACCAATTGCAGGGTTTCGGCCAAAAACGGGTTAAAAAATCTAAATTCTAAAATTGACCGGTAATATATGGGTTAAAATTTTTGTTTTCTGTGGTAAGCGGGTTAAAAGTGGTACAAAATGGGTTAATAACACCCTTTTTACAATACAGCTAGTTAAATTTGGGGTTGCTGTACAAAAAGGTTTAAATAAGTGTTTACCGGTAGCAAAAGGGTTAATAGAGTGCTGGCGACACAAAAAGGATTAATTAAGAGTTGCGGTACAAAAGGGTGAATATGGGTAAAAAAATATTTATTTGGAAATTATTTTTATCATTGACGAACAACTGCACTTACCGACCTAGTGCTGTAGGGTACCTTGTATGTGTGTATGTATGTATGCCTTTTGTTTTGGTGGTTCCCTTTTACTTCTTTGCTCCCGCTGATGATGCTGCTGGCTAATGCAGTTAATGTTGTTTTTAAAGTTGCTGTGACGTATTGTTTTTACACGTTTGTTATTTTTGCCGTTTGCTTTGGTTTGTAAAGTTTGTTAATTTTTTTTACTGCACTTTGTATATTTGTTCTTTGTTTGTAATTCTAACTGTTACACAGTGCTTTGTGTTATTGGGTGTAGGTATTTATTCATTTAATAAAAATAATATTTTTTTTTTGCAATTTTTTTTTGTCCAAATTACCAACAAAAAATGATTTTGTTTTTATTTTTAAGAAAATTTATGGCTTTTTGTTTTTTAAAAATATATATTTTTGTTTTAAAATTTAATTTCAAATTTAATTTTTATTTTTTGTTTACCACTGGGTTTTTGTGTTTTTATTTTAATGCTTTTAAACTGTGCAACTTGTGTGTCTTTTGGTTTTAAAATTTATATTTAAAAAATGTTTTTTGTTTTGTGTTTAAACAATATGTAGTGTAACTGTAGCCTTTTGTATTGAATGTATGTAACGTTGTATGTTTTTTGTAATTTTTTTCTTTTTTAACAAATTTCTTGTTTGTCCTCCAAATTATGGTTTTTGTTTTAGACTTTTTAGTAAATTTTAATTTGTTTGTACCGTGTATTTATTTTATTTTAAAATATTTTAGGGGTGGGTTTTTATTTTTTGTTAAATTATTTTATTTTTTGTAGGTTTTAACGGGTAGGTTTAAGAAAATTTTAATTTATTTTGTTGTTGTCTTTAAAAAATCAGTTTTGAGCTTCTTTTTTTTTTTATTATTATCATTTAGTTTTTAGCTTACTTTTTTTTTGATAATTTTTAGGGTTTTGTTTATTTTATTTTTTAAACAGAATTTTAATATGTTTGTATTGTTTTTAATTTATTTTAATGTAAATTTTATTTTAAAAATGTTTATGCTATAAACACATAGACCACAGCAGACTGCAGAGCTACACGACTGCAAATGCCGTTGACTGCAATCGTCGCCGTGTGGTCAGCTACTTATTATTTTGGAAACGACAGCAGCATAGTAAACAGCTGATCACGATTCAATTTAAAAATATCAATAGCTGTTTTTTATACAAATCAGGGATGTTAAAGTTGGTACAATTGTACTTTGTTTGGTACATTTTGACCTTCTAAAGTACCGTGGTACTACCGCTACTCATTTGGTACAATTTAAACATTTTTAATTTTTCCCCTTTTTGAATTTTTAGTATAGCAAACAAATTGTTATTGTGTCCTTTTTCATTGCATTTATTCGTTTTATGTAATGAGCTCTTAAAATATATGCGACTATATCCGCCAGATTTTACGATTTATCATCATTTTAAGGATTTTGAAGAATAAAGTTGGCAATTTTTTTTTTTTAATATCGATTAAAAATTTACGATTTTTTACAAAATTTATCTGGCAGCTCTTACGTATATTGACACTTGTTGCAGCCAACTTCACTTTTATTTTGAATTTATTAAAATTCTGAAGAAGTGAAAATTGATATATAGATATGGCATCACTTATAACATATGGGAAAACAGTGGACATTAGAGTGAGGTGAGTTTCTAAAAATAGAACTGTTGTGTTGTTGGAGTTGTACTTCTGAGATTATGTATGCAAGAACAAAAACAACGTGTATTGAATAAAACTAGTTTTAATCACAACAAAACTCGACCTAACTATAGCTCAGAGGGCTAAAGCGCTCTGTCTAACGTGTAGTGCGAGTGCATGTGGCATTAGAAATCAGTTTATCTATACCACGGTCAGTGATTGCACAGAAAAATTTCATATAGACGCAATCGAACAAATAAAAACATAACAAATATTACATTATTCAAAAATTCAAAAAAAAACAGGGTCACTGACGAACGTTCAATACCAGAAACTGCGCAGTCTGATTCAGAAAAAATTTAATATTTGCAATGTAGTTAGATTTTTAGAAAATACACTCATTCTTCTCTACCACGCCTTTCACAATTAAATTAAATAAAATTGCATATTAATTATAGTATTAACTGCAATTGTCTGAAAAAGACGTTAAAATTCAAACTCAAACGAAAATTAAATTATTGTTAAAGAAATGAAAGAAAATTCCAAACAATCTTATATATGTTTAATTTAGAACGAGCGCTCAACCTCCGTATATTTACAAAAATAAAGCAAATCAAACATATTACTTGAGCCAGAGTAAAAACTAAAATTTTTTTAACTGAAGTCGTTAAAAAATTAAAACGTTTGTAGTTTTTGGTCGGTAGTAGCTAATTTTCAAAATGAACTGAATGTCAATATGTTTCCAGACATTTCTAGTCGTTGCTGGAATTTTATCCATTCCACACTGGTCTGCAAATGTGGAAAGAGTTTTTTTCTTTTCAAAATATAATAAAAACTAAGGAAAGAAACAGACTACATTAGCCAACATTATCAAGTCTCATACAGACTAAGGATTGGTTAAGAGCGACAAATTTATGCTGCTATGATGTAGAAATTCCAAATAGTTTATTAACTAAACAAATAATTCCATGATTTGGTCTCATATATTCATAAGACTTTTTTATGCCTTATTTTATTCATACATATAATGTATGTTATTGGAAGGTTTTGTTTTTTTTTTCTGTACAAGAGAATTTTTATGTATTTTTTTTTTTTTGTTTTAATAAATTTAAAAAAATGGTACCGTCCACGTCCAAAAAGTACAATTTTTTTTGGATGTTGGTACAAAATTGAAAACTCCATTTAACATCCCTGATACAAATCCATTTTTGTTTCAGTAGTGCCAATTACATCTTTTTTTTCTTTATTAAAATAGAACAACATGCTTGGTTGTAGACACGTATATAAAGTTCACTTAAAAATACAATTACTTATTTATAATACATTATTATAACGTGAAAATAAATTTATATAACCCCTCTTGAATATTAATGCAATTATACCATTTGATGTTGCGACGTTTTTTGTGTTTAACAAAATAAAATATTTTTAAGCACTAATTTGTTACATATTTTGTTTTATTGTCAACACTATTTTTGTTTTGCAGCCAACAAAAATAGAAATTAACCTAAGTTGACTACAGCGGCAAAAGTAGTCGGGTAGCCGTGTAGTTGTGTTGGTGCCAAAATAATCGTTTTCATATAAACGTGTGTATTTTATTTTTGACAGGCTGTAGTCGTGTAGCTGCAGTCGTCTATGTGTTTATTGCATTAGGATTTAAAAATTTTTACTATTGTTACTATGTTTGTTTTGTGTAGTTCTTATTTATTTTTTATTTGTAGCAATAATTATTTTTGGGGGTGGGTTTTTTTTTTCAATTTGAATTTGTTTTTGTGTTAACACTATCACTTTTCACTTGTGCACTGTGTGTCTTTTGATTTAAAACTAAAAACTTTGTGTTATTATTTTTGTTTCTTTTAATTTGTTCTTTTTTTGTTTTTAGATTTTAATTTTGAAAACGTTCTATTGTTTGTGGACTGTATTTTTTTTAGATCACTGGCCTTTTCTCCTAAAAGGACCATGACCAGATGAGGGTGGTTCGACTTGAGGCTTCTTATCATGAATATTGCGTATATGCCTCTGCAGGCTTGACGGTTGTGAATAAAATCGTTTGCACTTGTCGCATTGGAGTTTTTTGTTAAGGTGCTGACTTTTTATATGATTGTTGAGGCTGTAGCTGCTGCATAAATATCTTTCACATGTCGGGCACTGAAACTTAGTTTTTTTTTTGTGGCTCCTTCCGTCGTCCTCCTTCTGCCGTCTGCAACTTTTTATTTTGAATTGGTGTCGACGTATGAGTTTCTTCCATCTCATTTACACTTAGTGTAAAATTGGAGTAATTGGATCTATGTTGTTTATTTTGAATTGGTGTCGACGTATGAGTTTCTTCCATCTCATTTACACTTAGTGTAAAATTGGAGTAATTGGATCTATGTTGTGGGTTGTTATTTAAAAGTTGCAAAAAACCTGCCGCTCGGCTGGTGCTTGGTCCATCACATTCACTTTCCAGCACCTGTGTAAAAGAACGAGCTGATGAAATAAGCTGGATACTAGTAACACGGACAGCGTCAATGGGTTGCAAGTCTGCCGTGGTATGATGCGTACGAGGCTCTTAATCTTCAGCTGGAGTTATCAGTATGTCAATGGGTTGCAAGTCTGCCGTGGTATGATGCGTACGAGGCTCTTCATCTTCAGCTGGAGTTATCAGTATGTCAATGGGTTGCAAGTCTGCCGTGGTAAGATGCGTACGAGGCTCTTCATCTTCATCTTCAGTTGTAGTTATCAGCATCTCTCTTTTTTTTTCCAAATCCAGCGTTTTCAACCTTTCTTGCAGTGTGTGATCTATAAGTTGTTGAATTTCATTTCGTAACGCATCGGTCATTGAAGAAGTTTGATCTTGAGCCTGTGTTGCAGATTGTCCTTGTCTAGGTTGTTGATAGTAGTTGCCATATTGTTCCTGAGAAGGTTGTACACTGTTAATTATTTGGGTGGATTGCATCAAATCATCAGGTACTTCATCGGGTAATTGTAATAAAGCTTTAGGATTGGCAGTGGCAGCAGATACAGAGGGGGGTAGTAATTGAGGTGGTGGAAATAGAAGTTTCGACTGATGGTATATAGGCATTTTGAGTGTCTTTAGTTTCTTGTGTTTGGGGTTGAGTTTGTCTTTGTTCTAATTCTTTGAAAACATCCGAGTGATAATTGGAAACACTATAGGGTGAGTTATTTACTGAAGAAGTTTGATCTTGAGCCTGTGTTGCAGATTGTCCTTGTCTAGGTTGTTGATAGTAGTTGCCATATTGTTCCTGAGAAGGTTGTACACTGTTAATTATTTGGGTGGATTGCATCAAATCATCAGGTACTTCATCGAAGGACCATGAACAGATGAGGGGGAAGGGGTAATGAAAGATGGCATGAGGGTAAAGGGGTAATGAAAGATGGCGTCTTATATACCAATTCTTTCTTGCTGGGAATATTTATTAAACAAAAGATGGCGATTTTCTTAAACTTTATAATAAATAGGGGTTTTATTTATCGTTTATAATTTTTAGGCTAATTTTAAGATTAGGGTTTATAATTCAATATTTTTAGGTAATTTTAATTTTTTCTTCAATATATTAACAATTTCAATTTTAAATATTTCACTTTGCTTTAAGTTTAGGGTTTGAGTTTTAACTTTAGTATGTAAGTTTTCACGTTAACTGGAAATATAGTTTTTAATTTAAAAAATCACTTTAGATTTTAATAATAAGGGTTGACTGATTGTTGCTAGTTTGCTTGATTTATTCTTGATAATACAATTATGATGATCTTTGCTTTCTTCTCTTTGTTGACAATTTGACAATTCCTTTATTGAGAAGTTGGCTGCAGTTTTAACTTACACAGCTGATAACTATCGTCTATATGGCAATTCTGTTAGCCAAGGATGGGTAGTTTAAACTTTTGTTCACGGCGTGAACAACTAGTTTACTAACTACATGAGAACTAATATATGAGCTCGAAGTTAAAGATTATCACCATTGATCAAAAAATAAATTTAAAACTTGTTTGTTATGTGCAAGGTCCACCTCTGGTGGATATTCAATACACGCTTTTTGTAGATCTATCAACACATTACTGAAAGGGTCAAATAATAAATTTAAAAACAAAAAACTCTATAGATTATTTGTTGGGACAATATCCCAATAAAGAAATATAGAGTATGGCCTCGAACTTGAATAATTTTCATATTCATTGCACAATTAAAGGTCGAAAGAAACATAATTTTTATTTTTTAATAAAAATTATATCAAACTTAATTTAATGAAATTTGTAATTATTTCAATTATTAATGATAAAATCAGGAAGATAAAATTAAAATATTAATTGTTAATAGAAGATAACAATATATAAGCAAAACAAAAGTGAATGTTTTAAGCAAAAATTGTTTATCAACATGTTGCAATCACTGCTTAGTGTAAAAAAAATGTTTTCATTTGCATGCCCGAGTTCGGTAATTTGTTGCTGAGAGGCGTGGGAAATTTAGTCTCTCTATTTGTATATACTCTTTGGTTACGATATGTCTGCATCAGTATTGCCCGGTATGTTGAACATAAAAACGTCAACATCGTCATTATATTTTAAAAAATCGTCAAAAATCGTCAAAACAAAAAATATTTGTTACAAGTGGGATAAAGTTTTAATAAAAAAAAAATAAAGAACATTAATGTAATTCACATTTCAAGTGCTCTTGTACTATCGGTGTAATATAATACGATTTTTTACACTTTGTCTGAATTTAAACTTAGAAAATCATAATAATATAACGATAGCACTTTAGTACTTTTATTGTTAATTCCTTCTACATAATTCTGTAACTTTGAAATAAGTCCTGTAAAGGCACATGCCACTATTGGAATCGTAGTTTTAAAACTTTTCTAACTACATTGGTGTGGCCGTGGCTGGCAACTGCCATTGTAATAAAAAGGTAGTATTTTCTAACCATGAAAAAAGTAAGCACATACTCAGGGAACTTCTGCAGTATATATTTGTAGTTGTTTGACTTGTAATTCAGTATCTTTATTTTTAAGTGAAAAAACATTCATTTATAAAAGAATTTTAATATTTGACTACAATTGTAATTCATTTAAAGAACCATGTGGTTACAGTATTATGATTTTACACTCATTTTATACAGTAGTTTTTTTATTTAAAAAAATAAAACAAATAAATATTTATTTCTTTTTTACTGCATAGTGGTTCATTAATACTACATTTGTGATTAATTTTTTGAACAGTAAAAAACAAATGACAATGTTAGTTGAATTTACTGAAATGTACGTCATTTTGTTTCAAGTGGAATTTCATTTGTTTTTGACTACATTTGCAGTGGTCTTTACCTACATAGTATAACCTAAGATGAATCCATAAAATAATTTTTTAGCTAAACTTTATTTCACATCATTTTAGCAAATATATGTTAGACTTCAATAAGAAATAGTTTTTAATTTTAACGAAATAACAAAAATCCAAAAATAGATCCGATGATTTTTTAAGAATAACAATAAGCAAAAATCGTCCAATCGTCATTTAGTTATTTTAGGTATAGAAATCCTCAAAATGACAATAAATCGTCAACAATAGTTGGAGGACATTTTGTGTGTGCGTTTATGTGTATGCTTTCATGCAACATAAGGGATTGATCACAATAAAAGTTAAAACTTATGGCGAAAATATATTCCCATACATTTTATATAAAAATAAAAATTAGCTAGGCTACTGGCGAAATTTAACATTTCATACAACATGTATGAGAAAATTTGTTTGCCTTTAGTTTTAGCTTTTATTGTGAACACACTTAATGGCGCATTGTTTAAATAACCAAAGCCATGTTTTATTTGTAATAATTAAGTGAATGTGTATGCGTGTATTGGTGGCATAAAATGATTTCACAAAATACTAATGCGATTATAATGTCTTATGAATAACTATGATTATAAAGTCAGAAAGTAGTCAGTAGACTAAATAAATTCATAATTTCATAAGCAATAAGTATTCTTTAGAATTTTTTTTCTTATTTCCGGTAAATCTTAAAATTCAAATCATTGATTCTTATGTTGGCATAAAAAGAAAGAATTGATTTTTATTTTGTATTCTAAACATTTCATAAATCAGAGGTAAATCTTTTTGACTTTTAACCATAAACAAATAAACTTAACATAATAATAAATATAAATATTTATGTATGTATTGTTTGCTTTTTGTATGCGTGTATTTTTTATCCGGAATATAAAAGCCTTCTAAAAGCTTATCAATACAAATATATAAGAAAATTGGTTTTACATATACGAGGGTTGTTTCAAAATGTATGTATCCTAATGATAAAAAAGAGATACACTGTTTAAAAA